>JAVXUP010001507.1:0-224335 GCA_033070095.1 Escallonia herrerae
CTCTTTTTTATGTAACTGTAACTAATGCTTCGAAATGGCTTACCGATCTCTGACATAGTATTGGGCATCGCCCCTTCTATCTCTCATGTGTAATGCATTTTGCGCTTGTTTTTGAGTTCAATTATGTTCCGGACAGATCGCACATATTACTTGTAGCCTGCCTTGACCCAATACTGGTAGAGGAATTCGTTGCTCATGCGTCCAGTGTCAATTGCCTCAAGATCGGCAGGAAGTCATCCAGGGTCCTTGTCACCGGAGGAGAAGATCACAAGGTTAACCTGTGGGCCATTGGCAAACCAAATGCCATTGTGGTTAGTTTTGCTTAGTTCTCACTTACTCTCTTGCTCAGTCTTTCTTTAATATCCAAGGCTCTCTTTTGATTCTACTTGCTCGCTTGGTCCTTCAACAACACGACTGCACTTACAAGATTAACTTGCCATGAGATAGTGCCTTAAGTTAATGATATATCTATCTATGCATGTATACTTTTGTGGCTTATAAAAGAAATTTAGTCACCAAGGATTTTGTGTGTTTTATGGCATACCTCCTACTCTCCACAGAGGTGGCCGAGGTTCAAGCGAGGGGCGGGCCTGGATGTCACGTCGTCGAAGAGGGCCAAAAATAGCATGTAAAAGCTTTAGTCTCTAGTGTAATGAAATCGATCTAATATGACCAGATTGCATCGAACATTTAATAAACTTGAAGCATTTTTAGTCTTCAGTTTCATAGGATGCATGCAGAAAGAATTGTACGATGTGCATTAGTACTAGTATCACATCCATATGGAGGTTCATAAATTTGCATACATATATGGATTCTAGTCTCACTTACTTCTAACATGCACAATGTATTAGAAATGATCTTATTAACTGCTATCCGCTTGTAATTATCAAGTATACCATATGAAGCTTGTCTATATGAGATTGAGTAAAGAGAAAAAGTATTAGTCGAACTTTGGTTTTATATGGATCGAGTAGGAATTATAAATTTACTCTGAATCAAAACTCTCATGAACTCCAAATGGCTTTTAGTGGCACTTGATTAACACAACTTCAACTTTTAATGAGAAAAGTGGAGTGGGAGATTTCAAGTTTCAAGTTGGGTGTGAAATTATTGATTTCCCAAAATAGCTGCTAGCAATTTTCACTTTTTTACTTCAAGGCTTTAACTAAATGGCATGTAGGTAATAGAACTTCTAGTGGCAAATATGGGGGAAGGCCATGGTTCCCCCCGTCCCTACACAGGGTCTGCTCCTGGTTAAGCTTCGCCAAATGCAATGGGCACTATAGCTCTTTTCTTAGCACGTCAGGTCTATTCCTTGCCTGCGATCCTGCAAGTAATCGCCAAGGTCCAGTTCTTGCAGTCCACTCCAATTAGCAGTTTATAAGAGCTCAAGTTGTCATAGGCCCCCTTGGAATTCACCCAAGTTGCTCGTGAATATCTGGTTTTATAACCCAATTCGATGTTCAATCGTAACCCCTAATAGTTCGGGTGTTGTATGTCCCCAGCCCCATTACAATATAAGAGGAAATAGATACTTTTGGGATCATACTCCCTAGGGGGATCAGCTCTGCTCGACGTTCGACACTGCTTCAGTTCCCCTTCTATATACGTCTTCTTAGGGGAGTAAACTTCGTTTGAGCGCCTTTAATATTCCTCTACTTACAATTAGGAGTTATGGATTTTACTATGAGCACGTACCTTTAAAGTTTGTTCTGGCACCTGTGGCTTCTTTTGCAGAGTCTGTCGGGCCATTCAAGCGGCATTGATTCTGTCAGCTTTGATTCTTCAGAAGTGCTGGTAGCTGCAGGAGCTGCAAGCGGTACAGTCAAGCTTTGGGATCTAGAGGAGGCAAAGAGTATGCTTACTACAACTCACTACCGACCTTGATTTGTTCTTTGGTGCACTGTCATGTAGATTTTATCGTGTTATATGGCGATTGGATTCTTTGTGCAGTTGTTCGCACCCTCACTGGTCATCGATCCAATTGCATATCCTTAGATTTCCATCCATTCGGCGAGTTCTTTGCATCTGGATCTCTGGACACCAACCTTAAGATATGGGATATTAGACGAAAAGGCTGTATTCACACGTATAAGGGTCACACTCGAGGGGTCAATGCAATCAGATTTACGCCAGATGGCCGCTGGGTCGTATCTGGTGGAGAGGACAACACTGTGAAGGTTAGATTTGCTTTTCTTGTAATAGCTTAGCTTCTTAGTGTTCCCCCACTTCAGAGATCATTTTAATATGGTTTTTCTAATTTACACCTTGCCGCCTGGTGGATTGTGGTACATTAAATGACGCATAACGCATATCATACACCGTGACTCCTTATATGTTTACGGGTCATGGAGTTCATGTGCACGTGCTTAACACCATGTTGATGGCTTTTGTTAAGCTTCCCGGTGTATCAGCCACATGTACTATGAGTTAACCAAAACAAAGATGACTACAAAAGCAGCCATCCAATCTGCAAGCCAGAATTTTCAATGATCTTGAACCAAGACATCTTGAAACAACACCCTAATGCACCAAAACAATCAGCTTAAACATGCTGAAAATAAAAGAACAGCTTCCCTTGGGCCAATAATCAAACAGCTGGTCAGCCTTGCACTTGAAATCAATAAAAAAGGTCACTCTTGGACTTCATTAACCTAGTAAGTATGCAACCTTGGATTTATGATCAGCACAAGATACAGAGCAGATTTGAGCAATCTACTTGCAATTGACAGCAAAAATTCGGGCAGGCAAATATCTGCTGAACAGGGGACAAATCATCCCATTCCATTCGCCTCTTTCTAGTATGCTATGGACAAAACCAGTATCCAACCCAAATATTCATTGATGTGCCAAAGCCTAGTATATCAAAACGTCAGCCAAACTGGAAGCACTATAAATGAGAAGGCTATCCATATCCAAATAGAGAACAATGGCACAACAATAATGTAAACAAGGCTGGCCTTACCAAAGATAAACTCACCACTAAGATAGCTATGTGAAACCTTGATTTAAGTTCCACAAACTCTCATCAGCAGCAAAACCTTGATTTAAGGAACAGAACATCTACGACGTGTTAGGCTCTCAAAGGGTAACTCATATTCCTGTGTGAAGGCAAGGCTCATAATGAAGTAACTAGGAAATTGCCACGTGTGGAAAGATTGTGCATTTGAAAAATTGTCAGCTCTAAGTCTCATTTAGATCAAAGTTCCACCTGCCAGAAGAATTCAACACCTGATATGCAGCAGGTGAGCATGAAAAGTACAGTAAGGAAATCAAGCTTTCTGTCAGATCTGCCATTAAGCTTTACAGCTTAAAGTCTGAGAAAACGTAATGCTAAAAATGTCCTCCACTCTACGAACAGATCAGCCGTTGTTCTTCTGCAACAGAAGCCTACCACCTGAATCATTGTTTCCCCATAGCCAAATGCCTGCAGCCCCCAAGCTCATTACTTAACCTCAGCACTCTGATAAGATGGTAATCGTCAAAGAATGCAGACAGAATAGATCAGAAAACCCCAAAGAACCCTGGACGATCATATCACCTCTGGAGGATGCTTGTACATCTATAATAGTCTTAATCAGACCATGGGCATTCGTTGTCTTATTACAGCCTACACGGTAAGTACAATTATGTTGTCAAAGCAGTCCCAAACCTTCCTGCTGATGCTGGTGTTTCAACAGGGTTTGAGAATCGTTTGAATCTCTGGAGCATTCAAAGTGGCTTAGAACACCTTCTTATAGCACATAACAATGTAAACAGGTTTTCAAAACAATGGATTGACTTAATCCATGATACAAAGGGTTTATACAGTAACC
Organism: Escallonia herrerae; assembly: GCA_033070095.1. Lineage (NCBI taxonomy): Eukaryota > Viridiplantae > Streptophyta > Magnoliopsida > Escalloniales > Escalloniaceae > Escallonia > Escallonia herrerae. The sequence continues at coordinate 3,819 of JAVXUP010001507.1, forward strand.
TGGACCACTAAGTGGGAGTAATTAGCTTTGTAAACTATATTAATATACTCTAGCAAATGGAATATTTGCCACCAATTTCTTGCAGTCATATTTTGCAAGTATTGCTTATGTTGGACTTGTGACGTATGTATTGCAAAGCATTTAATTATGTCAGTTTAATTGCGACGTAGCTGGAGGCATGCAACAAAAGTGAATACCTTTATGCTAAGTTTGGAAGTGTATATTCAAGCCCTTACATTTAGATCCCTGTTGTAACAGCTGTGGGATCTAACTGCGGGAAAGCTGTTACATGAATTCAAGTGTCACGAAGGACAGATTCAGTGCATAGATTTTCATCCCCACGAGTTTCTACTGGCAACAGGTAGTAACGATTTTTGATATGATGCATAATTTCTCATGTTAACCAGAGTGTGCTATTCCATTCTGTTAATAGCATTTCTGATGTTAAGTGGAAAATTATACGTCACCTTCTTGTTTTTCCTATTGATATGTAAAAAGTTATTCATGATAAGATACGGTGCTTTCAACATCCACAAGTAGTATAATAAAGAAGAACAAAAGGTAAACACGGCATCATAATGTTCCCTTAGTGGTGAGTATAGCTAAAAGACAGTTTTTTTGGTTTACAATTAACATTTGGGTCTGTTTCAGTAGATGTAAAATAGATATCGAGATAATGCTTGAGAAATGAGTATTTGTCCAAGAAAGAGAACATTGTGTCATCCAATGAAATTTAATATGCGACTAATCTATATGATGATTGTTACTTGGATTTAAAGTCATTATGTGAGAAGTGTTCAAATAAATGCATGCAAGACTTATGTAATGCTTCAGTATTCCGAGTTGTCAATTGAAATCAACTATCCCAGACTAACTAATATACTTGCACTGACCTAGTGTTCCATGAGAAGCGTTGCTGTTTTTTTAATGCGTCAGGGTTCCAGCAAGTAGCCCTTCCCTATCTTGTAAAATGCAAACACCAAGGTGTAGGTGCGGTGCAGAATATCTTTAATGTTTCTTTCTTGCATAAAATTTTCTCTGCTAGCTAAACTTACTCCTATTCAATTGTATTTGAGGTGAAACCGGGGTGTGCAAACAAGGGTGAAAAAAAAAAAAGAGATTGGAGAAGAAAAGTGGACCTAATAATGCAACTAATATGTGTAAATACTCCATTAGCATGACTTGCTAAATTAACCTTAGACACCTATGAAATGCACAATTTTTCATTAATTGAACTTGTTATACAAAATTATCTTAACTAATAAAGGCATAGTCAACTCTGTTCTTTATCCCTTTCTTGATGCCTTTGCTATTGCGTGCTGCACTAGAATGTTTCAGTAAGTTCAGATATCTTCATAGTCCCTATGCACTTGTGGTTGGAATCAGTAGTTTTTTTTGTGCAAGTGGCCTAATGCCTTTACAGAAATTACGTATACGTGCCTAGGATTTTTAGCTTCGTTCGTGTTGTTAGATCATGGTGTTTTACTGTTTTCTTGGGGTTGAGCTTTAAAGTCACATTATGCAATTTGCTTGTGAATAACCTGAACTTACAAATTCTAGATACGCTCTCCCCGTCCCACTTCAGTTTTTTTCCTTGTAACAATGAAGTACATAATCAAACTTCAAAATGTTTATGTAAAGAAATACTGAAAAAGTAGCCTCTTCAAAATGTAGCCTTCGTCATATTTGGAGGAAGTTTCAGCCTCTTTTCTGCCTGCGTGATACACAGGGAGATATTTAGCATACTCCAGTTGTATAAGTTTTATAGCTATATACTAAGATGACGTTTCAGTAATTTTTGAGAGTTAATTTACATCAAGGGCACTTTATAGTTGTAGAAAATATCAACAAACATGCAGTAAATTTCAAAGTACGTTTCCGTAGTTATATTGTGGTCAAATTGGATAAAATTTCATAACAGAGAAGCTTCTGGACTAACAGGTTGGATTGCTAGCAAACTATTCAATTATGTAGCAACACTAGCAGATAAGTAACATCCTGCAAATCAGTCTCCAAAACGCTGACTAGGGAAAGCTATAGCAGGAATAAGCCATGACCAGTTGGCAATTGCAAGCTGACTAAAAGCAAAGCATGACTCCAAAATAGCCAAGTATAAAAGAATTCAACCTCAGATGTAATGACCCAAATAAGCAGCGATGGAGACTTTTAGAGAATTAACATTTTAAAGACATGATTTCATTCAATATTTGGTCTTTGTTGCACAGGCTCTGCTGATAGAACTGTCAAATTCTGGGACCTTGAAACTTTTGAACTTATAGGCTCAGCTGGCCCTGAGGTGAATGTTTGACGGCCCCTCCTAGTCTATTGTTTCTCGTGTATTGAGCCAAACATGGAATTGGTAGGACATTTTTCTACGTACTTGCCTTTTCAGTTATTTTTTTCTTTTAAATACAGACCACTGGGGTGCGCTGTATGACTTTTAATCCTGATGGGAGAACCCTTCTCTGTGGTCTGCATGAAAGTCTGAAGGTAGGCTCCTCTTGTATTCAACAGTCTCTGTGAGATGATCGAGTAATGATGTTGTACACATGTCAAATTTACCCAAATTGTATATGCTATTTCTAGGTTTTCTCTTGGGAACCGATCAGATGTCATGACGCTGTGGATGTGGGGTGGTCCAGATTGTCAGATCTTAATATCCATGAAGGGAAGCTTCTTGGCTGCTCTTACAATCAAAGTTGTGTAGGAGTCTGGGTTGTAGATATATCGGTATAATCGGCTTTTCCTGGCATCAACTTTTGCGTGGTTCTTGCTTTGTTTTTATCTGATGTGAAACCCGATGCATGTTTCTTGACCTTTGACCCCTTGCAGCGTATCGAACCATATGCAGCTGGTAATAGTACTCGATCAAATGGTATGCCAGAACCAAAGGCTAACACTAGACCAGTACTGACTGAAAACACTGCAAAGGCCGGTTTGGGGAGGCTGTCGACTTCACAAAATTCAGATTCAATTGTGAAGGAAATAAAGTCTCTAGAGAGGTTTTCAGTATCACAAAACTCGGATCCAATTAACAAGGAGTTGAAATCTATCACATGTATGCTATTTTTTTACATTTTTTTCTTCAGCATTTTTGCATTTCTGGCAATCTGGTGACATTTTTACTTTATTCATGTTTTGTTTGGTAAGTCCTTTGCTTTTAATTATCGGACTAATATGTCTTCTATGTTACAGCTTCTGACATTGTTCTTGGTGTATCTGTTCAATAAAGCCACAGGAACTGTACCAGGTACCCCTCAAAGGGTAAATCTAAGTGCTGGTCTAAGGACGGCTCCAATAACTTCTGTGGCAGTACCTACTGCAGCAGCTCCAAAGAGAAATGCTTCAAAGATTCTTCCAGCTGCCAATATTTCAATTTTTAGTAGGTCAGATGTGGTACCTGTAGTGGTCCCTAGGAATACTCCAAGATTGGAACAGGCAGCTGAAGCAAGAAAAGAAGGAGTCACTGGAAGAATTATGCCATTGTCCTTGCACTCAAAAACACCTGATCTCCGGAAGTTTTCAAACATCAGAGATGACTTGGAGAGGCCTGTTGCATCTGAGCAGCCTGAACCTGAGGTGTCTAAGGCCACTGAGTTGAGCGGAGTTGGGAATAATTTTAGTGCACTTAAGAGCTCGGCTGGATTTCCCGCTGTCGAGAGGAATGTGAAAGATGATAAATGTTCAGTTTCTGGAAAGCATCTGATGACCGAGTCACTTGCCAGCTACCAGCATGGAAGTTGTATGTCCCTTATTTTGCCTGAAGTCTCCTTTAAATAATTGTTGACTAAAGCTATTCATTTTTGGCTCCTTGCTTCTCAAGGTTTAGTATTTGGTTTGCTTTACTACCTACCTTTCCTATTATGTTTTTCAGTTGAGGTATGCTCCTTCTATTCAACACTCGGACTGACGAGATCTTATAAACTTTCAGTTTCATAATATCATGCTATTGTGCAAGTTGCATCAGAAAGAGTGACAAGACTCGTAAATGATGCATACATTGTACAATGGATTGTATAGGTGACGTATCTAGCCCCCTACGGGTACTTGTTAGGAGGACCCTAAACTAATTGGGTTATGGAAGATATTTGTATTTTACGTAGCATTATATGAACTGGACCATTCTTAGATTTTGCCTTGACACTTGGTTTGGACGATCGGCCATTACGCCATAAAATACTGGAATTCTGTATGTTGCCATCAACAAGAGGCTTGTAGCTGGATGTGGAATCTATGGCTGGGAGAGGGTTCCCAGGGGACGTTACGTTCTTGAACTTGTTATACGAGGTTGGCCTCCCTACTGAATACGTAGATTATCTGACATGGATTCTCATGGCTTTTCACTACCATTTTGCTCAAGGGGTTCTTCTGGTAGCTTTGATTGGAGAAGCATTTGATTTTTGTTCTCTTCCGAAAGTCACCTCTTTGATGTGGTTCTAGCTTGACAAAATGTGGTCTAAGTAAACAAAATGTTCTTTGTAAGTTCCGGAGGGTGCAATTATTCATTGGTTCCCCGATGTGAGGTTGCTAGCAAATATGGAATATGCTACCTCCTTGTTTTCTGCAGGTCTTGTCAAGAGCAGTTGGGGATGCCAGTGATCCGAATGAAGAAGAGAGCCTCCCTCGAATCTATAATCAGATGTGCAGATTTAGCTGTAATTATTAGAATATAAAAGGGGCATAAATACACAACGTTTAATAGAGGGTGGAAGAACTTCTTCCCGCTCGAGATTTTTTAGCTTTCAATACACTGACAAAATACAACATGTAGGGTCTTTATATGTAGCCAGGTACTCGTTTTTTCTCACTGGACTAGATTACCTTAATCCTAGTTAGTGTGGTCTAGTGAATTTAAACAAACTAATTTCCCTACCTGGGCATGCCTTACACACCGCTAAATTCCTTGTTGAATTAGCATCAAAATCTTTTCTTGCCCCCGACCCCAGGAAACTAGTCGAAAGTGGTCAAACAGTCCGGTCAATATTGGCAAACGTGTTAAAGGGAGCTCTGGGTGCGAATTTGAGACCTTATTTCAGTATGGCCGCTTCAAAACCTGTCATGTGAAAGGCTAGCACAGCTGCTGTGGGATATAGTGCTCGCTGAGAGCTTTTCAATGGCACGTGGCTCACCTCAATCCTAGTCTTTACGACAAAGTTATGCCCCTTTTCTTGCACATGCTACAAACAGATAAAAGCCAAACTTGTTCCCAATGCTACAATTGCTTCCCAATTTCCCTCCAGTGACCGCCCATTGTGATTTGGTTGAGATCCTTCCAGTCAGGACTTTGAAGACGAGAATGAAAAGATTGGCATTGCTTCCGTTATGCTTATTGTGTATATCTAAACTGTGGACTGGCGCTAGGAAAGTACTTCCACTTTCTGTTGCTCCTGGGTTGGCACCGAGGCTATTTACATGTGGATAGGCTTCTATGGGTTCCCTTTACTTTGGGATTTTGTGTGTATACATGAGTTTCAACCTGCTTTGGGTGTTGCTTGACTGTATGGCTATCAATTGGTGAAATGACGGGGATTTTTTTTGTTTTGTTGGGGGTGGGGGAAATGTAGAGAAGTACAAGTTAAGAGTAAGGAAAACCACTATAGAAGATGGAATTCACATTCATGTGAGTGCGCTAAAAGAAAATAATTTCAAAGAAAGTAATGCAATGCCGTGTTTGCTTTCTAGTGATATTCATGTTCTTCATTGTTATACTCTACTTGATTTGAGTTACAACTCCAACTCCCGGGGGTGTGCCAGGGTTCACCAGACTAATGTACACGGTAAGGGTATGAAAAACAACAAAATAAATGGAATTAACATTTATGAGTGCACTATAACAAACATTTCAAAGAAAGGCAATCTGTGTTTTGATACATTGATTTCGGTGTCACTTTAGATGCTTTATTTTGACTTTGATGATAGGTCCAAATTTTCTTGCAGTTGAAAATCGTGTACATAGAGCAAACCGAGATGCTTGTGCTGTGGAAGGTCAGAAAGGAGGTAAGTCAATCTTGTTCAATGGCATTACTTCTAAGCACTCTATTGAAGCCTGACGAATAAAACTGAACATTAATCAAGGAAGAACACGTACGCTTGTTGCGAGCTGGGAGAAGAAAGACAGGTTTCCTTATCATGAAGGTGTTGCTTCCAACAATCTCTCTGGGGCCGTATCTGCTGTTAACATGCTGGCAACTAATGCGGTATGGTTATTTCTATTGTAGACTCTGTTCAAAGACCTTTATGATGTTGATTGATTAGTGATAGGGGAGCATGATTTCAGTTTTTCTTTGAGTTACCAGTTCAGAATATACTTTTAATAATAGCACTACAAAGTAGGATAACACTCTGTAGATGTATTTGATATTACAGTACAATAGAATGGCATTGTAATATGGCTTGGGCCAGCAACCAGACTATGTTTTACTAAAAGGTGGGTTTTAGTAGATATGGATATAGTGCCTTCACGCTTTACCTTAAAGTGAACATCGACAATATCAGTCATGTTATTTTTCATAAACTCTTTTTCATATTTTGCAGTTCATTCATCGAATTTAGATTTTTATATTCTTATGTGAGTGGATATATGTGTCGTGGGCATGATGCACATATCGAACATATTGGAGAACTATAATAAACGAGAGGGCCTGTCTTTACAAACCATTATCAAGATTGTACACTAATTAGCTGTCCTTTCACTTTTCATTATCTGATCATGCATCTTAAGATCCAAGAATGGTTTGATTTCAAGATGCTAATCTTAATCCAACCAAGTCAAACCGTAGAATCTAATTGATTGAGAATGATATAGATCTACAAAGGCCAGTTATGTAGCCTTTAGTATATGGCATGTGTTAGCTCTAATCTATGACCTAGAGGGGATGTTGGTGGTGCGGTGTGAATAGATCTTAGCAGAATATTAGTTTAATTTTTTATAAGACATCATGGCCTATAAACTCATAATTGCTTGCAATTCTGTGGAAGTTTTGATATGCTCGTAATTTACTCCTGCATATGTATTTAGCCTGTTGCAGCAAGGCGGTCTGAGAGGGTTACATATGAAAAACTGTTATCTAAAAGATTACGCAGGAAGGGAACATTTCTTGACTTAAATAGCTTATTATCGGCGGAAAATGCTTATAGGCTTGTCCTGATAGCCTTTTTGGGTTTTCTTTCCCCTTCATATTTTTTATGTGAAAAAGATGCCTGCTTAGCTTTTGAGGGCGTTGAGTTGCCCATTGAAAAATTATAGGCCCTGTTCTTGTCTACCTTGTTTTGTTGGGCGAAGAACTTTGCGAATTGAAGAAATGCCTTCTTAGCTTCTTTGGATAGTCTTTCTTGGTGTTGTGATAGTTGACACTATTTTCCTCGTATACAGAGGTTGGCCCCTTTCAACAATCTTCTTAAGAATACTTCTGCACTTACAAAGAAATGATAATGATAAGAAAATGTGATAAGATGCCTCTTGAAAAAGATTACAACAAGATAATAGATGAAAACACTCTTTCGTTGTTGAATCTCACTTGCCACCACTTACAGAAATCCTCTTCCGTTGCTCTAGACTCTGGGCCTAACGTGTATATCATTGGATCAACGATTGTAAATATCCTTATCTCTCTTTTTTTGTGACAATTTTTGCGTGCTAAACAGAGAGGCGTATCGTCTGAAAAGGAAATGGTATCTGCAAGTGAAGAAGATGCAATTGCAGATTTAATGGAACACCATGATCAATTTGTTGGCTTATTGCAGTCTCGTTTAGCTAAATTTCAGGTAATAGCAGTTATTTTTGTTACCATTGTTAAAAGCTGAATTATAAGTTGTAAACTTAGAAGGCTTAGTTACTTTCGTTTTGTTATCATCTGACTGGTGTACTTTTGACAAGAGATTTGTTGTTAAAATGTTGGGGCGGAGAACTAGAACTCAACTTCATGCAAAGCTTTATCATTGGCCTAGGCTGTCCTCCTACTTTAGCCTTTTGTAGGGGAATTATCTTGCAGCTTGGCATGAGCGTGAAGCAAGTTCTGAAAGCTTTGACGTTAACAATATTTGTATAAGTAAAGGTAGAAACTGCCTGTTAGTGCTAAACCGTTCATTAGCTTTGTTCAGTCATTGCAAGACTGGGAAATTTCTGCCAATCTTGGCTTAGAAACCAGCAATACTACCTTTCTTGTTCTCCTTTCCAATTCTTCTCCTTTTGTTTTGGGCAGGGTGGGATGCAGGGTGGGGTCGGGGGGTGCTATGGGAGCGCATGTGAGCAATGGCATGCCACACTTATTGGCGAGTAAACCATTTTTCTAACGAAAACATTAGAGCATTTTTTATTGTTTGACAGTTAATTCGCCTACCCTTTATTTTCTTATGTGATTGATTATGTCACTAACCATGTATGGCCAATTCATATAAGGTCTATCTTTCAAATTGTTATCAACAATAACACCTCCCTTGCTATTTCATCATCACACTAAACCTCATATCTAACCTGAAGTACATAAACTAGCTTTGCATTTAAAGTCAGATTTTTTGTATTTAACCTACCCAGATTTTCTATCTTCTCATTGGCAATTTCATGTTTCATATCTGTACTATATATGTGTCTCCAAGGTTGCAATTCTTTAGTCTAGGATTGACCAGCTCAACATCGTTGAGAGAGGGAGGGAACTCTTTGCCAAGACCAAATTAGTGGATTAATGGCACTAATGTTTAATTCTGACATCCTTGTTCTGAAGCTATTTTGGGGACAATTGAGACATTAAAATATTAACTGGAGGATGTGAAATAAGGTCAGACGAGAGTTGCTGTTACATCTCTATAACCCAGTTCTAAATTATAATCTGCATATCGTCGTTATTATATTTGATGCAGAGAAAGTAGGAGAGATCTACTTGCAACCAATGGAACACCCTAAGAAGAATAAAATGAAAGGGCATTACTAGGAGACCCATGACCTGCTAGTCTGTGTTTCTTCTTTCAGTTCATTTCAGATAAGCTCTTAGTTGCTGAATGAGTGTCTCCTGTTTTCAATACAGCTTGAGAGTTGGAATCAATAACTACATGCTGTAAGTTTGTTCTTCAGATATGGAGTAGTGGGTACTAATTTAGTGTGCTGAGCAGCTGCTTGTAAAGTTGCACATTAGTCAATAATAGCTGCACCAGCAGCTACAAGTTAGTCAACATTAGTGTCTATAGCTGCACTTCCCATTCTCATGTTTCCCCTAGAAAAGGGATGTTCAATCTTGTAATGGAGGAAGCTTTTAAGGTATCAGCTAAGAATCTATTGGTTTGCTGAAGCAACTGTCTACTTCTCCTTTGTTTTAGAATTGAGTTGTAGGTGTTTAAGCTAAATAGTTAGCTTGATATGCCTCTCTGATTCTCCTTCTCACTTCATATTTCTTTCATTCCTAATCTGATTGTTTATGGTAATCTTGGCACATAAGAAATGTCATGCTTCTTTTTGGTCACCATTAAGAGCTGATGAACCAGTGCCTTGTCTATAATTGTTGGCAGGTAGTCCACAAACACTGGGAAAGGAATGATATTAAAGGTGCCATTAGGGTGATGGAGAAAATGGGCGATCATGCTGTTAAGTTTTATTTTTTGCTTTAGTCAATATACCTATATTTTTTCAGCTTGCAAAGGAAAACATTTGATCATGTTTCTTATTTTTATGCCAAATACTGCATCATGCAGGTGATTGCTGATGTAGTCAGCTTTTTGACCGAAAAAACTGACATTGTCACATTGGATATTTGCGCTAGTCTCCTGCCACTCCTCACTGACCTTCTTGAAAGTGACATGGATAGGTAAGAATATGCTGTATTGTCTGGCCCTTTATGTAGCCATCGAGCATCTTTACAGTGTGCTGTTGTAAAATCTAAACCACAATTATTGTCAAAATGCATAATAAGCCTAAACTGCTGCTATTGAAAAACTGCAAATACTGCAAACTGATTAAGCTGAGAGATTTTTGGAGATTCATGAATCTGAAAAGGGAGAGTACTGTATACAGGAAATTGTAAACAACCTACATTTCTAGAAAGGAAATAGAATTGTGAATAATCGAGACTGCTAAAATGATTTTTAAGTTTAGGTTTGTGGACTTCCTAATAACAGTGATTTGCTCTGCCTGCTTTGGAAAAGAGTTCTTTTTGTTTCTTCCTTTTTGGGGGACTTTTCTCTTCCCTTTTGTATGGGGAGAGTTTCCATGGCTTGTAGTAAGAAATGGAAGAGAAGGAGAATCTATCTGCCAAAGAATCGTTGTGTCTATGCCAAATAATGTCTACTTTCAACATTTGCGTGCATGGAGGTTTTCTCCTTTATGCTATTCCTCCCATTCTTTATCAGTGGATTCCTTCATATTGTGTATTGAATCGCCTCTTCTTGTTGTTTCCTTATTAGTTTGAGGGAGTACTGCATTTACATTCTTCTGAAGTTTCTATATGTGTGATTTTTCTTGAACGCACTTTGAAGCGGAGACGCTTCAATTGTTGCTGTTCAGTATGCTAATTTTCTTTTGTAAGTAGTAACTCTTCGGGGATGGTGTTTGTTGTTTCATGATTTGTAACTGCGAATGAATTAGTAACTCTATCACCTCATAGTAAATACCTTTTGGATAAAATCATGGGTGTTTAGTAGCTTTTTAAAAGGAAAGATAGGTATTCGGTATTCGTCGGATACGTTTGTTTCGTTGATGTGTTGCAGTACCTCTTTCCCATTAGTGCATAAAGTTGAAAACAATTACTTATATTGTCTTCATGAGTTTGGCTTGAAAAATAGAGCTCAAGAAGAGTAAGAAAACTTGGAATGGGCATATGTTCCTTGTCGTCTCAATTAGCACAGCTAAGAATAACCCTTCTACTATTGGTTGCTAAACTATTTGCCAATTCTTTGAGAAGTAGAGAGAGAAAGTGATGTGAAAGGTTGATGTGGAAACCAGTGCAAGATGCTCAACTCGTAAGGTTATCAGGAACTTTCTTTGCCCAATTCTAGGAATAGTTTCTTATTCCCCAAAGCATAGTATACATTGCCAGGTCCTTAATAGTTTAAGCTTTTAAGAAAGATAGTGGCTCAACATGGTAGGCAGCATAGCTCATTCTTGCGCAAGGTCTTGGTTTTGATTATTTCAGTTTGCACTTGTAATGTTCTCATTAAATTTGCCGTTGCGTTTGTTTTTGCACTCTATGGCGGTGCATCTGGATTTGTCTCTCATTGATTTGTCTTTCATAGAGGGATCAAGCTCGTCAGTCACACTACGAAGTTTTGAGAGAGGATAATTGAACATAGACTAAGAAAGGAGAATAAAATATCTGAGAATAAATGTGATTTCGTGCCTGGGGAGTTCTATATCTTGATTTCGATGATGTAGGGATTTAGAGAGAAGAGAAAGGATCTTCCCGTGGTTTATAGACTTGGGAAAAGCATATGATAAGGTACCAAGGAAAGTTATGTGGTTGGCTCTAGAGAAGAAAAGGAGTGCCTACAAAGTATGCGGAGTTTTGTTTATGTCATAGCGAGTGTGAGAACAGCTAATGGAATGACTAGGGAGTCGCCAATTATGATTGGATTTCACCAAGCATATCTTTATGCCCATATCTTTCTACTTTTGGTTATAGACAAGCGGCTTTAGGTCGAGCATGACTAAGATGGTGTACTTGGAATGCAATTCTAGGTAAATCTAGGAGGGGGTTGGGGATGAAGTAAGCATGGACGGTTAACAAGTTCCTGAGAAAGTTATCATTAGGTATTTTGGATCATGTTGTGTGATTGAAATATTCATCTCAAGTTGAAGTGAAGATTGTACAGAACAGAAGTGAGGCCAGCGATGATGTATGGTTGAAAATGTTGGGCAACTAAAAAGCACCGCTTATAAAATGAGTCTGGCCGAAAATATTCTTAGCTAATTTGTTAGCAAATATATGTGCATTTTTGAAACATTCCAACCAATTCTGCAGTCGAAGTTCCATTTACTGCACAGTTTATTTTGGTAATAGATTCTTTGGCTTGATGGCGCTTAGTTGTGGTATTATACTTGATGTCTTCTATAATCTTTTGGGGCTCTTCAGGAACTCTTTTGTGAATTTAACTATATCTAGCAACTCAGAGATAATATACAGCAGCTTAGTCTTTTCTTACAACCAGAGACGCGGCCCAAGTTTTCTGCTCTAAGTGGCTAGGAGAGCTATTGGGAAATTCCTTCTAAAAAGAGTATTCTCTTTTAGGTAACTAAAATCTCATAAGAGAAGAAAGCACTTCTTCTTTTATTGCTGCTCTTCACTGCAGTCATTCCCATATTCAGAGTCCCTTCTTCTGAGTTTCTAGGTGGTACTAGGGCTTACTACATGGTTTTCATTGGGAACCTCACTTGTTTTGTCAATTGCAGTCCTCTCCCCTCATGATTTACTTCATCATGTTTTGAAAGGAAAATGCGTGGGAACCTCCTTCACCAGCTGTCTGTTGTACATCTTCGAATTCTTTTCCATAAACACGTGTAAAAGACCATTTCGTCATAACCTGTTTAAGACATCATAACTGTCGGTTTCAACGGCTATATGCGAGAACCTCTTGCACAACATACCGAATTAGTTTTTTCATCTCGAATTGTAATATAGACCATTTCCTTGGTTTGCAAGCCAATTTTTTCCTCTCCAAACTCGTGGTATCATTGAGCACAATCATGAAATACAATTGGACGAGTTATCAAGATCAGAAACAGAAAAGATGGTTATAGTGGTTGAACCTTGAACGAAGGAATATATGGGTGATCTAGATACATAGGTTCAATGAAGGCATAGGAGGTCGTTCTAGGGTCTTGTTGGAAGAACATGAGGAAAACAATGGTTGAACGGCGGCATCCATCATTGTTCTAAGGTTATGTCAGAAGGAAATGGGCTAAATAAAGGTGAATTGTTTACTCAGCAAGAGATTCTGCAATCATCATTTACTGTAGTTCTTCGACGTTGAAATTGGTGCTAAGAGAGCAAGCTTATTTTCATGTCGGGTCAAGAGTAAGTGAAGAAAGACTATGACCATAGAAGGAAGTTAGGTTGCAGGTTACGTAAGCTGTAGTGGTAAATGTCATGCCTCATCTGACCGTAATTGCTTGAAATGCAGACTTCTAAATTGTTACTTTTTCGAGGAAAACTTTGGTGCTAATATCTAATGGCCCGTTCATATTTAGGCACAGGGGTATTTCCCTGGAGATGCTACTTAAGATGGTGAGGGTCTTTGGCTCAGTGATTTATTCTTGTTTATCAGCATCATCTTCAGTTGGCGTTGATATTGAGGCAGAACAAAGGTGTGACTTAATACTTCTCAATTATAATAGTATTTTCATGCATTTTCATCTAATTTGAATTTACTTGGTTTAAGGCTGGAGCGCTGCAATCTCTGTTTTGTCGAGCTTGAAAAGGTCAAGCGTTGCTTGCCCGTCCTTACCAGGTTTGCATTCGCCCACATTAGCTGCATATTCGCTGTTCTATTATGCTGTGCTACTGCAATGAATTTGTCATTCTGTCATTTTCAGGAGAGGGGGATTTGTTGCCAAGTGTGCACAGGAGCTGAACCTAGCTCTTCAAGAAGTGTCATGAGTTAACTACAAATTAACATTGACTGGTGGAAGTGCAATTTTTTTCGGAATAGGGCTCGACTTATTTTGCCATGAGAGACTGCAACTTTTGAAGATTTATTGCTCCCTGGCATGGGGTGTCCACTTGTTCCATGCTTTTCTGTCTTGTCCGGCACAATACGGCACATGTCCTCTTGTACATTCACACGCTAAGCAGAGGTGGTAACTACTAATTTTTCTACTTTCTACTGCAACTGGAAGGCCAAAGGGACAGCCCGCTATATGCCTGCTGCGGATGGAGGAACAATTGCTGACAACAAGCAGTGAGTTCCCTGCTGCCTCGAGAGATGAATCCATTCATACATGTCATTTTCTAACCGTATACCTTAGCTTGTAGTTTTTATCTGTAGGCTCTGTGGGGTTACGCATCTGTTTGATTATTTATGTTTGTACCCAAAATAGGTCTAAGCTGAGAGAAACGAACGATTAAAGCACGAGCTTTGTTAATATATTGATTGATAGTAGATGTAGCAAGTTTAGTAGGTTCGTTCCCGAGCGCTGGTGTGGTTCCCGTTATCGCTTAAATTAAGACTGAACTTTGGCAGTAGTGTCTGGAGAGCATTAGTCAATTTGTTCATTCTATGTGATTTCTTTTTTGAATACATTGATTGGTAGTTGATAGAGCAACTTTAATTTCTTGACTCGTGTCTGTGTGTAGAGGGCTGTCGCAGGGAAAAACTCGTTTTCTCCAATTGATTGGAGCCACCCATGCCACAACACGGATCTGTGCCCCTCTCCTTAGAAAAATCGTCTCGTCCAAAGACAAACGTTAGAAAGTGTAGATTGCGGGTGAGGTGATGAATTTTTTTTTGATAAATAGGAGAATGACATTGATAATTGAAGGTTACAAAATTAGCTTAACGGTATATAAATGTCATGGTATTCTCATGATTCAACTTATACAAGACCACAATGGTATGATATTTTAGTAGTTGAACAAACTTTGGTTGTTATTCGGCTTTTAAGAATCTTTCTCGAACTTTGTATATAGTGACAATTAATAATCGTTCAATATTTTTAGTGACTTATTTGTTTTTACTTTTAACGACATTTCTTAGTAATGTTCTTTTCAGTGTCACTAAATAAAAGTCATTAGAAACATATAGCGACCATTAATTGTCGATATATAAGTTGGAAGAAGATTCTTTCAATCCAGGTAGCAGCTAAATTTTTCCCTCACTTTTTATTTTTTTATTTTAGGGAATTGATTAGTCGTCCAGTAACAAGTAAGAGTAGTAATCGTATTCGATGAAAGAAAGCTTTAAAATTATACACATCACAATTAAATTAAATTAAAGCATAGTATATATTATATTTCAACCTAATTTTAAGTAACATGTCAATGTTTAAATAATATAATTGAACATCTATCGGGACAAAGAAACACGTAACGACAAAACACAAGTTATTACAACGAAGAAGACAACTTGGAACCGCAAGATTCAAAGGTGTACTTGACCGCCTATAGAATCACAGCACAAAGACGAAGGCTAAAGGCTATAAAGAACCACAAAATCAACTCTTTTCCAGCAGCAATTCCAACAAAGCACATTGCCGTTAGGCTGGGCAACGAACCAACTAGCACAGACTACAGGCTACCCCTTAGTACATTTGCTCCCCCCTCCCAAAACCCCACCCCCTAACAAAACCCCATCCCCCTATAAAACCCAGAGCAAAAACCCTGAATAACTCGAAACCCCCTCCCTCACGGCCACTTCCCCCATTTCCCTTAATCCCCGAGACTCACCACCCTCCCAAGGATATCATTGTACACCCACACAAAGCTAGCAAAGCACCTAATTAATACTAAAAATAGTCCCCATAGCTAGCAAATCATTCCGATCGTTGCTGGCAATTTTCCGCCCATCGCCTGTGTTAATACCTCTAGCTCTCGAAAGCCTCTTCACTTGTGCATAGGTACAAATCGACCATCGGTCGTTTCAACGAGTAGATCTATCAGATCTAGTAGCTCAAGACTATTGTCAAGATCTACAAAGATCTTATTAGATCCTGTGCTAAAAATGCGGGATCTGAGTCGCCATCTCTGATCGTGAGGATTTGGGGAGATATGCCTGCTACGGATTTGGGGAGATATGCCTGCTACCGCTACTCCGTCTTCCACCCTCTAGTTTGCCGTCACCCACCGTCGTTGCATTTCTCAAAACACTAACATAACAGAGATGGAAAGGAACTGAAAGACAAAGACAAAAACGAAAATGAAGGGGAGATATCCATGAAGCCACCCCCTCCCTCAAGTAACGCCGACGAGTTGGTGGTGTTCTGTTACGTTTTTTAAAAGAAAAAAGAGAGAGAAGGGGGAGCTCTTTTCGGAAAGGAATAATAGATGTCATATATATTGTAACATTGGTTTCTTACTCGTTCTCTTCAAAAGAAGCATCAAACTTAAAGACGTGAAAGCAACAACATTATTTCAATGCTTTTCAGTTTCCCCATTGATATGGTGTTGTTTTGTTTCTCAATCTTTTAATCCAACTTTCTGTCATCACCATCAACTAACTGCCTGCCTTCTTACTTCAAGAACAGAATACAATATAGAGAGAGAGAGAGAGAGCCCTTCCAATTACTAAGTTCAAATGGAAACAAAAAAAGTTAGAGAACAGAAGGGTGTTCGTTGACGGGAGCAAGACAAACCCAGCACATTTGAAGGTGCCCTTGCGCTTGATGGAAATTAAACCAGTTATCATCAAATAAAATTTTATCCCATTGGCAAAACATGGAGTGCAAAAACAATTGGAGCTGAAAAATGATAGGGACATGGAGCTAAAGCTACTGTAGGGCTTAGTTATACTAGAATATTGAGGTTTTCTCTTAGTACAATTACCTGGATAATTGTGGGGATAGAAAAATGAAAATGACAATGTCACCCCTGGCTATTATGAAGTAACTTCAAACATCACTTGTTTCTTGGCCTCCAAGCATTGCCACCACCATTCCACCGCCCAACGAACAATACCTAGTACCCTGATTTTTAAATTTTCTTCGGATTTTATGGAGCTCCTTGATGTTTTACATAAAAACATATTATTATTGCTCCGGTATTTCTCATCGCTACACACACCCCCAAACAATCACAAACGTGTAGATCTGGGCCTTCAACTTATCATCAATAACGCTCAAAAGACAACCACATCAAGTACTGCAAGAGCTTTGGATTATGAAGCCTCTTCGTCCAGTAAAGCACCCTCTTCCCTCAGACTTCTATGACTTGCACAGATTACACACATGTAGACCCACCAAACTCCCACCCTTCCATCCAGATAAAGCATGGTATTCCATCCTAATATGCAAGCCCTAACAGGTGAAAGAAAACAACTCTCTTGCTTTCTTGTGGGGAAAATATTTGACTCGAAAACCTTAACCAAAGCAAAGCTCCAATCTTTTGTCAACAACCACTGGCTATGTGTAGGACCCACAAGGGTCGCTCTCCTCAATAAGTCATTATGTTTCAATTCGTCTCACAGGATGTTGCAAGACTTGTATACCGCAACATAGCCCTTGGAACATTATGGGGGCATTGTTGGTTCTCAAACTGTAGCACCAAGGTTCTCACAATTTACACCGCTAATCTTTGGTTACGAGTTGGTCGGATTCCAATGATTGCAAAAGCCATATACTTATAGAGTACCACTGGTAAAATTATTTGGATAAGGTTCCAGTATGAAAAACTCTTCATGGTATGCTTTCGTTGTGGTATTGTTGGCCATACATACCACCGACGCAGAGGAGATAAATGCATTATAGTTGAAGGTCTCAAATGAAGAACTGTTAAATTCCTCTACTCAAATCTCTACCAACACTTCGTAAAAGATGAAATCCCACTATATGGCTGTGACATCGCAGAATATCGAACACCCATAAACACCCTTGCCCAAGTTTTGAGATTCATAACTCCTCAATAGGTCCCCGATTCCATCAATAAAAGTCCTCAAATTGAAAAAGGCTACTCTGCAAGCACCGATTACGCGGTTGGTTTGTTGTCCTGTTGTCCTCACGCTACCATAGAATACAGTGATGATGCGTCAATCTATGGACCAAGAGGCTCCGATTTTGATGACGAAGCGACTTCAGCCTTCAAACCAGAGAAGCCAAAAGACAAGCGTCGAAAAACTTCAAAAAAGGTTAATTTCAAATAGTTAAAAACCAAGATTTCGGTGCATGGATATGGCATTGTTGGAAATATGCATGTGTCACAAAAAGTTAAAAAGGGAAAAGAAAGACGGTATGGTTGGCAGACAAGTCTCCCTCTCTCTATTGGTTCACTTCGGAAAATTAACTACGGATATGACTTACGGATATAATAAACTTTGGCTGCAACTCCGGTTGTAGGAATCTTCCTCCAACCCCATATATAGTGACAATTAATAGCCGCTAAATATCTTTAATGCCCGATTACACCTATATTCCTGAGGTTTGGAGGTAATTACACGCGAGGACACAAAGTTTCAAAATGTAACACTTATGTCCGTTGACAAACGAAATACAAAAATACTTAACGGTTTTGACAAAAAGACTTGATTGCCCCTGACTTTAAAATAAAACACCATCCATTCCTATCAAAACCCTAATTTTCAAATTAGGTTATCTCTCCAAACTTTTTCTCCAGATCTGTCGCCCACTCTCTCACACCATGCCGCCGGCAGCCCAAGCCCCTTCCCTCGCCTTACACCGCCGGCAGCCCAGCCCCGTCCCTTGACCCATGTCGCCGGTAACCCAAGCCCCACCTCGCCGCCGCAGCAACAGATCTCCCCACTGAGCAAGCCGCAGCATCGGGAGCCCCCTCCCCTTCGTCGTCACCCTCAACTGCATCGAGGATACCGCCTCAAGGGATTTTGACTTGCATCAAGGAATTCTAGTTCATCTTGAATGCCTCGCCGGCGTCGTCAGTGTTGAACACGTCCCGCTCAGCCGCCTGGCATAGGCCAGGATCGAGTCCACCTCCGCCGTCCTCCTCTGCTCGATCGCCTTCCTCCCCCGCGTCGCCCAGCACCGCCTCTACTCCTGGCAACTGGTCCTCTTCCTCCGCCGAACTCATCTCCTCTCGCACCACAAGAAGTTTAGATAAAAGCCTTGCCAATTGCGAATTCCTTGAATTTCCAGTAAAAGCAATCTAAACCCAAGGGCAAAGAAGCTCCAATGATTGACACTAATTCCCGGCATCCCCTTTTGAATTGAAGCTCTAATTTACAAATTAGGGTTTTGAAACCCTAATTGGTGTTTCCCTAAAACCCTAATTTGAAAAATGAAACCCTAATTTGAACAAATGAAACCCTACTTTGAAAAATTAGGGCTATAAAACCCTTAATTTGCAAATTAGGGTTTCAACAAAACCCTAATTTGCAGATTGAAATCTTAATTTAATTTTTTTAAAAAAATATTCAGTATATACAGTACAAGGGGCGGTATCGTCATTTTAAAAATACGTATTGATGACATCATAAAAAAGTACACTTTTTGGACAGAACCCTGACGGATGGACACAGGTGATATATTTGAAACACTTTTGGTCACGGAATGTTACATTTTAAAACTTTGTGTCATTGATTGTAATTACTCCCTAACCTCAGGGACATATGTGTAATTAATCCTATCTTTAATGACTTTTCTGCCGCATTCTAGTACCCCATGAAATGACGGTCAATAAAAGAGCATGTGTCTCCCCCAAACAACAAGACATCATGAGGGAAGCTCCGAGACATTTCCCGGCGCCGCCCATCAAATTTACTTCTCTATTATGTCAATTCCAACTCAATTAATGAATGAAACTTCCAAAGCTTGTCTAGAGTTTTTGACTCTGGCCAACTGAAAGTGCACTTCACTGACAGAATGGTCCAAGATAAAGGTACACAGTTCTCTCAATTATCTCTTGATGCTCTATATGTGCAGAACCCCCTTCCTTTAGCTCTTCTATCTATTGCCATATAAGCAAGTAATGATGATTCTATTTTAAGACCCTAATGGATAATGGAATTGACACTCGGCACTATCTGCACAAAGGCATTAATGATCTTGATTTTATGAGTTCAGTAAATCCTCTGGACAACCATTTGTTTGGGTACTATAATCTGCTACATGCTCCAGATGATAATTATCCCTTGAGTGAAGGAATTGCGATTATCAAAACCCTCTCCATTGTTAAACGCCACTCTTCCAAGCTAATATCTAGCTTCCATCGAATGGATTACCAAAAAATACAGTGGAAAAATTCAGATTACATACCCGGAGAACAATGGCAGGACAATTAACTCTCTTTTCTGGTGAAATAGCTACTCTGAATAGTAGTAAAATTGGTTACTATTGCCCGATTGCTGGTTTTAAAACTCCATATATCTCTCATTTATGGTTTCACCAAGTGCTTGGTAAGCTTAAGTTCTCAACCCTCAAGCCTTTTTACTTTAAGTAGTATTGAATCAACTATGTCTATGGTAGCCGTCCTCAAGAAGTGAAAACTCAATCTTTTACATTTTGATGACCTCTTGGAGGATCACTCAAGACTAAATTCAGATACCCTAAAGTCCTACCTCTGCTACATCAAGCACACCTTCACATCCTTGCCCTTCAAATAGAGGACCCAAGTTTAGTCAAACCCAAACTCTGCAACTTTATAACTACTCTATATTGCCGCTCCCTTATTGCTAGGTATTTTTGCACTTATTTTTGCAAGTGGCTTATCTTTACTAAAAAAAACCTTTCGGTAAGAAAACTACTCATTTGCAATATACAACCCTAACACCCCTTCGCAAATTTTTTTTCAAAAATTCAGGATTTGAATTGCATCGATTCCTCCTAAATTGCATTGATTTATTCTAAAGATTTCATTTAAATTGGAATTTGGTTATTCACCATGTACGAGGATCCCCGCTAAGCATCCATGGGTGAATGGTTAAAGCGCCCAACTCATAATTGGCGAATTTGTAGGTTCAATTCCTACTGGATGCACGCCAATGGGACCTTAAAAAAAGAAGAAGAAGGCGTCTAGTTTCTTTCTCCAGGAAAACCTCCTTCCCCTCCCTTTCTGTCCTAAGGGTTTCCGATGTTGTCCCCCAACAACTCCTTTACCCTAAATGAAACTCATCTGCTGGAACCCTAAGGGTCTGGGTCATCCTCCACAGGTTCGAATAGCAAATGATCTGATCAAAAAAAAATTCAAACTTGACCCATTTTTTTTCAAGGAACACTCTCTTCCCTCCGATATAAATGACCTCTTCTCTCAGTTAGGCTTTCCTAGTCAACTGGTGTTGTCCGCTCATTCATCTTGGTCATGGAGGCATTAATGGTGGACTTTGGATTGGGTGGTGATCTGTGGGGATTGTCACGGTGATTCAATTTGTAAGAAGTTGTTACTTCTCAAATTCCCTCTAACGACTTCCCGAGAATGTTAGGGTGCCTTCATCTATGGTCACCCCAACTCTTTTGTCCACAAGGATACTTGGACTAGAATCTCTATCATTTTACGTCAAAATTGGGTCCTCTACTTATTTTAGGCAACTTTAACATGTCAAGGATAGATTGGAAAAAAGGGGACCAAACGCTACCGTCATTCCTGGACGTCCTGCTTTTCATGACTTCATCTTCACTATGGGCTTGATTGACATATCTTGGATGGGTCCTTTTTTTTACGTTTATCAGCAATCTATAAAGCACAACATGTACCTTTAAAAGGCTTAACAAAGCCATGTAAAATGCTGACTGGTTACAACTCTTCCTTCAAGCAACAATTCAGAAATAAGGAATTTAGGTTTCAGACCATGCTCTAATCCTCCTGGACCTTTTGAAACCCTGAATATTGGCAAGAATTCCCAAAAGCTTTCAAGCCATTTGGTTTCTCGGCCCTGAATGTCTTAACAGGATCAAAAGTCTTTAGCAATATAAAAGGGTCAATTTCACTAGGCACCCCGAAGTTTTCACGCATTAGCGTGCCGCACCACAGAGTTTTTTTTAGCTATCTGTCACCCCAAAATTGCATAAGTGTGGTGCCCAACACCCTCCGTCCAAATTCCGGCCAACAACCTCACCGGATAAGTAATTTTAACTTAAACAAGGGGCATTTTGGTCAGAAAGATTAAAAAAAGGGAGGGAAGATTGCAATGGGTTTGTCAGGCAGCAGCGCGGGGCTGTTGCTGCTGTGGAGGGCAGGGGAGATAAGTGAAAGAAAGAGAGGGGGCTCAGCATCGCCGATAGGGGGAGGGACGTTGCTGACAGAGAGTGCGGCTGTTGCAGCCGTGAATTCTTGGTTACTCCGTGACGAAGGAGGGACTGGTTGGGGGGTCAACGTTGCTGATGAGGGAGGGACTACCGGCGGAGAGTGCGGCCTAAGATGCGAAAGAAACGCAAGGGACAGCGGTGCAGGGCTATTGCGACTATAGGGTGGGAAGAGACTCTTTCGACGTGAGATGCCGAAGGAGGGGTGCGAGGCGAGGGGGAGAGAAGAGGAAGGAAGACAGGGGATGAGATCTGTGTCTCCGACGGGGGGGGGGGCACTGCCGGTAGAGGGGGGACACCGGCGTGAGATGCCGGCGCAAGGGGGTTGGCGATGCAAACGGCTGATAGAGATTAGGGTTTCTATGATGTTCCAAAAATGCCCTCCTACGTTCAGCTTATTAACTTTTTTTGCCGGAATTTGGACGGAGGGTGTTGGGCGCCACACTTATGCGATTTTAGGGTGGCAGTTAGCTAAAAAAAACTGTGGTGCAGAACGCTACCGCATGAAAACTTTAGGGTGCCTAGTGCAATTGATCCCAATATAAAATAACAGGATCCCCCTCTACAACATAGTACATAAAGGTAAAATTTTAGTGAAGGGCTTATGAAGCCCTTCAATAAAGGTAATATTGAACATAAAGTTTTATATTCCGGTCCCCTTCCCATGGATATAGGAGAGCGACCGGAATATAAATCTTTTTCATACCATAACTCTGATTCACAGAGCTCATAACCCTTTAATAACATTCAAAATTCTTCATGCACAAAGGAAGTTAGCATTATGGCATCATTTGAAAACTAGTTCTCTAATCTCTTCCAAAGCTTTTCTACCCAACCACCATTAACCGAAGACTTCTCATTCTTGAATGCACTCGATGTCTCTCTCCATACAAACCAAATTTCACTCCTCAATCAGCCTTTTAGCGGACAAGAGATAAAAAATTCTCTCTTCGACTTGGCACCATTGAAAGCAACGTACCAACATTGATGTATTAGAAATGCTGGGAGTCATGAAACAGGACATCACCGCAGCGGTTCTTTCTTTCCTCCAGTTTGGGCGTCTATTCTTTGAATTTAATTTCTCTTATATTTCTCTCATTCTTAAAAAAATGAACCTCGAATACCTCTTAGACTTTAGACCGATAAGCTTGTGTAACACCATCTACAAGATATCTTGAAAAGTCCTTGCCACCAGACTCTAAAGTATCCTTGTGAGACCCCAAAATTTCATATCATTTGATTACATATTTAAGTATGATTTGTTGCATAACTCTATGTGAAAAATGACAATGATGAACTATACATGATAATTTGTTGAATATATATTTATATGCTAAATGTGAACGAAGTGCTAGAAATGAAAAAGATTATGTATGAACACTGATACAACTGTATTTGATGTTTAGAAACTTTAAATGACCATTTGGAATGACCAAAAAAAGCTTCTAAAAGATTTTGAAACAATAAATGGTTAAAACTTCAGCAGGGAGCAACCGGTTAATCAGACTGCCTGTGCAGAATTTGCCACCTTGTGCTACCCATCATTGTCGTGCTTATGACGTGTCAACATACTATCGCACATGTTGTGATTCGAGCCCTGTTGTACTTTGCTTATCCTTGTTGTGCTTGTTTGGTTGCACAACCTTGTCTTGTCATCTCGTGCTTTGAGCCTCGTCGTGCTTGAGCTTTGATGACTTCTCTAACTCTTTACCTTCATTTGACACCTCCTACTTGCCTTCTATTTTATATAAAAACATCTAAGTGACATGATTAAATATTTTTACTGCATTTTTGAGAGAAAATTGCAAGAAAAATCAACCAAAAACCTTCCGAAATCTAGACTTAAGTCTTGTTCTTGAAGGGGAACCTCAAGCAATTGATTTGAAAACATTGTGGGAGTTTCAAACAGTGTTTGAATGTGTTTTGAGGAGTCTTTCGAAGGTGTTTCATTTCTAAAAAACTAGTTCTTTTATCTCTTCTTTAAGGTAAGATAGTTGAAGGTGTTTAATGAGTTTTTTAAGGCATGACTATGGATATATGTTATGTTAGCATAATTCTCTAATATGAATTCTAAATTTTTGAATACTTGTTAGAGACTTGTTAATAAGTGAATCTAAACATATTTAACATATTGGAGAATATGGACAAATGAGGTAGGTTATTATACATGCGGATTATGGAATTATGTTATACTAGTCATGGTTAGAACATGATTTTGAACATGTTTGTTCGTTATATAATTGAAGATCATTTGCTGAATATAAATAATTATATTACAATGTTCAATATGGTATGGAAGACGGTGTTATGTGATGAAAGTAACTAAACATTTGACAGCTAATTTATATGGTACAAGTACATGAAGGTTACAACAACTACTAAATGTATGACATGATTTATTTTCTTACACATGAGCATGTTAAATCCTTGTATCATAAAGGATGGTTGATATATTGTTTATAATTATTATGTTACCCTTTTCATATGATTGGGGGTTGATTTGATTGTGTTTGAGTAGCAGTACACTATTTGAGCCGAACAATTGTAAGTCCAATTGCTATCCAAGGTGGTATCGGTGTTCATTTGTTTTCGGTTACTTTGCCTTTGGCCGAGGCAAAGGTTGTGAACTTATATCCTGGGCATGGTGACATAAGGGTAGACTATTTATGTGGGTGAATTTAGGAATGACTCAACTAAGTACGAACATTTGATATGTGTAATGTGCGCGTGTAAAACTACTTAATGTGATTGAATCGCAATACCATGCATTACCAATATTCTTGAGTTGAAAGTTACACTAAATCTCCTTGAGTATCTTATTGAGCTGGGCAAGGAAAATGTGTGAGGCACGTTGAGAAGAAGGGCAAGGAGACATTTGTACATTTGTGGAATAAGTTGATATATTGTTCTATTTGTACAATAGATAATATGTTAACTCTGAGATCTAACAGATAGCTTGCTAGGTATGTTTTGTAAAAGTAAACTCTTTATGATGTTGTATGATAAGGTTCAATTAGTAAGTGAGTTAGAATGAGTTGTATTATCAGAATAATATGATTAGCCGATGTGTCGTAGTACTCCAGCAGGGCTAAGATAACCCTAAGTTGGGGCATTAAAGTTGTGGTATGTAGGCGTAGTTAAAGGCTGGGACAAGATCGTAAGGCCTTGTGTGGTTATTGATTACTGACGTTAATTGTATATCATGTGGGGGTACTTATACGGAGTTGTGGGCGAGTGACTGATGAAGGAACTCAATGAAGAAATAATCCTGAGGGTAATGCTGAAGGTTAGGGTGGGCACAACCCACTTGTACATGTAGAAGAGGACTCCACTGAAAATAAAATTTATGTACTAATAGTGGATTGTTGAAGGCTTATTAGATAGTTGTACCTAAAATAAGACAAATGAGTAGAAATCCCCTTGTAAATTCAAATGTGTAAGAAGAAGTTAGCTAATGAAGTTAATGCTAGGGGTCTCAACAAGTCGAGCAACCACAGGAGATGTTGAATACTGCTTAAATGTTGGGTGAAAGGGGTCTTACCCGTGCTAAGTTTGTTTAACATATAAAGAACCCATTTTTTTTTAAAGAGCATGTTCCAACAATAGTTGAGGAATGGTTGGCTAGAGCCAAAAAAAATTCTTGGTACTGCTAGGATTCTGAATTCTCAGAGATTGGTGTATACTAGCTTTATGCTAGAGACTGGTACAGAAAGATGGTAGAAATAGTTATCAATGAAGTGGGAGTGGGAAAGGAGTCTGGTCGACTTGGGAAAACTTTAAAGGGGAATGCACTAATAAGTATATTCCAGCAGTGACCCAAGAAGAGATAAACAAATTTTATAAAATTTAAACGACAAAATATGTTGGTATCAGTTTATGAATTGCTAAGATGGTAAAGTTGTGGTTTATGCTTCGGGGAAGCTGGTACCCTATGAATAGAATTATCCAACACATATCTTGAGTTACCAACGATTATGTTTGCAGTGCATAACTGGAGACATTATTTGTATGAGGCTGAGTTTGAGAGTTTTACTGATCATAAGAGTTTGAAATACCTATTTGTTTAGCATTATTTGAATATGAGACAGAGAAGGTCAATGTAAGTACTCAATGATTATCATTATATGATTCAGTTCACCCACGTAAAGCCGATGTTGTTACAGATGCACTAAGTAAGAAAGTATAACTTGCTAGTTTAAAGGTGAAAGAGTGGAAGTTGATTGAGCAAGCTTGTTCATGGGAGTTATCTGTTACTGAGTCAAGAATTATTCTTGAAAATTTACAAGTGAAACCAGTATTATTACAGAGGATCCAGGAGGAACAAAAAGGGATTTGGAGTTGTATAAAGAAGTGAAAGATAAAGATGGAACCTTCAAATTTGTGTTTTTTATGGATATTAATGGTGTTTTATGGTATAAAGATTGGATAGGTTTGCCTAATAATGAAGAGTTTAAAGGAAATTTTTTGAAAGAGGCCCATAAGTCAAAGTATACAGTACACCCAGGTGGAACGAAGAAGCATCATGATTTGAAATGTAATTACTGGTGGAATAACATGAAAAGAGAAATAGCTGACTTTGTTTCAATATGTATTGTATGTCAACAAGTGAAAGCCGAACACCAAAGACCAGCGGGTTTACTGCAACCTTTATTGGTACCAGAATGGAAGTGGGACAATATAAGAATGATTTTGTTACATGATTGCCAATGACCCGTGATGGGCATGATTTGACATGGGTAATTGGGGATAAGATTGACGAAATTTTCTCATTTCCTATTTATACTTAAGACGTACTCATTGGATAAATTAGCTAGATTATCTGTACAAGAAATAGTTCGGTTGCACGGAATACCGGTAAGTATTTTAATTGATAGATGGAGATCTAAGATTTACTTATCATTTTTGGGGAAATCTGCAAAGTGTGCTAGGTGCAAATTTAAAATTTAGCACATCATTTCATGCTCAGATTGATGGACAATCTGAGAGGACTATTTAAACATCTAATATTGGAGGATATGCTTCATGCAAGTGATAGATTTCAAAAAAGGTTGGGATCATCATCTGGCATTGGTTGAATATGCTTATAATAACAGTTATTAGGCTAGTATTGGTATGGCACCGTATGAAGTTTTATGTGGATGAAAGTGTCGCTCATCTATTTGTTAAAGTGAAGTCAGGGAAAGAAATTTAATTGGCCTAAAAATAGTTCAAGAGACCACTAAAAAGATTTAATAAATTCAGGAAAATATTTTGACTGCTTAAAACCGACAAAAAAACTTATGCTGATAACAGATAAAAAAACTTGGAATTTTCAGTGGGATATTTTGTATTTCTCAAGATGTCACCATTCAAAGGAATAAAGCAATTTTGAAAGAAAGGCAAGTTGTCACCGAGGTATATTGGCCTTATGAAATATGGGAATGTGTTAGGAATTTGGCATACCGAGTTGTTTACCTAATTCCTAGAAGAAGTACAATATGTGTTTCATGTTTCTATGTTGAAGAAGTATATGTCATGACCCATCTCATGTGATAAGCCTTGAGCTGATATCAATCCAATCGAATTTGTCATGTTGCCTATGCAGATTTTAACTTTTGATGTGAAAGGTTTGAGGAAGAAAAGCATTCCTTTGGTTGAAGTTTTGTGGCAAAATTATGAAGTGGAAGAAACCACATGGGAAAAAGAGGCTGATATGCAAAAAGATTATCCGCACCTATTTGGTAAGTTTAAGATATGAATTTGAAAACCAAATTATTTTAAGGAGTGAAGGGTGTGAGAACCCAACATTTCATATACTTTAATTGTGTTTTTAAGTATGATTAGATGCATCACTCTATGTGAAAATGCTAATGATGGACTATGCATGATAATGTGTTTGTTTATATATTTAACACTTGGAATGCAGTAAATGTCTAAAAATATGAAAGGAATGCTAAAAATGGAAAAGAATATGTATGACCACTGATCCAACCCACATTTAAGGTTTAAAAATTTTAAATGACCATTTGGAATGACCAAAAAGGGGCTTTTCAAAGAGTTTGACATGAAAAAGAAAAGATGGTTAAAACTTCAGTAGGGAGCAACCGGTTGATCGGACTACCTGCGAATTGTTTGTGCTGCCTGCACATAATTGTGCCACTTTGTGCTACCTTTCATCCTCGTGCTTATGACTTGCCAACATGCTATCGCGACATGTCGTTCTTTGAGCCTTGTCGTGCTTTGCTTAGTCTTGTCATGCTTTGCTTAGTCTTGTCATGCTTGCTAGGTGGCACACTCTTGTCTTACCACTTTGTGCTTTGAGCCTCGTGGTGCTTGAATTTTGATGACTTCTCCACCTCTTCATCTCCACTTGACACCTACTACTTGCCTCCTATTCTATATAAAAATATCTAAATGACATGCTTAACTCCCTTTACCACGTTTTTCAGAAAAAATTGTAAGAAAAATCAACCAAAAAACTTCCAAAATCTAGAATTAATCTTGTTCATGAAGGGGAACCTCCAGCAATTGATCTAAAAATTTTGTGGGAGCTTCAAATAATATTTTAAACTTGTTTCAAGGAGTCTTTTGAAGGTTTTTCAATTATGAAAAATTGGTTCTTTATCTCTTCTTCAAGGTAAGATAGTTAAAGATATTTAATGAGTTTTTAACGCATGAATATGGATATATGTTATTTTAGCGTAGTTCTCTAGAATAAATTCTTTAGCAAAGTTTTAAATATTTATCAGAGACTTGTTAATAAGTGAACCTAAACATGTTTAACATATTGGAGAATATAGAAGAATTGAGATAGGTTATGATACATGTGAATTATGGACTTATGTCAACCAATACATGGTTGGAACATGGTTTTGAACATATTTGCTAAGTTATATAATTGAAGCTCATTTTCTGGATATGTATGATCATATTACATGTTCAAGATGTTATGAAGATGATCTTACATGATGAAAGTAACTAAACGTTTGACAACTAAGTTTTCTGGTACAAGTACATAAAGGTTACAACAAACTACATGTATGAAATAATTTGTTCTCTTACACATGAGTATGTTACATCTTTTCATCATAAGGGATGGTTGATATATAGTTGATAATTATTTATTACCCCTTTCATATGATTAGGGGTTGACTTAATTGTGTTTGAGTAGTAGTATACCATTTGAGTCGAACAATTGTAACTCAAACTGCTACCCGAGGTTGTATCGGTGTTCATTTGTTTTCGATTACTTTGCCTTTGGCCGAGGTAAAGGTTATGAACTTACATCTCAGGTGTGGTGACATAAGGGTGGAGTATTTATGGAACTGAATTTGGGAATAGTAAACTCTTGTGTTGCTCAACTAAGTGTGAACATTTGATATGTGTAGTTTTTAACATGTAAAATTGCTTAATATGATTGAATTGAAATAGCATGCATTATCAATATTCTTGAGTTGAAAGTTACATTGAATGTCTTTGAATATTTTATTAAGCTGATGGGCTGAAGAATTTTTACCCATAATATTTCAGATCAAGGAGCCAGTCCTTCGAAAGGCAAGAAAAATATGTGAGGCATGGTGAGAAGACGAGTAAAGGGACAGTTGTACATTTGTGAATTAAGTTGTACTTCAAATAGAACAATATGTCAACTCTGAGATCTAACATAGAGCTTAGTAGGTGTGTGTTTTAAATTAAACTATCTCTGACGTTGTTTGATAAGGTTTAATTACATAGTCAATTAGAATAAGTTGTACTATCAAAATGGTTTGATTAGCCGAAGTGTCGTAATACTCCAGTCGGGTTAAGATAACCTTAAGTTGGGGTGTTACAATCCTCCCTGCCATTATTTCTCCATTCCAGAATGCCTTTATTAAAGGCAGAACCACAACAGATAACACACTCCTATTCTTTCAAATGAACTTTTTTAATTGTGAGACTATCAAACTTATCTTGGAACTATATTGCAATACTTCAGGACAAGTCATCAACAACTTCAAATCATCCTTCTTTTTGCAACCCCAACACACTAGTCACATGTTTGAATATATTTCAAATTGTCTTAACATCAAGATTTAAAAAAAAATTGGGTTTTACCTTGGAGCCTCTCTGAACGCGGTAACTAACTGGAAATAATTCTTCCAAGATCTTATCAAAAAAATTCAATCCAGGTGTGATGGTTGGAAGGATATCAACTCAATAAAGAAGGACGCACAATTCTCATCTCTTTGGTTCTACTGGTCTACCATATGTAATCTTTTGTTTTCCCGAATAAGAAAAATTTGCACCCTATCAACTGGCACACACTTTGTGGGCCAAAGTACAAGAGAGGTTTAGGTTTCAAAGACCCTAAGCTCTTTAATTTGGCTCTCGTAGCCAATGAGCTAGAAAATACTCAATCAACCTGACTGTGTTCTATGGAAAGTCTTTCTTGCTAAGTATTGAAGGCACCACGAGTTCCTTTACACAAAAAAACCCAACTCCTAATCTTGGGCTGGGAAATGTATTTAGGCTGGTATCTCAGTTCTAATTTTGGGCGTGTCCTAGCAAATCGGCAATTGATCTTCTGTCGATATATGGAAAGACAAATGGATACTAAGACACCCACCTCAGATCTTACTTCTTGCTAGAAATACGGAGCCTGAAAGAAGAACTATATAAAATTCAGTACTTTCTCCTCACTGGAATGAAGGAGCCCTTCTAGATTTATTTCGAAGCCAGATTATTAAAAGTATTTTGTCAAGTATAGGAAGTGTAAAGATCAGTATACAATTTAAGGAAGTATTTTGAGAGGTTAAGTCTATATAATGTGAGACTTAACCCACAAAAGTGTGTATTCGGGGTTACAGCTGAAAAAACTACTAGGTATATGGTGAGTAAACATGGAATATAGGTTCACTAGGCCAAGATCAAAGCAATAGTTTAGATGCCCCTACCTAGGAGTAAGAAAGAAATCTGAGGATTTTTTGGTAGAATCCAATATATTAACTGGTTCACATCTCAATTGACCATAATTTGCGAGCCTGTATTCAAGATATTAAAGAAATACTCAACCAAGAAGTGGAACCCCTTATCCAAAAAAGCCTTCGATAAAATCAAACTGTTTAACCGGTAGTCCCTTGTTGTTATACCTAAACATAACCGATACCGGAGCCATGTTAGCCCAACATTTGGAGAATTTTTTGGTTGAGAAAGCCATTTACTATGTTAGCACAAAATTAACCTAGGGGGAGGCGAATTATTCACCCTTGAAAAAGACGTGTGTATTGCTGGTTTGGGTAACACAGAGATTGAGGCATTATATGTTGGTTTACCCTATCAGACTGTTTGCCAGAATAGATCCCATGAAATACGTGTTTGAGAAACTAGTTCAGTCCAACCGCATAGCCTAGTGGCTTTTGTTTTGTTTTTTCAGAATTTGATATCACCTATGTCGCCCAAACATTAGTCAAAGGAAAGGCGGTTGCCGACTTGTTAGCCAATTGGCTGACAGAGGATACTAGCATTTAGAGTAGAGATACTGCTAATCTCACCAGACGAAGCCCATTCACCTATAGGCATCAAATTCACTTTACTACCACCGATATGAAGCTTGTATCATAGGTCTGGAGATAGCTTTAAGCTTTGGAGTTAGAGAGATTACAATATACGAAGATTTAGCACTAATCATAGACCAGATTTGAGGGAGGGATAATTGAACAAATTGTGACACCCCTTAGCCCAAGTGATGTTATCGGAACTGAGTTGTCGGTCATAAACAAAACTTAATCCTGCAGGATTGCAGAGAAACTCTAGATACATAACTTTATTTACATAAAGCTTCAAAATGGCATTCTTACAAAAAAAATTCACTATAACGTTCAACATAAACAGAGCGGAAGTTTTAATATTAAACATCTAGATCCAAAAATACGGTTGACACTATCTTACGTCTCCTTTTATAAATCAAGCCAACTTCTCCTTCCTTTTTCCTGACGTCTCACCCAGTTTGACCTTACCACCTGAAATAACACAGGTAAGAAATGAGCACAAATCAATCAATAAAGATAACACGAGGATTAATGTGCACAGACGATGTGACAGCTGCGGAAAAAATAATAATCAACCCAACAATATCAGTAAAAAAAGGTCAATAGATAACGCAACATAAACCTAATGGCCAAGCGATATTTTTTTTATTAGACTGGGCGAATTTAAGGCCCACCAAAACAACATTATCTCCACATTTTTATGAATAGGACTAACCGACTGATAGACTATGAAAATGAACATTAAATCAATACGACCAAATTAAACATTAATAAAATAAAAGTCATTAAAATCGTTAACATCGAGATAAAGTCAAATGCAATGCACACTCAGACCTAACTGACTAGATTTGACCAAACATGATAGACTCGACTCCCGCGCCATACATCCTTTTTGCCGGTGATCATATTTCACAGGCCTTCCTGTCAAATAATGTCTCATGTTCCATGATGTTCATGTCAGTCTCAAGTAATTAAAATAGACGCTAAATGCAAGAAGGGAATTGACGAAGAGTGTTCGTCCCCAGCCACGCTACCGCCAAACCACAAGTTATACCAATTGGACGGACTAAGGGAAATGAGTTCACCATATGTCCTCGATCAATCAATTACTCAAGGAAGAATTTTTGGTCCTAAAACTGACCGTTATTCCACACTACAACTGAAACTCACACCAATATCACCCACAAAGTGGGCTAGGGAAAAATTAACCACAAGTCCTTAACAATACTTTTAACTAAAAGACATTGGCACGACAACCACCGACATCTCATGTCAACCATGCCACATTCACAATACAACTATACTATTAACGACAGGTATGCTAAGCGAAGCAATTCATAGCATACAAGGAACCGTTTTATCCTTACCTGATTGGCTTTTAGCTGATGAGCCAAGCAATCTCAGATTACAACGAGCGGGGTCACCTAATCAAATAAGACCTTGTTCGTCAAGTGCTAATCAAACATAAATACATAATTTAATATACTCCTTTTCTATCAGCTATTTATAATTTTTTACAGCGGCCAGTTATCCCGACCCTTTTAGCCTAGCCTTGGTAATGCGTGTGTACTAATACTCCTTTCTTTAGGCATGCTAACCCCATTCCTTGTCTCTTGTCAATCAGAACACTTAATTGCATGGTAAATTATCAAAACATCCCCTGATGACCACTACCACCCCAACACCCCAAAATC
This sequence comes from Escallonia herrerae, assembly GCA_033070095.1. Classification (NCBI taxonomy): domain Eukaryota; kingdom Viridiplantae; phylum Streptophyta; class Magnoliopsida; order Escalloniales; family Escalloniaceae; genus Escallonia; species Escallonia herrerae. The sequence continues at coordinate 36,854 of JAVXUP010001507.1, forward strand.
ACTTCAAAACACCTTTTCAGATGTTTTACACCCCTTCCCAGACAAAAAAGTCATTTGAAAAATTCTATAAGAAAAATTACCAAAACACCCCCTGGCAGCCATCACCCCTACAAAAATCCCAAAACCACTTTAAAACATATATTTAAACATCTACCTTCTTTTTTTTTTAACTAAAAATCCCTCCGAGATTTTTCCCTAAAAAATTCCAAACAGATAATTAACAGAGCGCTCAGAAGCCGGTTCTGCTAAAAAAAGGATATCGGCTTCGGAGGGGGCCTACCAATCATAGTGGCACTGCTTACACTTGATTGGTCTTTGTAGTATGTGAGTTGCCATGGTTCTCTTTGAGGAATCCTTTGGTATTTAACGAGTAATAGACTAAATCATGCATTTCATTTAATCTGTATCAAATCTATTAGTAATTTATAGAATTGGAGGATTTTTGGTTGAGTGGATTCATTTCATCCAGGAAAAGCCATCTTTTTCTCAACAATGTCTAGAGATTCAAAAAGAGTGGTCTAGAGGATGAATTCCATAGCCTAGTTTATGATGAACGATTTGAAGACCTATTGATTCTAAAGATTGAGTGACGTTGCTTCTTCATCCCGAACCAAGGAAACTCGAAGCTCTTGATTTTTTCGTTCTATGAGTGGATTCATTTAATTGGTTCAGTTCTCTAACTTAATGACCGAAAAAAGGAAGCAGAACCCCATATTTATTCTAGACCCCTAAGTGTCTCGAAGCTTCAATATTGAAGCATCTTAACATTTTAAGGTCCTCATCAAATTTTCACACAAAACCGTGTTAGTTTGCTATATTTTAATTAACCCAAATTTTCACGATAACTGCATCAGTTAACCCCATTTCCTAACCTCCGAAAAATTTGAAAAATTTTCACATTACAGATCTCATAAAAATAACTAGTCTCTTTTTGTACTTTGTCTAAATCTGCCTCAAACTATTTTTACAAATTCCATCAATGGACTAAATAAAACCATGCTATCTTTAGCAACGATTACAATCACTATTCATTGCATTTTGGATTAAACACACACGATGATTCACCATCACATAGCCGCAGCTTCTTCTTCCTCCCTTTACCGAGCCCCCCTACTCCTTCACATCACGATATCCCCTCCTATCACGCACCTAATTTCACAAATACACACCCTATTACACACTCAACACCAACACACACTGCAGCCTCCATGCTGCCTTCCCTCTCCCCCCTTCGCCATTCACACACACACCACATGCGTGCACACTACTATGCACACATGCTGCCTTCCCTCTCCCCTCCCTTCGCCATTCACACACACACCACATGCGTGCACACTACTATGCACACACACATATATACACAGGACACACACATACACACGGCTTACACCTTTACCAATCACACCCCTACATAGCCACATCCATCGGAATCACACACACACATATGCACACAAAGTAGCGCACCGACCACTGTCCTGCTTCCCCGTCCCCGTCCCCTTCCCCACTCACACACGCTGCACATACAGCAGCAGCAGGGGCTCGTGCTCTTCCCCTCCCATTTTTCCCTTTCACGCCCACACCAAGCACCAGCCCCACGGCTGCTGCAGTCCTACGCACACAACACACCACCCTTGCTGTGCACACATCACACTTCTCACACACGTAGGTCACACCACCCGTGAACACATACACAATTTCACAAATTTCAAATTCAAAAGAGAGAGAGAGGTAGGTTACCCTTTTTAGGATTTAATAATTTTTCTTCTTCCTCTTCTCTTTCTCTCCTTCTTCTTCTTTCCCTTTTCAATAGAGAGAGAGGAGGGGGGGGGGGGAGAGGTTACCATTTTTAGGATTTGATTTTTTTTCTTCTTCCTCTTCTCTTTCTCTCCTTCTCCTTTTTTTCCCTTTTCTTCCTCTGTTTCTCTGTCAGTCAAGACTCTGTTTCTCTCATTTTCTTTTTCTTTTCTTTTTCTTTATTTAATTCTCATAAGTTCACTTTAAATATATATATATATATATATATATATATATATATATATATATATATATATATATACATTATGTTTAGTCACTCTATCATAAGTAGGATGTGGCCAACACTCCTTGAATTTTCCCTCCCTCATGTCACTTCTCATGCCACTAATTCCATTTGGCCCCCAACTTTCCATAATTGTATTTTTGACCCCAACATTTTTATAAAATCTTATCTTGACCCCAAGGCCAAACTAACCCGTCATTTAAATTCTTAACACTTAATTATCAATATAAATAATGCAATTCACAGTTAACTAATTTAAGGCAATTTCAGGGTATTACATCCTCCCCCCTAAATAAATTTCATCCTCGAAGTAAGGACAAACCTCATATTGCAAACAAATGCAGATATCTTTGCAGCATTAATGCCTTGGGTTCTGAAGTGGCTTCCTCCACTGTGTGTTTTCTCCAGATGACTTTAACCACTGGTATTACCTTAGAACATAATACTTGTTCTTTTTTATCAACCAATTTGATTGGTACCTCGTGATATCAGAGATTATCTCGAATCTCCACCGGTTCAACTTAATCACATGCGTAGGGTCAGCAACATATTTCCTGGCATTGAAATTTGAAACATGTTATGCAACTGGCTCAATTCCGATGGTAGATCGAGCTCATACGCCACCATTTCAATCCTAGTCAGAATTTTAAATGGCCCGATGAACCTTGGAGTTAACTTTCCTTGCTTTTTGAATCGCATGATTTCTTTCCACGGTGATACTTTCAAAAACAACTAAGTCACATACTTCAAACTCTAGCTTTCTACCCCTCTTATCTACATAGATTTTCTACCAATTTTGTGCAGTATGATTTCTTTCCCGGACCACCTTCATGTTATCTTGTGTTTCCTTGCACAATGTCGTGCGTGACAGCTTTCGTTCCCCCACTACATCCCAACAAATAGGCGAACGACATCTTCAACCATATAATGCTTGATAGGGAGCCATTTCAATGCTCTCTTGAAAACTATTGTTGTATAAGAATTCGATTAATGTTAACTGCTCATCCCATGCTTTGCCAAAAACAATCATGCACGCTCTAAACATATCCTTCAATATCTATATGGTACCTTCATATTGGCTATCCATCTAAGGGTGAAAGTCTTTACTCATGGTTAACTTCGTTCCCATTTCTTTTAGGAAATTTTTCCAAAATCTCGAGGTGAACCTTGCGTCTTTGTCGGACACAATGGTTACTGGCACTCTATAATGACTAATCACTTCCTTGATACAAATTCTAGCAAGTCGTTCGGTAGAATATCCTTCTCGGATAGGAATAAACAGAGCTGTCTTGGTCAACCTATCCACTACTACCCAAATAGACATGTCCTTACTGGTTGTTCATGGTAATCTTGACACAAAATCCATTGTAATATGTTCCCATTTCCACTCAGGTATAGGGAGTGGTTGCAACTGTCTGATAATCTTCTTATGATCCACTTTCACATGTTGGCAGGTCAAACACCAGGATACAAATCCTGATATATCTCTTTTCATACCCAGCCACAAAAAATTTGGTTGTAGATCACGATACATTTTTTATTCCTAAGGGTGAATCGAGTATTTAGAGCTATGAACATCTGTCAGAATCTCCTTTCTCAGTTCGCCGCTAGGCAGCTCATATACCCGACCCTCATACTTGTAAACGCGCTCCTTTTCACAGTCAAATTTCTCTTTCTTATTCCTCTCAAAACCTTGTCGGATTTCATGTATTCTTTCATCTTGACCCTGAGCTCCTTTAATCCGATCAAAAAGTGTTGGTCTGACTTCTAAATGAAATAGGGTACCACCTCCTTCTCCTCTGACTCAAACTTTAATTTCAAGTTTATCTAAATCTTCGATGATGGCCTTTTGTGTGGTAATCATCGCAGTTAGGTTCCCTATTCACTTTCTGCTCAGCACATTTGCCACCACATTAGCTTTTCCCAGGTGATATTTTATAATGCAATCATAGTCCTTATGGAGTTCTAACTATCTCCTTTGTCTTATATTAAGTTCCTTCTAGGTAAAAATATACTTCAAACTCTTATGGTCGGTATATATCTCACATCTAACCCCATACAAGTAATGTCTCCATATTTTTAGAGCAAATCCCACTGCTGCCAACTCCTAATCATGTGCCAGATAGTTCATCTCATGGTTTCTCAAGTGTCTGGAGGCATGCGCAATTACTTTGCCACATTGCATAAGTACACAACCTAATCCTTCCCGAGATGCATCACAATAAATGATATATCCTTCCAATTCTGATGGTAATGTGAGAACAAGTGCTGTTACCAGCCTTCTTTTCAGTTCTTACAAACTATTTTCACACGTGACCATCCAATCACATTTCACATTATTTTTGGTTAGATTCGTCAATGGGGATGCTATTTAAGAGAAGTCCTTGATAAATCTCCGATAGTATCTAGCTAAACCTAGGAAACTCCAAATTCTAAACACCAAAGTCGGACGTTCCAATTTAAAACCGTTTCCACCTTTCCTAGGTCTACCAGTATGCACTCACTTGATACTACATGTCCCAAAAACTGTATTTTCTCCAGCCAAAACTCACACTTTTTGAGTTTGGAATACAACTTATCTTGTCAGAGAATTTGTAATATTTGCCTCAAATGCTGAGCATGCTCTTCCTTACTTTTAGAATAGACCAAAATGTCATCAATGAACACGATGACACATCAAACTAAATATCTCCAAAATGTTCTGTTCATCAAGTCCATGAATCCTGTAGAGACATTAGTTAGTCCAAACGACATTAACTAGAAACTCATAATGTCCACATCTAGTTCTGAAAGCAATTTTTGCTAGATCATTCTCCTTTATTTTCAACTGGTGGTATCCAGACCTAAGATCAATTTTTAAAAAATATTCCGCATCCTTTAACCGATCAAAAAGGTCATGTATGCGAGGGAAGGGATATTTATTCATAACGGTTACCTTTTTTAACTCACGATAGTCAACGCAAAGCCTCATAGTTCCGTTTTTCTTCCTTACAAACAACATCAGGGCTCCCCAAGGTGACACGCTAGAGCAAATAAAACCCAAGTTTAGCAATTCTTCCGATTTTGTCTTCAACTCCACCATCTCCGATGGTGCTAACCTATAAGGGGCTTGCAGTATAGGACCACTTCTAGGAACCAGATCGATACTAAACTCAATCTCTCGGTGGAAAAACATTCAGAAATTCATTTACTATTGGAATCTAGTACAATTGCGGTTCACCGACACGGGTATCATATACTTATGCTAGATTACCTCAACATCCCTTCGGGATAAAACGACAAGCTTCTATCGTCAACATTAAATTATGAGGTTGGACTGATCGATCTCCCTGTATAACCACTGTAGGTTTTTCGGGCATCGACAATTGTATTTTCTTACGCCGACAATCCACATTAGCGCCATACGCCGCTAACCAATCCATTCCAAGTATGATATCAAAGTCTCCCATTTCAAGTAGTATAAGATCAGTATATAAGGTCTAATTGGAGACTTGTATCGAGCATTGCCTATATATCTTAATGGCATAAAAGGAATGTCCACTAGGTATATTCACCGCTAACACCGTATTCAACGGTTTGCCAGGGTACAATCAACTTGTTAGCAAAAACTACAGCACCCAAATCAAATAATGCTTAGCCTGATGTGAACATAGAAGAAAAGTACATATCGCCACATCTTCTAATTTTAGGGCCTCTTTCAGGTTTATAGCACTTGCTCTGCCCATTGTCCGGGGCTTCCTTTAAGAGCCATCATCTTTCTTTGTGGGTACTCCTTTGCCCTATGGCCTGGTTGCTGGAATTGAAAGCAAACCCTCTGGTTTAGCTTGCAATCATTTGCTTTGTGGCCTTGCTTGCCACATTTAAATCACGCCCTCATCACCCTTATACAATTTGTGCCCTCGTGTTTCTGTCCACACCATCTATATTACTTATTTTCTGCTTGGCCTGAACTTTGCCCGAACTTCCCTTCTTCCACTTTCTTTTTAAATTTCTTTTGCTATCTTTTGCCCGTTGTTGGTTGTTACTCCTTTTCCTCCCTTGCTCTTTTTTTCCTCCCATGCTTCTTTATTTTCTGCTTCCATTAGTAGAGTTTTCTCTACGACTTCAATAAAGGTGTTATGTTGAAAACTTTTGATAGGAATTTTTGGCCTGCCCAAGAGTTTCAAAAAAAAAAAAAGGTTGTCTCAGTCCTTCCTCAAATCATCTAACCTTCCTGTCCTCCGTAACCACTTGGTGCATGGCAAAATAAGCCAGTTCATCAAATTCTCGTATATATTTCTCCATTGTCTTAAGTTTCTATTTATAGTTCAGAAAATCCATCTCCAACTTATTTTATACAGTTACGAGAAAATACTTCTCCTTAAATACTCGTTTAAACCGCTTCCAGATAACATAGGGTCGGTTAAGCTTCCTTTCTTCCTTCCTCAACTTGTTTTTGACATCCTACCACTATCGGGCTGCTGCTTTTAGCATATGGGTTGCTAAAACTACCTTTTGATGCCTTCCACACCCCGTTATCTTAAAGGCCCTCTCTATTTCTCGAATCCAAGCATTACCCACGTGAAACTCACTAAGGCCGACTTCTTGAAAATCCCAAAATTTGTACTCCTTTTTTCCCTCTACAGGAACTTGTGCAGCCACAGCTGCCGGCTGTGCTACAGGAATTCCCATAATTTCTCATAATAGTCCCGCTAACTCTCTCCTTAAATCCTCTCTGTTGTTGTTCACAGCTTCACCTTCTTCATGACCCAAACACCCTCCCTCAGCACTTGCTGAAGACACTTCCGTATGTAGTTCTCCTAGATTAGGAAGTTCCTACACTGGAGGTATTACTTAGTGTCGCAACTGACTAGCCATTTTGCCATTAGCATTTCAAATTCAACATTTAACTTACACAACTCATAATATTAATACAAACAACATTTACAAGCAGCATTTAGCTTTACACATATATACATTAAAACTCCTCATTCTCTCCTCAAACAAAAGAGAGCCAATTCCGCTTGCGGTAAAACACAGTATACCAATAACTATCGTCAAGGTGCATCTCCCCACTGTCTCTCGATATTGCCCTTCTGGGATGATTCTCTTGAATTTTATCCTTTATTCTCTGAATAACCTTCTCCCCCGCATTAATTACTTGGTTAAGCTTTCCTCGCATCCGCTCCATATCCTTCTGGCTATGTTTTTCTACCTTCTTTATATCTCGACCCTCCTTCAACTTCAACTCTTCTAACTGGTACACCAGTTGGTTTCTCTCTCTCTCTCTCTCTATACCTCTTTTTCTAAAAACCTTAAATGCTATGTGCCCGATGAGACCCCGTACTGGTTCCTGCAAACTCTACTACAATTTGGGGTCCGGTTTCATCTTCCTCTTCTGGCCCTTGCAGGTATATTTCCTCTGGCTCCTCGTTGATGGGCCAGGGATCCTTATCTATGTCACTAGGGTCTTCCTCAGGGTCCTCATCGAATGAAGGTTCCTGCTCGAACCCGTTCAATACGTGGTCTTCTAACCATCCTCATACTCCAGCCATAATTCCCTGCAGAACACATAAAACCATATCAAACTTATAGCACAATAATACATTAATTCTAACCTTCCTCCCCCCTAAATAGCTAACGTTCTACTTATAGTCTACAGAATCATGCGCCTATGCTCTAGTACCAACTTGTAACACCCCTCAGCCTAAGTGATCCCACCGGAGCTGAGTTATTGGTCATAGATGCAACTTAACCCTGTAGGATTACAGAGTGTTCCCAACCTATTCTGGTCGCACCCAAAGGCCCACTTGGGGTCCCATTTCGCATAACACATCTGCACAAGCAACGGGCAACATTTAACTCCTCCAACAGGTCAATACGTGCACGCTCAAGTCACGTGCACTTCTCACCTTTTCTACGTGACTTCGTCACCAAGAAACTGATCCTCACCCGACTGCTCATCACGCTCTAACCGTCGCACTTCATCCTTTGCCTGTCGGTGCACCTTGGCGTCAACCGAAGGAAGTCTGCTTTGGCCTCCCCCTTGGGGTCGGCCTCGGCCTTGGGGTCGGCCTCGGCCTTCCTCTGGGGTTGGCCTTGGCCTCCCTCTGGGGTTGGCCTTGGCCTTCCCCCAAAGGGTTGGCCTTTGGCTTCCACACTTAGCATCTTCACTACATTTCAAGGGCCCGGACGTCACTCCGCGACCCCTATTGCTCGGACGTCATTCCGTAACCCCCGTCGCCCGGAACTCACTCTGCGACCCCTATCGCCGGCACGTCACTCCGTGACCCTCGTCGCCCGGAACTCACTCCACGACCCCCGTCACCCGGACGTCACTTCGCGACCCTTGTCTCCCGGAACTCACTCCGCGACCATCGTCGCCCCGAACTCACTCCGCGATCCTTGTCACCCGGATGTCACTCCACGACCCCCGTCGCCCGGAACTCACTCCACGACCCCCGTCTCTAGGACGTCACTCCGTGATCCCCGTCGCCCGGAATTCACTCCGCGACCCCCGTCGCCCAGATGTCACTCCGCGACCCCCGTCGCCCAGAACTCACTCTGCGACCCCTGTCGCCCGAACGTCATACTGTGCATCGGACACCATACTTACTCCGCCGCGCCCATGCGTCGCGCCACTAACACAGTGGCTCCCCCTGTCTCCCTGTCACATTACATTGCCCTTGGCACCATACGCACTCCGCCGCGCTCATGCGCCGCGCCACTGACACAGTCGCGCCCCCTGGCTCTCTATCATACTACCATGCTCCTTGCATCGGTCCATCCTTTCACCACACCATGCGCACCTTGCCTTGGTCGTGGAATATGCTTCGACCCACTCTCCGGAGTGTGCAACATCATGCGGGGATAGGCAAATCCTTTGGGACACTATCTCCGCCAGGGAGCTCTTCAACTCCCCTTTCTTCCAGGTAAACGGCTCCTCCGGGATACTACCTTGGCCAGTCGGGTAGACGGCTCCTCCAGGATGCTACCTTGAAGTGCTTTGAGTGCTTCGACACAAGGACTCACCGCGGGGATAGGCGACTCCTCCGGGACACTATCTCCGGCAGGGAGCTCTTCAACTCCCCTTCCGTCGGGTAGACGGCTCCTCTGGGATGCTACCTCAGCCAGTTGGGTAGACGGCTCCTCCGAGATGCTACCTTGACTCGCTCCGAGTGCTCCGACACAAGGACTCACTGCGGGGATAGGCGACTCCTCCGGGATACTATCTCCGCCAGGGAGCTCTTCAATTCCCCTTCCGCCAGGTAGACGGCTCCTCCGGGATGCCACCTCGTCCGGCCAGGTAGACGGCTCCTCCAGGATGCTACCTCGGCCAGTCGGGTAGACGGCTCCTCCGGGATGCTACCTTGACTCGCTCCGAGTGCTCCGGCACAAGGACTCACCGCAGGAATAAGCGACTCTTCCGGGACACTATCTCTGCCAGGGAGCTCTTCAACTCCCCTTCCGCTAGGCAGACGGCTCCTCCGGGATGCTACCTCGGCCGGCCAGGTAGACGGCTCTTCCGGGATGCTACCTCGGTCTACAGAATAGGCGACTCCTCCGGAACACTATCTCCGTCAGGGAGCTCTTCAACTCCCCTTCCGCCAGGTAAACGGCTCCTTTGGGATGCTACCTTGATGCACTCTGAGTGCTCCAGCACAAGGACTCACCCACTGGATAGGCGACTCCTCCGGGACACTATGTCTGCCAGGGTGTCTTCGTGACTGGCCTACGTGCTCTGGCACTAGGGGCTTACTTTGGCACCCCTATGGACTATGACCCCTGGGTCACTCCGAGACGAGAGCAGGTCTTCGGAGGGCATCGCGCCTAGTCTGCCTGGCAGTTGGGCATCGGATCTTCCCCACCACTGCCAAGCCTGTGGGACTTTACAAGGGCTTGGATTGGAGGCTAGATCAAGGGGTTCTCTGGCCACACCGACGCTGTGCGAGCCAGTCTTTCCAGACAGACAGAGCGACGCTGTGCGGGACAGGCCGTATGAATATGCGATTCGACAATCCGTGGAGCACCGACAGCTGTGGACCCCTCGGTGACGTGTCACTCCTGGGGAGCGCCACGTGATGACATCATCATCTCAACCTCTATAAATAGAGGTCTTGAAAATTCATTAGGAGGTTGGACATTTTCAGAACACTTTCACTTTCTCACTCTAGAATCTTAGAGAGAAACATACAGGACCCTGACTCCGGACCTAAGCATCAGACTGTGACTGCCACCCTCAGGCTCTGCCTGGGAAGCCCTTGGTCTCTGCCCTTTCTCCACCCTTGCTGTGTCTCACATCAGCGCACTTGGCATCTGAGTCGGACTGCATTCTTTGTGGCACCTCCACGTCGACTGCGAACCCACTTTCCTTGGCATCACAGAAAAACTCTAGATACATAACTTTATATACATAAAGCTTCAAAAGGGCATTCTTACAAAAATTTTCACTATAACGTCTAGCATAAACACAACAGAAGTTTTAATCTAGAACATCTAGATCCCAAAATACGATTGACATTGTCTTACATCTCCTTTTATAGATCAAGCTAACTTCTCCTTCCCTTTACCGACGTCTCACCCAAATCGACCTTACCACCTGAATCAACACAGGTAAGGAATGAGCGCAAATCGCCCGTAAAGATAACACGAGGATTAATGTGTGCAGACGATGTGACAACCTCAGAAAAAAATAATAATGAACCCAATGATATCAATAAACAAGACTTCAATAAATAACACAACATCAACCTAATGGTTAAGCGATATATAATTTTTTATCGGACTGAGCGGCTTTAAAGCCTAACAGAACAACATTATCTCCATATTTTTATGAATAGGACTAACTGACAGATTGACAGACTATGCAAATGAACATTAAATCAGTACAACCAAATCAAACATTAATGAAATACAAGCCATTGAAATCGTTAACATCGAGATAAAGTCAAATGCAATACACACTCAGACCCGACTGACTAGATTCGACCACTCAGACCTGACTGACTAGATTTGACCAAACACGACAGACTCGATTCGCACGCCACACATCCTTTTGGGTGATCATATTTCACAGGCCTTCTTGTCATATAATGTCCCATGTTATGAGATGTTCACCTCAATCTCAGGTTATTAAACGAGACGCTAAAGGCAAGAAAGGAACTAACACAGAGTGTTCGTCCCCAACAATGCTACCCCCCAACCACAAGTTACACCAATTGGACCGACTAAGGGAATTGAGTTCACCATACGTCCTCGGTCAATTAATTACTCAAGCAAGAATTTCCGATCCCAAAACAGACTTGTGTGCCACACTAACACTAAAACTCACACCAACATCACCCACAGTGTGGACCAAGGAGAAAATTAACCACAAGTCCTCGACAATATTTTTAACTAAAAGGACATCGGCAAAGCAACCACCGAGATCTCATGTCAACCATACAACAACACTATCAATGACAAGTACGCTAAGTGAAGCAATTCATAGCATACGGGGAACCGCGTTATCCTTACCTGATTGGCTTTTAACCGACAAGCCAAGCAATTTCAGATTACAATGAGTGGGGTCACCTAATCAAATAAGACCTTACTCGTCAGGCACTAATCAAACATAAATACACAATTTATTCTACTCATTTTCTATCAGTTATTTATAATGTTTTACAGTGGCCAGTTATCCCGACCTAACTGTCAGGAGCCTTGGTAAAACGTGTGTACTAATACTCCTTTATTTAGGCGTGGTAACCCCATTCCTTGTCTCCTGTCACTCAGAACGCTTAATTGAGTATGTTCCCCAAAATTCAGCGTTGACATGGTAAATTACCAAAATACCCTCTGATGGCCACTACCACCCCCAACACCCCAAAACCATTTCAAAACAACTTTTAGATGTCTTACACCACTTTCTGGACCAAAAAGTCATTCAAAAATTTTATAAAGGAAATTACCAGAACAGTCCTGGCTTATGTAAAATTACCAAAGCACCCCCTGATGGCCATCGCCCCTAAAAAAATCCCAAAGCCACTTTAAAACATATATTTAAAGTTCTACCTTCATTTTTTGAACTAAAAAGCCCTCTAGAGATTTTTTATTCAAAAATCTCAAACCGACAATTCACAGAGCGCTCGAAAGTCGGCTTCGCTAAAAAAATACTATCTGCTCCGAAATGTCTCGAAACATCAAATATTGAAGCATCTCAACATTTTAAGGTCCTCATAAAATTTTATGCTAAACTGCATTACTTTGCTATTTTGAAATTCACCGCAAATTTTCAAAAAAAAAAAACCCGTGTCAGTTAACCCTTTTCCCGACCTCGAAAAAAATCTGGAAAATTTTCACATTACAGATCTCATAAAAATAACTAGTCACTTTTTATTTGGTACTTTGTCTAAAAGGACATCGAACTATTTTTAAAATTTTTATCAATGGACTGAATAAAACCTAACTATCTTTAGCGACGATTATAGTACCTATTCATTGCATTTTGGATTAAACACGCACAACGATTCACCATCACACACCCACTCCCCTCCCCCACTCCCTCACATCACGAAATTCGCCGCCCTACCTAATTTCACCTATACATACCCTATTACACACACAACATCACACTGAACACCAACACACATTGCAACCTTCATGCTGCCTTCTCCCTTCCCTCCCCCCTTCACTATTCATGCATGCACGCGCACACACACACACACACACACTGCACACACACTGTTTGGACACACACGTGCGCGCTCAAGCGCACACACAAATACACATTGTGCGTGTGCGAGGGCAGCAGAGAGAGAGAAATGGGGATAGATTTTGGACCTAAACACTCACACACCCGGCTTACACCCTCACTAATCACTCCCCTACATAGCCCCACGTACAAGAATCACACACACACACACACACATACACATATATATATATATATATATATATATATATATATATATATATATATATATATATATATATATATGCATGCAAAAACACACCAGCCACAATGTTGCTTCCCCCTTTCCTTTCCCACTCATACACATTGCACGCACAGCAGCAGTAAGGGCTGCTACTCTCCCCCTCCCCCCCCTCTCATTCCCCCCTTTCACGCCCGTACCAAGCACCAGCCCTACAGCTGCTGTAATCCCACGCACACAGCACAACACCCTTGATGGGCACACACCGCCCTTCTCCCACACACAGGTCACATCACCCATGAACACACCCAAAATTTCACAAAATACAAAGTTAATATATATATATATATATATAGGTTACCCTTTTTAGGGTTTGATTTTTTTCCTTCTTCCTTTTCTCTTTTTCTCCTTCTCCTTCTTTCTCATCTTCTTCCCTTTCTTCCTCTATTTCTCTGTCAGTTGAGACTCTGTTTCTCTCATTTACTTTTTTTTTCTTTAATTCTTCTAAGTTCACAATATATATATATATATATATATATATATATATATATATATATATATATATATATATTTACACTATCCTTAGTCACTCTATCATAAGTAGGATGTGGCCAGCACTCCTTGAATTTCCCTCCCTCAAGACACCTTTCATGCCACTATCCCAAGTTTTTCAAAATTGCAACTTTGCCTCCTAACTTTCCATAATTGCATTTTTTACCCCAACATTTTTATAAAATTGTATTTTGACCCTAAGGCCAAACTAACGCCTCATTTAAATTCCTAACACTTGATTATCAATAATAATAATAATGACTAATAAAAATACCTCCTTCCTCATTTAATCTAATTCACAGTTAGATTAATTTAAGAAATTTTTAGGGTATTACACAAATTACCCTTGTGATTTGGGGAATTTGCAAAAAGTCGCCTAAGGTTAGAAAAATGGCAAAGGAACACCTGTGATTGCAAAAGTGTTGCAACTGAGGATTTTCTTAACGAAACAAAAAATTGTCCAAATTACCCTTGTATTTAAACCCTAAGATTGTCTTTGTACACCAGAATTCTTGAGCAGAGGGGCGACACCACCACCCTAGCCACACCGTTAGCACTCTAGCTTGCCTTTCATCGCCACAATAAGAAGCACACTCTCTCTCAAAATCACCCAGCCCCTACCAGCACCAGCCAGTCATGCCCAATGCCTCTACAGGCCCAAGCCCTTCTCTCTCACCATGACCACCACTCCGCTAAACACATCGGTTGCCATTTTCCTTCATTGCCACGATAATCGCACTGTCACATCGTGATTTGAAACATTGTGATCTAGGGTTTCAACCACAAATCAAGGGTTTCAATTGTAATCTAGGGTTTTAATCGTAGATCTAGGGTTTAAATTGCACATTACAATCTAAAACTCTTAATCTATATTCGTGTGATTAGGATTGTTGACGTGGGTTTGTGGTGTTTGGTCATGGTGCAATTGTGGTATGGGGATGGCAGCGGTGGGACTGGGCGATAATGGCGGTTGCGACATTGGGTGGTAATGACATCGACAGTTATGGGTGAGGGTGTTGGCAGTGACGGGATTAGGTGTAGTAGGTTGTGGCGGCGAGATTGGACGAGGGAGATGGCGTCAGTGACAGTTATGGGTGGGGGTGATGGCGATGACGGGATTGGGTGTAACAAGTGGCGGCGTCAAGATTGGATGAGGTAGATGTCGTAGCCGGTAGTTATGGGTAGGGCAGGTGTCAGACAGGCAGCGGTGGAGGTGGATGTGGCTGGGTTGGTGAGTGCGGCTGTTAGGGTTTGGTTTCATTGAATTCTGGAAGAAATTTAGGACTTTGGGAGAGAGAAATAAACATAGGGCATTTTAGTCTTTTTATTATACTAATTTTTATGCAGCGCACTTTTAAGGAGCATGAGCATCATACTCCATCATTTGGATGACTTCTATAATGATTAGCACCTCAGGTGTCTATTTATAATCTTTCTAACATCAGGCGGCTTTTTACAACTACCCCAAACCACAGGGGTAATTTGTGCAATTATCCTTTTAAGGGATGTGAAGAATTAAAGACGGACACCCATAGGCACCACGACCATTTGGAGAAGATTGTAGATCAGTTTGATGATGTGGAATGCCATTACCTACCCCGACTTAAGAATAATTTTCTCGATACCTTAGCCAGACTCGCGTCAATGTTGGATATATCCAAAGGATAGGAGGTTGAGCCATTCGTCATACAAAAAAAGGTTACATCAGCTTATTGCTTCATAATAGCTATTGTAGAAGAGGACGGAGTAGCCGAACCATGGCACACTGATGTTCAGGACTTTATTCGGTATGGTAAATACCTTAAGGGATGTTCCATGAAAGATTGGGTATCTTTGAGAAGGTGGGCTGCGTAGTTGGTCGTACAAGAGACACTAGAAGGGAGAACTGCTACACTGTAACTGATAGAGCAAGCAATCAGATTATTGATGTTATACATGCATGAGAGTGTGGACCGCACATGAACAGCCAAATAATAGCCAAGAAGATTCTTTGATATGGGTATTATTGGAGTACGACGAGGCAGGATTGTGTTGACTATGTAAGGAGGTGTCATAAGAGTTATACAACGTGACATCTCCCTGGCCTTTCTCAGTTTAGTGAATAGATGCGAGAGGAAAGATCAGTCCTAAAGCCTCTAATGGATATGAGTTTATTCTGGTAGCCATAGATTATTTGATGAAGTGGGTAGATGATGCTTTGTATGCTGTGCTTAAATGCCTAAAAAATGGCTCATTTCATCAGTACCAGTACTATTTGCTCTTATAGAGTACCTCGAGATCTAATCTTAGACAACGGGTTACATTTCGAATGAGAAGTCATGAACCTAGCCGATAAGTATGATATTATTCGACATCGCTCATCACCATACCGTCTACAGGCCAATGGGGCTGTAGAAGCTGCCAATAAGAACACGCTAAGTAAAATGATGAATTCCTATAAGTTAGCTAGGTAAGCCCCCCCCTATGCCCTCTGGGGCTATAAGATGTCAGTGAGAACCTGAATCGAAGCTACCCAATGTTCGCTAGTCTATGGTATAGAGCCATACTTCCGACATAGTGGAAAGTGAATTCTCTGAGGGTATTGTTGGAAAACTAAATAGCCAAGGAAGATTAGGTATGACAGATTTGAAGAGTTGGCGCTAGCAGATGAGAAGAGATTGAAAGCTCTATACCACATACAGGGTTATTAGAAGCGAGTCACTTGAGCTTTTAATAAACGGATGAAGGGATTGGGTGCAACAGGTGGCGGCGTCAAGATTGGATGAGGTAGATGACATAGCCGGCGGTTATGGGTAGGGCAGGTGTTAGACATGCAGTGGTGGAGGTGGATGTGGCTGGGTTGGTGAGTGCGGCTGTTAGGGTTTGGTTTCATTGGCGCTAGTAGATGAGCAGAGATTGAAAGCTCTATACCACATACAGGGTTATTAGAAGCGAGTCACTTGATCTTTTAATAAGTGGATGAAGGGATGCGGTTTGAAAGAATGAGATTCAGTGTTGATAGAGAACAATGGACATATCTGGAAGCTGAAAAAAGATTGAACCCAACTACAAGTCAAATCCCTATGTAATCAAGCAAATTATGACTGGCGGTGCAACGTTATTTGTCAATTTAAATGAAATCGAGTTGTCACAATTACTCAATATAGACCAGCTAAAGAAATATTATGTATGAGTGAAACTTGTAATTGAACTAAGAATGACCTAATCCTCAAAAGAATATCATTACAGCACACACATGTCAATATAACACAGATGGAGGTGCGTAGGCAGTCCGTTAAGTTATCTCCAGTGCGGTCAAATTTTAATAGAAGTCTTTAATTCCAATGCCTAAGATATCTACTTTATTACTGAGAAAAATAAACATTCCAGTTAGGATGAAAACCTTGTGAAGGCCGGCCCAGGCAAAAATTAAAGCAAAGAAAAAATAAAGAGAAAAGTATTAGGAAAATAAATAAGAATTGCTTGCCAGGATGAAAACCCTGCAATGGGCAGCCTAGTCAAAAGTTAGGGGAAAAAAGAAAATTCTAAGTCCTATCAACAACCTAAGGGTAATCTATCAACACATTTATTTCTTCTTGTTGGAAGCTGGAGGATCCTCTTCATCCAAACATATGATTGACTTCCATGTTTCCATGTTCTTTCTGTGAGTTAACTTATGAGATACCCGAATCATATCCTCCAAGACTTTGCCTCGAAAGCCAGTTGTCGGTCCATTTTGTTAATCTCTTAGCTCTTGCCACGCCTGCAATTAAACAGACCCTCAATATAAGCATCCAAGTCATCTTCCCGATCCTAAGCAGCTTTGGCAGTTAGCGGCCTCTTCTGTTGTTTCTTCTTAGGCAGCGAGGAAGGATGTTACAGAGGCTCATCAATGTGAAGAGACCGTATAGGATTCTCATCCGCGTCAAACTTCTCTCGAACATTTGAGAACCGATTTAAGACTGCCTTATCCCGATAACCCAAACTTCTTCCTCAGCTTGAGGACGATGGAAACTCTAAACCATACTCTGAGAAGACCTGCTAGAAGTAGGCACTTCTGGCCCTAAACCGACAGTAGCACGAGCTTATCCTTTAGCCAGCTCAAAGGACCTTATCTTACAGGCACTCGGGAAATTCCAATTTAGCTATGCCCTCAGTCGACTCACCAGAGCCCGAACTTTATCCTGGATGTGAAGCCAAAGCCCTTTGATAGACTCCCTAGACAAGAATGGGGAACCAGTGCTATGCAACCAACAAAGTTGCCATTCCCTATAAAATGATCAAAATATGGAGAAGAACCCCAACCTTTACAAATGGATTGTCCAAAGAAGGCCTAAGGTAATTCATCGCAAGAGCAAAAGTATTATAAAAATTCAGAACAGCATGCTTGCAACCAAACTGTCCTATAATCCGATAGGCAAAGTAAAAAGATGAATAGCCAATCCCAGGAGACAGACACAGAAATATTTGGGAGTCTGGAAAGTAGCTCCATGGACTCCCCACCAAGGACAATAACAATGAATATATCCATGAACTCCTACACATAGAAGAAATGAGTCCAATCATCTATTGTAGAGCGACCTTTAAAGAGCAAGGGCGGAGAACGGAAAGAACAAGGGTGATGCATCCCCTCAGTAAGAGTAGCTATTAGCCGCACATGATCTAAGAGCCATTTATACAGAAGCAAAGGGCTACCCCAAAATGAAAGACTTGGGTCTTCATGCACATCGATGATGCCATTAATTGTCTAAACCACCACCACCTGCCTTCCGTGGACATTTGAACTAACAACTCAGTTATCCTCAAATCCGCGATAACAGGGCCAACCAGTGTTATCAAAGACACGCCTAGGCACGTAGGCGCAAGGCGTAGACTAGGCGCCTTACCTAGGGCTAGGTGCAGCCCCTTCGAAAAGGTACGCGCCTTACGCGCTTAGGTGCCCAGGTGCAAGGAGGCAGTACAGGAGCAAAAAAAAAAGCCCAAAAATTCTAATTTTTGATTTTTGTGTCATGACATCATCTCAACCGTTCATTATTTTTTATTCCTTATTTCATAACATGATAAATCAATATCTAAACCACAAAAAAATCTAAAATCTCAAATCCTTAATCAATTGATTGTCGTATTATTGTTCATTGTGCTAGCATCCTGTCTCCAATTGTTACTCTTTTTAAGTAAATATATACTCCTCTACGTTACCTTGTAGACAAAGAATATGAAATTGAGGAGGAATCTTTACCAGATTGGGAGCCTATGATTCCCCTTTGAGGAAAAACATTCTTGCTTTAGCTTTCACTAATGATAAGGATGACTTTGTCATATTTAGTTAACATCAACTACTTCGCATTACATCTGAAACTTTTTCTAGTGTTCATAGTTTGTTAAATTACCATTTTCTGAAATTTTGTATGTGATTTTATTGGTTTAATGCAATAATACCTATTCATTTTTATTTTGCGCCTCACTTCAAAAAGGCGCGCGCCTGCGCCTTGTGCCTTGTGCCTTTCGCCTTACGCCTAGACTCCAAGGACCTTTTGCGCCTTAGGTGTGCCTGCACCTTCAATAACTATGATGCTGACAACAGTGAGATATTTGGCCACCAGACATAATGCCAGAGCCACTACCAGACCACCAAGCATAACACTATCACGATTATTTGGTTTAGCAGAAAAGTGCTTTATTAGGAAAAAATAGAATACCTTTAGTCCGGCTGAAAAACCTAGCACGCTCATCCCTAACTTTTAGCAAATCCATGAGAGCCTTGGCATACCATCTTGGATAAGTGGAAAAACAATGGTCAGATTAAAAGGATATCCATCATAACAAAAAATTCCTCGTGAGTCTAGCAAAGTTCATCTACATCGAAGTGGAAGACATGATCATCGCCATCCCAGAATTTGCATGCCATCTAGAGAATGTCCTCATGAGTAATCACATTCCTTAGGCTCATGACGGACTTTAGATTGAATCGGGCCATCAAGATGTCAAGACGAATGAGTTCGATCATATTGAAGTAATCCGTAAAGACGCAAAATTGGAGCTTGAAGATCGTGGGATTGGCTTCGAAAGCCATTAGAAGTTCTTCTGTGAGACTGAAAGTTGAGTGCTCTCCTGAAAGGACTAGTCCTGAATTTATAATGAGGAGCCCTAGGTTGTATAGAGATAGGATTCAAAATTTAAAAATCTAAAAAATTTATGGGACAAATCGGACTGTTTTCGTCAAACCGACCTGTTTTCGTATTTGATTTGAATATTTGACAATCAATCTCTCTAATCAACCATCCGGTTTTACTAGAAAGTTCAATTTTTCTTGTGATCAACCATCCGATTTTACCAGAAAAATAAAATTTTCTTCTGACCAACTGTTTGATTTTACCTTAAAATCTTGAGTTTGTTTCTGCTCAATTGGTGTTTTACTCAAAAAATTATTTTTGCCACTGACTAATGATTAGTCAGTGTTTGTAAAATTTTGGCAGGGTTTGCCTCTTTTTAGGCCAAACCTTGTACTTGTTCAAACAACTCAATCCAATCCTAATTGTTTCAATCTAGTTGTAGCCCAACCTCCATTCTTTCTGTGCAAGTATGTGAGCATTCATTTGAACGAAGCATTGATATAGGATTAACTAAATAACTCGAAACACAAAAAAAAATAAAAAAATAAGAGTGTGCATTACATCCAAAGTTTGAATAAGGGTCTTTGGACCTAATCTAGGGAATCAAAGTTAAACTCCTTGTAGTTTCCTCCGAGTCCTCTTAGGGGTGGGTTCCCCCTCCTCGTCGATCCCTGAAACTTCCTCAGCCTCCTCTTCTTCCTCATCACCCTCTTTGTATTCTTCTTCCTCGCCCTTGGTTTCTGGAGATGACTCAACTACCACGGTCTCGTTTAACTGGGCTTTTTATAGGTCTTGCTGAAGAGCAAAACAATTTGAGAGGACTTGTGTCTCTGCTTCGGTGGTGGGGCTAAGGCTTTCTTCTTGCTTTCGTTGGCAACTTCTTTGCCCTTGGATGGTGCCGACTTCAGTTTGTTTACTTTATTTATGAAGGTCCAACTTGTTGCCTTCATCTTTACCTAACTTCCCCTTCGAAGCACAAGACCCCCGGTAGCAGTGGTGGTGGGCTTCACAAAGCTCTGTCGTCCACTTGACCCATCTCCAGAAGGTGGCACCGATGAACTAGGAGTTGGTACCTCTGTCATCTTGGCTGATGGCTTGTACACCTCTATCAGGGCCTGGTATATGGACACCATGTCCTTAAGACTATGAATCATCCAATAGGCATCTCAAAGAAGAAGGATAATCTCAATAAGTTTTAGAGTTTATCGTTTTGACCTTCACGAGCTCTTCGAGCCCAAAAACCTTAGAGTCCTTCTTTGGCTTGGGAATTGGCTCTTGCTCCTCTGTTTTGCCCTTTAGAAAGACTGACATCGTCTAGGGAGGAAAAGCGATGTTGTCAGTCGACCCCACCTCCTTTTTACCCTTCCTTTTTTAGTCCTGAGCTACCCTAGCCTTTTGCACCATTCTTAGCCACTCTGTAGTCAGTAGAGGGGCTAGTTCCTCTCTCACGAAGGCCTCATAGGTACGAGGATCATTTGGCCACCTCAGGGAGGATACACTAATCCCCTAACCAAGCTATGCTTTAGTCCCCAATCTAGATTCCCTATCTGATACATCTTTAGGGAAAAGGGGCAACCCAGACATGGACCTTGACGTCCATGTGGTGTTGGAAGACCAGTCAGTCCCCCAGATAGAACATTTCCTGAGAGGGTCCTACTAGTAGCACATGGCATCAAGTAAGGGCCAATTCCTTAGGATAGGACTCGGCAGTTTGCCCATTTGGATAGAGATGCCTGAAACAAAAATGGTAAATGTAAGTATTCATGAGTATACGTTAAAAAAAATTCAAAACCCAATGAACTACTTACTGGGCACTACGTCAACCCGTTGAAACTATCCTAGTATGCTGCCTCAAAGGCGCCCACTCGCTCGTCCCTAAAGTTCTACTAGTACATTGCCAGCTCACTCTCAGTAGTGTGCCCCTTTCTCAGTCGAGAAACAAGTGAACCCAGGACCTCAAAAGCCCAAACCCATGAACAACGATGTCATATGAGCAAGATATTTAAAACATGCATGAGAATAATTAAAAAATGACCCAAGAAGCATAGACATACCTCCCGAATATTGCAATACCATATGAAGATCAGAGACTGCCCCTGGAACACCGCGCTTATAGAGTGATACAAGTATGCCAAGGCAGGATTACCCCAGTCGTACTCCCCAATCTCCTCCACCACTTCCAGATCCCGTAGGCACCACAGCTGTACAAAGTCCTCTCTGTTACTAAATAGGGTCTCCCCCAAGACATAGAGCAATAACCCACGACGGACAAACTGATCAATCACTAAGCTCTTGGTACCCTCAAAATCCATCCCCTCGTAATGTACATGAAGGGTACCCAACAAAATTGAACCACCTTTTTGAAGGACGGTTTGAAGCCAAGCAATCAAACCACAAGGTCTTGATTCTTGTAGAGATCGTGGGCCTAAGGTACAGGTCTCCCTTAAGTGCGAATGTTAGTGATATTTTCAAAGTTATACGAGGTAAGCATCATCTCCCTGAACGGCATATAAAAAGTGTTAGTGGAATCCCGCCAACGCTAGACCAAGCACAAGAAGGATTTTTTACAGTGGGTGGCAACATGCAACTTGTCAAGAAAAAGATCGAAACTGGTAACCGCTGCCCTATTTTTTTACAAATATAAAGACCTTAGCCAACCATTCTCCAACTAAATTGGGGGAGCCCTTGCATCGCATGTTCATAGCGAGGGCTACAAAATCAAGAAAAAGGAAAAATCTCAGGGAACTGTCTGGTTTGTGCATGAAGTGCATGAAAAATAACACATGTGGGTCTTACTTTGCATGGGTGTACTTTGTGTGTGAAGAAAGGTGAAATAATGTGTGTAATTAGAGAGAATTTGTAAAAGACATACCTCTTCTGTGAAATAATGTTTGCTCAAGTGTACTCCTTGATCTGGAGTCAACAAAGAGTGGTCATTTGACCGATTCGTTTGCCAAAAGCGAGAAATCTTGCCGATTTGGGATCTCCTTCATGGCCCCTCCTTGTTCAAATAAACTCCATAATTTTCAGCAAATTAAGAGAGAATGAAAGATGATTGAAGGCTTTTATAGGCTAGATGTGTAATTGGGTTAGGATTACACGAATGAGAGTCTTTGAAAGAGAGAAATTTGAGAGAGAATGTGATTAGATTTAGTTAAAAGTGTTGAATAAACCCTATAATATCGCGCACAAAAATTGAATGGGTTAGTCGACCGATTTTCCCTTTAAGTTGGTCAAACTAGCTGACTAACTAGCCAGTTTTTTACTCTTTAAATTTGAAAATTCCAAAAGCAGTTGACTAACCAACAAGTTTTCAACTCAAAAATTCAAAAATTTTCTATCTTCTGACTAATTGGCCAGTTTTCAACCAAAAAATAAATAGAAAATTTTTTTCGCATCCTTGTCTGGAATACATTTTTTTATGTGCTTGTATGCTTGCGTGCCTGGTATGCTTGCATAACCATTCTATTACTTGAATTGGTGGGTTTTGCTTGCTTGTGCATTTTGCATGATGTTTAACTCATTCCGCTTAGGCATTTGCATCCAACATTTGTTTGCTTGCATGTGCACATGTCTCTTATCCTGTAGGCGAATCATTTTTTCGATCCAATTACTTAAATATGTTGCTCTGTTTAGTAATTTTTGTATGATGTAAGGCCAGTGCCAAATTCTGCGTTTGTTGCTAGAAGCAACATTTTCTTCATTTCAATTATGTTGATATGTTTAGCACTCAACGACCAGCTGTCTTTATGGCAATACTGGCTCCGAGTTTGAGTGATATTTTCAAAATTCTCCTGTATCTAAGTGACCAACCACTTCGACACATTGTTGGCATCAGCTCTTAAATATAAGGTAAGTTTCGACTAAGCAACCAACCGTTATGACATTAATGCCTCTGGCTCTTAGTCGAACCTCGACTTTGTTCGTTGATCCTTTTCAATCGATTTCGGGGCTACAACAAAGGCCAAAGTTTATATTCATATGTTCCTTCTACCTGTTCAAATTGATTTAGGGGATCTGGCATCTAGATATACGATCTACTTTGTCCGTCGAACCTTTCAAATCGATTTGGGGTCTGGCAACATGCAAGATTACCTTTTCTTATGTATATCTCGATGACCCTTTCAAACTGATTTGAGGGCTCTGATAGCGGACAAAATTAATTATTTCTTTTTATATGTCTAGACAACCCTTTCAAATTGATTTGGGGGCTCCGGCATCAAGATATGGTTTTTGTCTATCCACTCCTTCAATCGATTTAAGGTCTCCGATAACACAGACCAACATTGTTGTAATATATTGTTTGACAACCAATTGTTGTTACTGTTGCTCTGGATTCAAACAATATTCCTATATCTTAATGAATTACATTGATTTGATTCCTCCTTTGAGGATAGTAGGGAGCTGTAAAGGTCCAACCTCATATATGTGTCACAGTCCCATTCCTCAATGCTAGTGAGTGTTGGACCCACCACCACTTCTTAGTGCCTGGGAGTGCCCGACCCACCACTACTCCCTACCGCCATCAACATTCATGCAGCCGGACCGCGACGTGGGGCAAAATCCACCACTACCATTGAAACCCGCCATCAACGCCAAACAACACAAGAGTTCTAGTATCATCAGCTCCATCGCCCCTCCAGTAGATCCCCGACAAAATCGTCACATAATTCCAGCACGCCACCACATAAACCTATTCACCACCGTTGATTTCCATCCCCCAACCACGGCCTTCATCAGAACCCTAAAAATAACCACATGTACACATAAATTTCGTGTCTGAACTGCAAGACAAGAAATAATTGTACAAAATTCAATTTATTAAATTAAACTAAAGGTTACACCACTCTTTGATTTTTACACAATAAATCGATTTGGTCACGATTCAAGGGCTGAAATAGTTTGATCTTGAAACGTGAATTTCGCTTCTTCAATCTTCACGGTTGAAAGATCGTCAAAGCGGCGCTTGCTCGAGGGCTTCAAAGCTTTATCTCAAACAAGTATTGTGATCCTTGACTTGTAGAATCACTGATGTTGAAGGTGGGTTCCTCTTCGATTAGAGATGAATGAGAAACCGATCTTCGTGTCTTGGAAGTGCTCGATTGAAGAACTGCACTGCGTTAGTGCGTATTGTTCTTCAAGTGAAGCACAATCTAGGAGACGACAGCGTTTCGGCAGAGCTTAGGCTTTGATCGCGAAGACCCTGTCTGTCTGTCTTTTTTGTCATGTCCCAAGCTTTCTATTTATAGGCAAGGTAGTATACTTAATTTTGGAAAGCCCATTATTTGAGGTTTGATTTTGTAATAAAAGATATTTTGTCTCCCTTTAATTCAATTAGTATTTCTTGATTAAATGGATCATTATTTCCATTTAATTTAGAAATTCTTTCCTTAAGTCAAAGTTGACTTATTTGACTGTTATGGTAGCAAGACCACACTTAGGGTTCGTTTGACAAATTTTCTTTTTTGGTTTTTAGTTTTTAAAGAGTAGCTTAATTTTTTTTTTTATAAAAATAAGTGGGTATTTGATAACCCTTTTTTTTTAGGTTTTTATTTTTGGTGTTTGGTAACCCTTTTTATTTTGACTTTTTTTTTGTGGTTTGCGATGGGGGTGGTGGGGCGTAGCGGTGGTCGACGGTGGTGGTGGTGGCCGAAGGTGGCTACCGGCAGTCACCGGCAGTCACCGGCGGTGGTGGCCGGCGGTCGGCGGCCGGAGGTGGCTGCCGGCAGTCTCCGGCAGTGGTCGCCAGCAGCCGGAGGTGGCTGCCGACAGTCTCTGGCGGTGGTCGCCGGCGGCCGGAGGTGGTTGCCGGTAGTCTCCGGCGGTGGTCGGTGGTGGTTGCCGACAGTCTCCGGCGGTGGTCGCCGGCGGCCGGAGGTGGCTGCCGGCAGTCTCCGGCGGTGGTCGCTTGAGGTGGCTGCCGGTGGTGGGAGGGTGGTGGTGGTGGTCTAAAAAAAAAAACCAAAAGTGAAAAAAAAAACCAATTTTTGGAGTTTTTTTTTTACTCTTCAGTTTAAAAACTGGTTTTTTAAATTGAAAAAAAAAATGGTTACCAAACGCTCCTTTTTTTTTTCAATTTTTAAAACTGAAAAAAAAAGAGGCAAAAAAAGAGTGTCAAACCTACCCTTAGGCTAGGCTTGTTGATCAAATAATATTAATTGGATTGGTTCTTCCAATTCAAGTCCATTCCAAGTCTGTTATTTTGTTGAACTCCAAGTTAGCATTCGACCCGTGCTTTCGGCTACGTTGAATATTTGACCCGTCAACAAATATTACATTATTGAGTGGTAAAAAATTTTAATATCTACAAATTGTCCTTACTTCAAGACTTGTGCGGTACTTTTCCTTTACGAGTCGCAAGGCTTGAAGTATCCGTTTCATTTTCTCTTTTTTTTTCGTGAAAATTTGTCGACTTGGGCCTACCTGCGTAGCCCCCGTGATATTGGCAGCAACCCAAGGCCTACCACCATAACTGATGTGAGGTGGTAGAGCTCTAGGGTTTCGTGCCTTTACAAAGCAAGCTCCAAACGACAAGCTGCGCTGTCTCGAAGGCCGTGAAATTCCAACCAGAACCTTGGTGATCAACCACGTTAGTATTTTCATCATCAGTAGCTTTATGCTCCTACAATATGTTTTGCACCACGTTGGACTCTTTTTTTCCTCCTTATGGTAACAAAATAGTAATTGTCCTGGGGTTGACTCTTTTGGGGTTAGGCCTTTATAAGGGAAACCCTAAAGTACTGTCTTGGCCGCTAGAAATTAATCCTGAAGACCGTGGTGATCAACAAGCCCGTTGATAACGTCGGCATCTCCGAATTTTTTTTTTCTTTTTCGGTAGTTCATTTGGTTGGGTCACCCAAAAACGATGCCAACGTGAATGATCTTGACCCAAAGCTTGCCGGTTAGACAGTGGAGCCTTAGGTTTTCTTTCTTATTTCTCTTTATATAATGGTAACCCTCAAGTAGAGTTGTCAAATGGGCCGGGCGGCCCGCGGCCCAGCCCGGCCCGGCCCCTTTTTGGCCCGGGCTTGGCCCGGCCCATACATGAACAGTGCTGGCCTGGCCATTTTGGGCTTAGGGCCAGGGCCTGGGCCAGGCCTGAATTTTTTTGAAAAAGGGCTTGGCCCGGCCCGATAACGGCCCGAAAAAAGCCCGGGCTTGGCCCGGGTCAGGCCCGGCCCGGGTTTGGCCCAGTTCTGGCCCGGGTCAAAGTGGCCAGAGAACTGTTTTTTCTTTTCTTCTTCCAACGACAAGCCCGTGTACGAATAAAAAATGAAAAAAAAAGAGGTAAAGAAATAAAGTGACGCGTTTGACCATTTCTAATCGCAACATGGGGATTAAGCTAACTTGACTTGTGGGTGGGTCAAGATTGAGACTTCTTCATCACTTCCACACTTTGCTCTTGAACCCATTTGTGACTGGCCTTCATCACAAAAAATCACCCCTTTTTAACAAGTTTGCTGCAACAACTACTGTAATACCAAGTCATTAGTGAGAGCACTCTCTGTATCAACAGCAACAAAAAT
Source organism: Escallonia herrerae (assembly GCA_033070095.1). NCBI lineage: Eukaryota > Viridiplantae > Streptophyta > Magnoliopsida > Escalloniales > Escalloniaceae > Escallonia > Escallonia herrerae. Next base: position 63,954 of record JAVXUP010001507.1, read on the forward strand.
GGTCAAGGCCATTAGGGTTCATGAAGTTGGTGGCCCTGAGGTCCATTTCTCTCTGTCTCTCTCCCGGTATCTGTGTGTATTTGTGTGTGGATATCATACTTAACATATAAAGTTTGCGATTTAATTCGCTGGCTCTTTTGAAAGTAGCCACTAAATATTGAATAACAAGAAAATGCCCAAAAAAAAATTTTAAAAAAATAGGCCCGGGCCTGGCCCAAGCCCGGCCCTAAATGTTGGGCCTAGGGCCTGGGCTTGGACCAGGCCCAGATATCCCCAGAGCCAGGCCCGGCCCGGCCCGATTGGCAGTCCCCTTGGCCCGGGCCCGGCCCGTTTTGCTCGAGGCCCGATGGGCTTGGGCCGGGCCGGCCCAAGCCCGGCCCATTTGACACCTCTACCCTCAAGCCCAGATCATCGTTCTTTGGCGGCTGGCTACTAGTCTTTATGTGTCCATGGCACCCCATGTCTGCCTGCTTCCCTGCATGCACGGCTTCATTGAATACCACACTAGTTAGCTCGCAATCATGTTCAGACAGCTACCACCGTCGCGGTCCGCCCCAACTCCGCGATCCAACCGAGACTGGCCTAACATCTTCAGGTGTCTGTAACCCACCGTAAGCCCAGATTGACTCACCGTTTTTAGGCATCGGCGACCCACTGCGACCTTAGATAGACGCACCGCCGTTTGAGATGTTGGCGATTGGTCGTCATCAAGCCCACACTCATGCTCTCGCGAGTTGGTCGCTCCACCATCCCGGCATCTGTCAGAGTCCTTCCACGGACCGTTCTTCCTATGTCGTCGCCATCCACCGTGGCCGCCGTTAGCTTCTATCGCGTTCGTTTACCGCTGTCACTGGCAGAGTTTACCAAGGCCACCACCGCAAAAAGGCGAACGTCCGTCATGCCTGCCACTGCCAGATTTGCCGAGGCCACCATCGCAAAGCGTTGGGTCTTGCTACCGGCATCTGTTGAGGCCACCACTGCTGGATCTCGTCGCCGCAGGGTTGCTCCTGGCTCCGTCGCCAGCTTTCTTTGACGCCACTACTGCTTGGTCAGAGGGATCTGGTCGATCTTCATGCCGTCAGATTTGCCAAGCCAACCTCCACTATATCGGTGCAACTGGGGTTTTGTCATGCTGCCGGATTCTTCGCGACCGCCGTTGGGTCGTCCGCTTCCACTCTGCTGCCGTTGACGTTTTCCGGGGCCGCCGCTTATTGCCGTGATGGGCTCACCGCTCACGCCTTTCTGCTTCTCTCTTCTGTCTTCTTTTCTTTTTTTCTTTTTTTTCTTGGGCTGAACACCCACTTCTTTCTCTTTTCTTTCTTGACTTTCCTTCACCCCTTTTCTACTCTTCCTCTTTTATTTCTTCTTGGCCCCACCTTTTTTTCTTGACTTTCTTCTTTCTTTGGTCTTCTTTTGTTTTCTTTTCCATTGGGTCCACGCCCACTTCTTTTCTTTTTCTAATCTTCTAATCCTTTTCTCCTTTGGTTTCATTTTTTCTTTCTAACTTTTTTTTTAACATTCTGAACCTCCATCGCTCTTTTTTTTCCAATGTCGAGATAAATTTCTTCTTTTCCCTCTCCTGCGTGCTCGAATTTAATAAGATATTTTTTAGCAGGTAATTTGTCGAAAATAGATATACAACGCTGCTGAAACAGATGTATGAGACTAGTTACTTATCGAACTGCTTGAAAAATCTGTTTGACAGAACTTGCATTTCAACTTTTCATGTGTGCAGGTCATTTTTAGACCTGATGGATGTGACCAACCCTGTCGTGTGACTCTACCAGCTTGATCCAAGAATGCGTTCAACACGTCTTACACGTTGACTTTCCCTCATGTTCGAGTCCTCCGTCGACCAGCATTATGATCGTGACTATACCATTACTCCATCAGCTACTTCCAGAAATGCGCTCGACATGTCTCGCACATTGACTTTTCCTCATGTGCGAGTCCTCTGTCGACTAGCATTATGATTGTGACTGTAGCATCACTCCATCAGCTAGTTCCAGAAATGCGCTCGACACGTCTCGCACGTTGATTTTTCCTCATGTGCGAGTCTTCTATCGACTAGCATTATGATCGTGACTGTAGCATTACTCCATCGGCTAGTTCCAGAAATGCGCTCAACACGTCTCGCACGTTGATTTTTCCTCATGTGCGAGTCCTCTGTCGACCAACATTATGATCATGACTGTAGCATCACTCCATCAGCTAGTTTTAGAAATGCGCTCAACACGTCTCGCACATTGACTTTTCCTCATGTGCGAGTCTTCTGTCGACCAGCATTATGATCGTGATTGCAACATGACTCATTTTGCAGGAAAGTGTGCTTGACAAGACATGTAGTCGGGCTTGCCTTCTTTTGCGTGCTTCCGGTTGACCTGCACTTCCGCATGACAGAGCTCGACAGGACTCGCTATTAGAGTTGCCCCCTTTCCTTGGCAGTTGAACTTGACAGGACTTGAGCGTTCCTTGTGCTTGGCACGACACTAAAATTGGGCTCAAGACTTTGTCATAGACTGCCATTTTTAATTTTTTTTTGTTTGTTAGGCCGTTCACAGTTTTAGCTCGTGTGGGCCAGGAGCATTGATACTGCAGTTTAGGCTCATGCTGAGGAGCGTTGTTCGTGCAGTTTAAGCTCGTGCTAAGGAGCGTTGTTCGTGCAGTTTAAGCTCGTGCTAAGGAGCGTTGAGTTGATCTTGCAGTTTAAGCTTGTGCTGAAGAGCATTGCTTGTGCAGTTTTGGCTAGTGCTGAGGAGCGTTGCTCGTATATCTTTGATCTTGTAGCTTTAGGCCCGTGGTGAGAAGCTTTGATCTTGCAGTTTAGGCTCGTGCTGAGGAGCTTTGATCTTGCAGTTTAGGCTCGTGCTGAGGAGTTTTGATCTTTGATTTCAGTCTTTATCTCGGGCATCGAGCTTGATCGAATGAAGATGATTTGCAGTAAGTTGAAGGGCTTCAGAGCTCGATCTTCAACCAGACGATGCACCGTTAACCTTTGAATCCGGGCATGAAGCTTGGTCAGATGAAGATGACTTACAGCTAGTTGAAGGGCTTTAGCGCTTAATCATTCAACCAGACGATGCGTCGTTGACCTTTGAATCTAGGCTTAAAGCTTGATCGGATAAAGATGACTTGCAGCTAGTTGAAGGGCTTCAGTGCTTGATCTTCAACCAGGAAATGCGTCGTTGACCTTTGAATCCGAGCTTAAAGCTTGATCAGATGAAGACAACATAACTTGGATTTTTTTTTATACCTAAAGGCCGTAGAGCTTGATCTTGGATATGATTTTAGTGCATCCCTTCTGAAGGCTTGACCTCTTTACATTTCAAGAGGCTTTAAAGGGATAATGAGTCTTTTGGGGGACCTTTCAAGCTATGGATGCCCCCAGCATGGAGGCCTTAGGCGATCTATTTTCTTGCTGCTGATAAGGAGCTGAAGAGACTATGGATCCAAAGATGATGGAAGCGTTATTTGACTTTTCTACCTCCTCATCATGTATTTTGATTTTCTTTTTTTTTTCTAGACAAGTCCATAATCCCCTCCTTGAGCATGAAGCACTTTTCAGTTGGGTGACTGATGAGCCGGTGGTACTTGCAGTATCTCGGCTCGTTTACCTGCCCCACCTATTCTGCTTGTTTCATCTTAGGGACATCAATAAGCTTATGTTCGAGTAGGAAGTCTAGTATCCCAGGGACTTTTGAGTCTGAAAAAGGATAGACTTTTTGTTCTAACTCTTTCAACTTTGGCCATTGATTGTTTTTCCCTTGAAGCTGATTTTTCTTCTTGTCTTCTTTCTCTTTTTCATGTTGGTTGGAGATATTTAACGGAGTTGCAGTGACAAACATTGAATCTTCCATGATTGCTTGTGAACTCCACGTCCATTTCGCTTCTTTGGTTTCTTCATGGGAGTCACGGTTTGGTAGGTGATTTCCACCATGACTTGCTATGGTGATCTCCATATTGTGGCCTCGTGTTGCTAGCTCCTCAAAGGTACGGGGCTTGTTACCTTTAAGAATGTACAGTAACTCCTAGTGCATACCTTGCATACACATTTTTATAGCCGAGGCTTCAGATAGTCTTTCCTTACAGTCCAAGCTCAAAGCTCGCCACCTATTAATGTAATCCACCAGAGGCTTTTTGTTTCTTTGCTTGGTATTTTTGAGTTCCATCATGCTCACTGAGTGGCGAGTGCTGTAGAAGCCATTTTGAAACTCACGCTCTATTTCTTCCTAATAGTCTATTGACTCGGGTTCCGAGTCCGTATACCAATCAAAGGCGTTCCCTTTTAGAGATCGGACAAACTGCTTTACGAGGACATCCCCTTCTGTTCTGGCATCGTTGCAAGTCTCGATGAAATGGGCGACGTGTTGCCTTGGGTTGCCCTTCCCGTCGAACTGTTGAAACTTAGGGGGTTGATAGCCGACCGACATCTTCATGTTATCGATTCGCTTTGTGTAAGGCTTCGAGTACATGAGAGTGTTGTGAGACGGTCCTCCATATTAAGCCTTGATTGTGTTTGCTATCATGTCTTGTAGCTGCTGGATAGATAATGAAGTCGCAGAGATGGACTTGTTCTCTTTGTTTTCATGTCCGCCTGAGGTGGATGCATCAGGATGCTCATTAGTGTCATTCTTTTTGGAGGCTTCGTCCGCGACTTTGATTCTTCAATTCTCTTCGATTCCAACTTGTTCATCAAGTTTACAATCTGAAGATCTTTTTCATCTACTGTCTTTGTCAATTTTTCAATTGCACGAGACATAACAATTAGCTGCTCTTCAAGTGAAATGGCACTGGTAATCATAACCGACAAGGTAAAATGATGCTCAGAAGTATTTGGCACCATTGATGTGTAGTGGAGGCTTTGATTATCTTCTTATGGAGAAGGAGATGAGAGGCAGAGCGAGTCCCACTGGGCATGCCAAAAATTTGTACACAAATTTCGTGTCTAAACTGCAAGACAAGAAATAATTGCACAAAATTCAATTTATCAAATTTAAACTAAAGGTTACACCACTCTGTGTTTTTTACACAATAAATACAAATCCTCTGATTCATCCTCTGATTTGGTCACGATTCAAGGGCCGAAATAGCTTGATCTTGAAACATGAATTTTGCTTCTTTAATCTTCACAGTTGAAAGATCGTCGAAGCGGTACTTGCTCGAGGGCTTCAAAGCTTTATCTCAAACAAGTATTACGATCCTTGACTTGTAGAATCACTGATGTTGAAGGTGGGTTCCTCTTCGATTAGAGACGAAAGAGAAGCGGATCTTCGTGTCTTGGAAGTGCTCAATTGAAGAATTGCACTGCGTTAGTGCGTATTGTTCTTCAAGTGAAGCACAATCTGGGAGACGACAACGTTTCAGTGGAGCTTAGGCTTTGATCGCGAAGACCCTGTCTGTCTGTCTTTTTTGTCCTGTCCCAAGCTCTCTATTTATAGGCAAGGTAGTAGACTTAATTTTGGAAAGCCCACGATTTGAGGTTTAACTTTGTAATAAAAGAGATTTTGTCTCCCTTTAATTTAATTAGGATTTCTTGATTAAATGGATCATTATTTCCATTTAATTTAGAAATTCTTTTCTTAAGTTAAGGTTGACTTATTTGACTGTTATGGTAGCAAGACCACACTTGGGCTAGGCTTGTTGATCAAATAATATTAATTGGATTGGTTCTTCCAATTTAAGTCCATTCCAAGTCCGTTATTTTGTTGGACTCCAAGTCAGCATTTGACCAGTGCTTTAGGTAACGTTGAATATTTGACCCGTCAACAAAATATTACATTATTGACCGGTACAAAATTTTGGTAACTATGCCACCATCCATGAAATCTAAATCTATTACCACAACCGAAATCCCCTCGTGCCAGAGAGTGTCTACGTCTGGCGTCACCTTGTTTATGTGGCTGACAATCTGAAATAGTAGCCTTGATTAGCAGCTAGGAAGTTCAATGACTACGCCGACGCCTCAGTACGAGAAGAAGTTTTACGCGAGTAGCTGGCCTCAGAAGATGCAACACCTTCGACTCAACAGTAATGTTAGTCACTGCGGGCTGATCGATCTTGGACGTAGTGGCCCCTTGTCTATTTTTGGTCCAACAATCGAAGGGGTTGATGAACACCCATGTAATTACATTAATAGGTGCTAATGAATGGGGAATGGAGAGTTAAATTCCCTGAGCCTCCATTGCGAATATCCTGCAAGAGCGAGAGAGAGAGGATCTATGGTCGGTGAGTGGTGGGTGGGGGTGGGCTCGATGGCGATCACTGACAAACCGTAAACATACGATGTCTTGGTAGAAGATGGCCATTTGGCAGATAGGAGTGATCATCATCATCAACAAATATACAGTAATTGTAAGGGTGTGAAATTGATCGAGGAAGATGAAGATCGTTCTGAGCGAATGCTTGGTAATGTCGCTTCTCGGGAACATATGAGCACAAAGTGTCGGAGTGAGAGGGATCTGCTAGCTGAGACTTGTAAGCCAGAGAAATGGTTGAAATGCAACGAGTTTGACAAGAAGAGTATACTCGACTGTGAGGATTCTAAGCTAATTATGCCCATAAGGCATGATGATACGAGAGACAAATTAGGTCTTGTTAGTATACAGGTTGACAGCTTCCATCCGGAGAACTCCAAATGGTATGACTCTCCTCGTGGATTGGATTTTGGCGGTTGGCGGTGATACTTATGGGAGCACCTATTTTTACACCTCACATCATTGTTCATACTTTACTTTGAGGTTGAATAATATCGTGACAATATATAGTATAAAAATAAACTTTCTCTACATTTGTTTTAGTCATAAGATTTTAATTCTACATCTGTTTTTTTTTTGTGTGGAATATGGATGTAGCAGTTGCTAACTACGTAAATTATTAGTAGCAATAAACAGTCGCAACGTAGTTAAAAATTAACTTACAAAAGTCATTAGCTACAGAGCTTCCGAAGATAGAGTATTTTGTTTGTAACTAATGACTAAACTTGTTATGCCACAACCTAAACTCATAGGTGAGCCCATGAGTTAGGTCTATGATCGGCCGTAGGCCCACTAAACTTCCACCAAGGTTTTTTCACACCTATTGTAATCTGTAGACATGATTTATTAAGACCCACTAGATTTTAAAATTTTAAATGGCTACTAAGAGTTGTACTGAAGGATTTTTCAATTGTCGCTAATAATATCTTCAGAATATAACTGGTTGACAAGAAAAAAAAAAGAAATTCATGGAGACCTCTGCTTCTTACATAACTTCAACAATCCTAGCAACCACGAGAAATGAAAGTTATTGTCTAAAGAGAAACTCTACATACCCTAGTGATTGTTTTTTTGCACCTCCATCTCATGTACCTCGTAAGGATTGGGCTCATCTAAATTGTCACCTAAAAAATAAGGAAATGAGAGAGAACCCAACAAGCATGCATACCATATCCCTAAAACAGATTTTGGAATTTTATAAAAACATGCCATGGATTTCATTTTTCAAGATCTGGGATCACTTGTAACGAAATTAGCTACGATTATATGTGTAATGTACTTACAGAGACAATTCTCGTAATTGAAAGCATGTAACAAAAGGTTCATCATACAACTACTACAGTTTAAACCACAACTTCAGTCTACTATGGTCAGCGTACATAGCCCCACTGACTTAGGCTCGAAATCCCACATCAAGATAAATATTTGGTGGAAGCAGGGCAACCACTTTCAAAAGTAATGTGCATTATGTCAACGTACATAACCCCGTTGACAAGGGCCAAATTCAACTTTCTGCCGTTGAATTCGGGGCATAGCAACCGATAAAAAGCTTTATCTCATTTAACGTAAATCGAATTAAAAAATGATTAGGAATATAAGCATATCATGGCAACTCCATTTTTCTTATCAAGCAGTTTAAAACAGAAGCAGAAGTAGTTCAAAAAGGCTTTAAAACATCTAACTAGTATGAATCACACACACACACTATATATATATATATATATATATATATATATATATATATATATATGTACTTAGTATTGAAATTAGAGTATAAGTGGGGACATGACATGAGTACTTACATGAATCACTAACTGAGTATAACACTTGCTTGAATGTCAGTCCAAATCCTCGTCTATCGGAACTTGAAATGATAAATCGCAAGGAAATTAATTTTCAACACTCAAGTATGCATGTCCACTAAATTCGCCCTCAGGTAAGGAAAATCACTAAACACCTCCGGACTTATGTAAAATTATCAAAATACCCCTCGGCAACTAGTGTATCAACACACACTCAAAAATAATTCAAAACATCTTCTTAAGCAATTAGATTGGTTTTCCATAGTAAAAGGCCCTTTGGGGATTTTCCACTCAAAATCCCACACTAGAAATCTAAATTGAGTGCTTGGAGGCCAGTTTTGTTAAAACTGACAATTGACAACGAAATACCATGATTTTATAGAGACTGAAGTGTCCCAACAAAACAAGCTTAAAATTTTCAGCTAAGAAAGAGGTTGATTTGTTATATTAAATAAATTAAAAACCCTTTTTCCAAATAAAATCATTTAATGCCCTTCCCGTTCCTAGAAAAATCCCATAACATTCTGTGATGTAGATCTCGTAAAAATAAGAGAGATTTATGTTTTGCGCTTCGCCAAAATAAGCTCAGAAAGAACATTAAAAATTCAGACAATGGACTATTGGGAATTTATGGCTTTTAGCGACACTTTTCTATCTTCTTCTTCCCAGCCCTAAATCCTACCCACTGTATAAGCCTCTCTATAATACATACAACTCACTGCACCCACCAATATCCACACACACACACATACACTCACACTCTCCAACATATACGGGCATGCGAACACACACACACAAAAGCACCCACACACGTTGCCTTACGATAGCCTCCCCCCTCCACACACACACACACCCCCGCACGACACACATAATATACACAATACCCACACATACTATCTCACAAACAAACCATATGGGCGCGCGAACACACACACAAAAGCACCCACACATGCTGCCTTACGATAGCCTCCCCCCCTCCACACACACACACACCCCCACACGACACACATAATATACACAATACCCACACATACTGTCTCACAAACAAACCATACACCCCCCCCCCCCAGTACAAAAACGGACATAGCCTTCCCATGGCTATCCACCTTCTAATATGCACGCACCTTTTCACGACAATAGCCCCCTTCTTAACCCACAAAGCACCCATACGGCACTTACCAAAACACCACACCCACCCACACACACACACTATTATCACATATACACATTCTGCACATATATAAACTCAAACGGTGAATTTATTTATAGAAAAATAGGTATCTTACAGATGAAATTAGCCCTTGCTGCTCTCTCTCTCTCTCTTGGGTTTTACGAAAGAAATGGGATGAGAAAATTTTGTGATGGCATACCCCCATAAGCTACTTTAATTATATTTACCCTAAAAGGAAAATTATTAAAAAAAACCCCTTAAACTTTAGTCTTTTTTCCTAGTTAACCAAGAAATTTTTAATATTACAAAAAGACCCCAAAATTAATTAGGTCAAAAATAAAATATGAATTTTGACAAAAATAAAAATTCGGATGTTACGTTCTCCTCATCTTTAAAATTTTGGTCCTCCAAATTTACGTACCTCAGGGTCATAACAAATGGGTAAATTTCCTTCTGACTTCATTCTCATGCTCCAACATAACCTCCTCAACCGCATGGTTCTTTTACAGAACTTTATCTAAAGAAATTTTCTTAGTTCGGAATGTCTGCTCCTTATAATCTAAAATCTGAATCGGCTTGATATAAGTAAAATCTTCCCCAATCTGCAAGTGCTCCAACTATAACAGATGTGTGGGGTTTGAAATGTACTTTCACAACATAAACACGTGGAACACATCATGAACACTTGATAACTTTGGTGATACGCAACCCAGTAAGCGAGAGAACCAATTTTCTCCACTACTTCAGAGGGTCCCGCATGCTTAAGGCTCAACTTGTCCTTTTTCAGAAACCGTAGTACTTCGTTCGTGGTGACACCCTTTGAAATGCACGATCCCCCACTTGGAATTCCAAGCCCCGTCTACGTACATCAACTTGACTCTTTTGCCTACTTTGAGCACACTATAATCTCTCTTTAATCACTTTAACCTTTTCAGATGTCAGCTGCATCAATTCTGGTCCCAACAATTTTCTTTCTCCTACCTCATCCCAGTAAAGTGGAGATCTGTACTGTCTCCCATACAAGGCTTCAAAAGGGGCCAATACAATGCTACTCTGGTAACTATTGTTATATGTAAATTCTATCAGTAGTAGATGATCGTCCCAGTTGCCTTAAATTCAAGTACGCATGCTTGTAATAAATCCTCTAAGGTCTGAATTGTACTCTCTGACTGACTGTTTGAGGATGAAATACCGTGTTAAACTGTAATCGAGTACCAATTGTATGTTGTAAACTTCCCTTGAACTTGGACTCAAAATAAGGGTCTCTATCATAAATAATGGAGACCGATATACCATAAAGGCGGACTATCTCCTCTACATAGGTGGTGGCCAACTTGTCCATTGCATAGGTCACCTGAATGGGCAAGAAATGTGCACACTTTATCTGTCAACCCATAATCACCCAAATGGCATCATGAGTAGAACGGGTCTTAGGTAGTCTGTAACAAAGTACATGGTTATGTCCCACTTTCATTCTGGTATCAATAAGGGTTGTAATGAACCTACAGGTCTTTGATGTTCTGCTTTCACTTGCTAACACACTAAACATTTGGACACAAGTTCAAAATATCTCTCTTCATGTTTCACCACCAAAAAGTTTCACAAAGGTCTCTACACATCTTTGTACTCCCAGGGTCGATTGAGTAACCTGACCTGTGGGCGTCTTCTAAAATCTCCCTTTTTAGGTTAGGGTTACTTGGCATAAAGATTATGTTACCAAAACAAATTATCCCACCCTACAACGTGTATTCAGGTTTACTTCCAATCTTTACCTCATCCATTATCTTATGCAGGTGGCCATCAATTTCTTGGACTACCTTAATCTTATCAATCAAAGTGGGCCACACCATAGGGTTACTAAGCGAATTGTCATTGTTCAAGACTCAAATTTTGACGTCGAGGTTTAGTTTTCACATATCTTATAATAAATGCCTCTGCTTGGTAATTAGGATGGACAATGATGAAGATGACTTCCTAATAAGTGCATCGATAACTATGTTCACCTTACCTGGATGGTACTGGATATTGATGTCGTAGTCCTTCAGTAATTCTAACAATTGTCTCTGTTCAAGTTTAATTCCTTTTGGGTGAAAATTTATTATGGGTTGGGTAATTCTTCTCATTCGATTTCAAATGTCTGAAGGCATATGCAATAACTTTTCCATTTTGCATAAATACGCACCCTAGACCTTTTTAAAGCCACCAAACCCACATGAAAGAGGAAGTATAGGTGCCATGACAAGCCTTTTCTTCAATTCTTAAAAATCATTCTGACAATCTTTATTACATTCAAACTTGACTCCTTTTTGGGTTAGGCGAGTCAAAGGTGTTGCCCTTCTATGAATCTCCTATAATAACCAGTCACTATGGTAGGTCTGTCCCAATCGACGACAATCTCTATCTTCTTAGGGTCAACTGATATCCCATCTTTTGACACCATGTGCCCCAAGAATGCAATATTATCCAACCAGAACTTGCACTTCTTTAGCTTAGCATACTTCTTTTTTTTCCTATAAAATTCGTAATACTTTCCTTAGGTGTTGTTCATGCTCTTCCTTCATCTTATAATCTATCAATATATAATCAATGAACGCTTTTACAAACTGATCCAAGAAGGGTTTGAATACTCTATTGATTAAATCCATAAATACCACTGGACCATTATTCAACCTAAATGACATGACCAAAAACTCATAATGCCCATATCTAGTGCAAAAGACCCTCTTTGGCACATCTTCTGCTTTAACTTTTAACTGATGATATCCCAAATGAAGATCAAATTTTGAAAACCATTTTACCCCTGTAACTGATCAAACAAATCATCTATAAATTGTTCTTTATTGCCACCTTGTTCAGCTCTCGGTAATTGATGCACAAACTCCTCATGTTATCCTTCTTCTACACAACAGTGTCATCCTTCTTTAGCACAAACAACACTGGTGCACGAAAGGGTGAAGCACTAGAGCAAATAAAATCCTTATCAAGAAGATCTTGTATTTGTGTCTTTAATTCCCTCAACTCCATGGGTGCCATACGATATAGCGCTTTAGAGATAAGGGCAGTTCCTGGAGTTAACTCAATACCAAATTTAACTTTTCTATCGGGCGGCACTCCTGGCAAACCCTCCAAAAATACCTTAGGAAATTCCTTCACCACAAAAATGTCTTATAGTTACAACTCCTCCTAATGGGTGTCTATTACATAAGTCAAGTGCCAGCGACAGCCTTTCCAAAGAAATCGGTTAGCTTGCAAAGCGAAATCATAGGTGGAGGGGATGTAATACTAGACCCATGAAAAGTAAATTGGGCTTTGCCTGGGATATTAAAGGTAACACTCTTATGGAAGCCATCCATAGAGGCATGAAACATTGCCAACCAATCCATCCCCAATATGACATTCAACAAATCTAAGCAAATTAGATTTGGGCCAAATCTCTACCCTTAATGTTGACTGGGCAACCTTTAGCTACTTGATCCATAACATTAGAATCCCCAAGTAGGGTAAAAATGCATAGCTCGATGTCTGAGGGCTCTAAACACTTGCCTAACCATTTAATAAAGGTACAAATGTAAAAGAATGCGTAGCACCAGAATCAAATAACACTATAAAAGTAGAGGATATAGAGAGAGTGTACCTATAACTATTGTGCTAGAAACCTGCATGTAATACTGAGTTATCGCAAACACTCTTGCTATTGCCTTGGGTTCTGCAGCATCTTGCCTTAGTTGGTTATGTGGCTTGCCTCTGGGCAATTTCTAACGAGATGCTCTTCTTGTTAGCATCTAAAACATGTGCTTGCTCTCCACCTACATGGCCATCCAGGACTGAACTGTTTGGACTTGAAACATGTCTATTACCCAGCTTGTCCACCGATTCTGTAATATCCCAAACTTCGAGAGTCGGTTAAATAGCCATCCGTGACCCAAAAAAATAAACGGGCATTAATTTTGAGCAATGCTTGGGTATTAGTGGTGCATAAAAGCTTAAAATAACTTTGGGGCAAAAAATATAATTTTTGAACTTTTGGGGTCATTTTTGTAATTTTAAAAAAAAACTTTGGGGGCATAGTTGGAAATTAATGTTTTTAGTGATGAAAAAAAATAATAGAATGAGTGACAGTATATGTTTTAGTGACATTTAACTAAATTAATAAATATTAGAAGAATCTTGGGACAAAAGTGCAATTTTTGAAACTTTCGGGGTTATTTTGTGAATTTTGGAACTTGAGGGGCTATTTTGTAATTTCTAAAAATTTGGCCTTATGTGTCAATTTTCAAAAAAGAGGGTGTAAGGAGATGCCACCTCCTTCTTGCCGATCTGATGACTAACCTCAATTAAATGTAGAATAATGAATTGAGTTAATTGGAAACAAAAGGAGAAAAAAGGGGGGAATACGGGCATGAATGAGCAGTGCCAGAGAGGGGAAAAAAAGAAAGAGAACAGGAAGAACAAGAAACAAGGCAAACAGACAAGGAAGAAAAATCACAGAAAAGGGGAGAATTTGATAGAGAGAGAGAGAGAGTGGAAATTTCTTAAGGGTAATTAATCTCTACTCCTCTTTGGGTATAAAATTTTACTATGCGTGTGTGTGTGAGTTCACCATGCAGTGCGTGTGCATGCGTTTGAACTGTGTGTGTGTGTGTGTGTGTGTGTGTGTCTCTCTGTATCTCTGTGAGTTTACGTGGATGGTTTCAGCTTGAATTTGGGTAGGATGGGTGGAATAACGTGCGTTAATGTGTGTTTAGTGAGTGTAATTGTGTGTTAGTGATCGAGGGGAGAGATTGCAGGGTGTCGCAGGAGGTGTAGGTGTTTGGTCATGGCTGTCAGGTAGTTATGCATAAGGATTCATGGGCAATGGTGGTGTAATTTTGTGTAAGTGTGTGTGTTTGTGTATTTTAAATGTGTTAGAGTGTGGTTTTAGGTGTATATGTAAGTGGTTGGTTTGTGGCAGTAGGTGTATTCGTGAAGAATGGGTTATGTATGTAAGAATATGTCTCAGCTGAAGGTTGAAGATGAAGATGTGCATGTTTTGGGGTGAAATACTAGGTGTTTAAATCTGAATAGTAGTTGTTTTCGTCGCTAATACTAGAAATTCATTTACGCTATTTTTTCACGAATTTTTGTAAATTGTTAGGGCTAGAATTAGACAAAGTCCATAACTGTGACCCTAATATTTTTATGAAACTTAGGTTTGGAATTTTTTGGAAATTTTCGGGGTCCCCGAAGGGCGCTAAATTAGGGTATCGGTTAAAGACAATTATCGAATTATTTAGTATAGCAAACCAAATATTTTTAATCTGAACATTTTTTGGAAACCTTATTCTACTGATATGTTTCATATTATAAAATTTCAGGCCATTCTGAGGCTGATATATATTTTTAGCGAAACTGACCTTTTAGTGCTCGATCAGGACGCTAGTTCGGGATTTTTTGACGAAAACTTAAAAAAATATTTTTTTAGTTCAGAAATGACATTGAGATGCTTAAAATAGCGTTTTAAGATATTTTGAGATTTTTTCGATCCCGAAAAATCCCAGGAGTATTTTGATAATTTGACACCCCGAGAGGGGTATTTTGGTAATTTTACCCATAAAATGTATTTTTCTGTAAACTTATATACAGTAAGGATATTTTAGTGATTTGGCTTACATAAAGATTATTTTGATGCTTTAAGTGTAACGGGGGGTATTTTGGTAGTTTGCCACTCCGAAGGGGTATTCTGGTAATTTGACCTAAGAAAGGTACTTTAGCCTAAATCAACATACAATAAGTTTATTTGGGTGATTCTACTTACGGAAGGCCGTTTGGATAATTTAAGTTCGAGAGGGGCATTTTGATAATTTTATACCCTAGGGGTGTTTCGATAATTTTACATACCTGGTAAAGGGAGATTCATTTTGGGAGTATGTGTGAGTCTGTATTAAGTTATAATATCTTGCTATAGTCTATGTTCTAATGGTTTGATTATTTTGTTTATGTTATAGTTAAGGACTTCCGGTCAGGATAAATTAGCTGTGGATCTAAGTAAGGGATTCTATCTGAACCTTGGGTAAGGACTTTCGTCCGAACCCTTATTTTGATAACTCGTACTTGTAAGTACTCCTTTGATTTATTTATGACTAATGTCAAATTCTGAATTATATATCGATATCAGCATGTTTTACTAGAAAATCCTAATATTGAACCTAGATCGATTATTTGGAACTCTTGTGATGCTCGCCTATTATTGCATGCATAATTATTTGTATCCGTTCTTGCGAATTGTTGTGCTTAAATTTGATAACTATTCGCAATCGTTTTGTTGTTATTCTGTGATTTTCTTCTAAAAATTCTGAATGCTGACTTATGTCAGTATGATTATTATTATTATTGGAATCCGAATTGATTTCGGTGATTGAGCTTATGTTAAAGCTCATTGATATTGTTGATTTTTCTTTGTTGACCTGAGTTTCCGTTCTGTGGGATGGCGTAATAAGGTTGGTCTGAATCCTGTAGGAAAAGCAGGTTAGTACCCAAGTGGACTAGTATTTTGGTACATCATGCATGTGTACACTTCCGACTTTGCCTGAGTGGCATTATAACCGCCCAGGATCAACACTAATTTTTTTATTTTATTCACGCCATATGTACCATGATTTGTACTTGGGTTGAAATCCCTTGACAAGTCATCATTGTATTTTGGAAAGGACTGTTTCAGATGATTCATATGCGTTTTGAAATCTTTTGGAAAACCATCATTGTATTTGAAATGATGACTTTGAAAATAATCTTTTATTAATCGTTTTGGAACCTATCGTGATGTTATTTGTCTATTTTGGTATTTATTTCTAATGAAATTTGATCCTTTTGGAAATCATTGAGTTTTTGACCATTTGAAGTGTTCTGGAAATCTTCGTCAGTTGGATTCTTGGAATTGTCTGTAATTCTTTCGTTGGTCCTTGTACGACCTTACTGAGCTCTTAAAAGCTCACCCTTCGTTTGACTCCCTTCTGCAGGTGAGGATAAGCTATAACAGATTTGGAAATGGGTTTGAGTCTGTGTGAGCTTCCGGTGAACCAGCCATTTCCATGTAATGAGACCCCTGCGTGGGTCGGTACCTTCACCTTGTTTCATAAGGATTCGAGTTTGTAAAGAAGTTAGGTTTTAATAATTTAAGTTTAAGCAGTCTTTTAAGCTTGTATTTGAAGAATTTAAGATGGTGTTGGATTAAGTGTTTTGTAGTATGTGTTAGTGAATAGTTTTGACAGGTTTGATGTGATCCGGTAGGTTAACGACCCAGGAGTTCGGGGCGGCGGAGCTCCTGATTTCTGGGGCATTACAGATTTCGATCGTTGGGTTCCCATGAATATTTGGTCATTGGTCATTGATTTCTTGGGGTGGCACTCGGCTTCCTGACCCTTGCCTCTGTTCGTTCTTTTTTTGGGGCTGCATTCCTCTATCAATTTCTTGGGCTTTTTGGTACTTGGAGGTGTCACCTGACTTGTTGCTTTAAAAAAAAACTCGTTGTTCCTTGCCCTCTTCTTCTGTTGGTCTCAAATTCTGAGCAGATCCTCATTGTCCCTTTTCAGTATTAGAGCTCTGGTGGACATCGAAGCCAAAAGAGTTAGGAAGTTTGAGAATGGATTACAGCTTGGTGTACAGTCTCGCATTTACATTACGTTGGGAAACTTATGTTGAAGTGGTGGCAAGGAGTACTAATTCTCTTTCACTAAGTTGCCTCACAATCCATATTGGCCACCTCTTTACAGTGTTGTTCTCTTGAGTTAGTCATGAATTTTATCTCTATTTTCTCTCTAACTATCTAGGGAAATACTTGTCGAGGAACAGATTCCAAAAGCCCTCCCAATCCATATTGGCCACCTCCTTGGCCCTTACTCTTTTGGTCATCTTTCACCACTGGTCGGTTGTCCCTCAGCATGAACGTGGCAAAAGTTACCTCTGCCTTTTAAAGCACCCCAACACTTCAAATATATCCTGTAAGTTCAAAAACCATGACTCAACCTTAAAAGGGTTAGTGGTAATGAAGAAAGATGCGGTCCAACATCTTGAATTTACCGATGGTTGAGCCTCCAACTTCAATAGGGGGTTGCCCTACCGTTGCAGCCACATGTCGTTCTACCACCCTTGCTAGATTTTCTACCACCCAAAACATGTCCACACCTTGAGCACCATTCCCTTGAAAAATCTTTAACATATAAAGAAGCTCATGTACAGATGCCTAACCTTCAAGCATAATGAAAGTATCATAATAGTCTTGTGCATTACTGATTCTATATAAACTTATTTTATAATCTTTCTTACCTCAAAAACATAATAGCATCTTATCTTTTTCTTTCCTTGACCGAGTGATGTATGACGAATATATTCGAATGTATAAATAGGCTAATTATTCATAGTCATCCTAGTAGTTGTACAACAAACGATTCAAATTATAACAAAATCCAAAATATAACTTAGCCAAATATAATTGTTTTATCCTAAAAGCACTTGTACAATGCAATAGTTCATATAGAAAGAAACACAAAGAAGTATTCCTCCTATTCTCCTAACTCGATAACTCATTACTTCATCCCTTCCTTCCTTCGCTCTACCCGTCTCTCTGCTTGATATAATCCTCACATTCATGAATCCATTGCTCTCCTTGAGCTCGAGAGAAGGTTACCGAGTTTGCATCCCTTAACTGATTCTATAACTCCATAATCTTCTTCCAAAGTAATAATTATATTCATCTTGCCTATGCTCCCAAAAGAAACTAAAGGTATCTTTCATGTCCTTTAGTTGTGCTTGTAGCGATCTCTTTTCCTCATTTAACAATTTTATCTCCTTTTTCAATGATATTATTTTCTTTCTCAAATCTGGTGATTCCTTGGTATGCTTTTTAGTGGATATCGATAATATCAAAGTCAATGACATGTCGATTGAGAATTTAGGTTTTTAGTGTCAACATTACCCCCTGGCTCAAGTAAATGAATACTTAGAATTTGTGAAGAGCCATTCGTATGACCAAAAGCCAAATAAATTCTCTTCCAGAAAATAATAACACAACTTTTGCGAGATTTGAGCACTTAACTTTTCAGAAGTGCCACAAATTATAAAAATACTTTTTGGCTTAATCAACTTCTTCAAAGTTCCTTTTCTAATCAACACAAGCATCAAGATCATTGCATGGTGAATTTCATATAACCAATGTGGGTACTGAATCATTAAAACTTTGAAATCAACAGGTTCCACAAGTATGCAGTCTTCACCGGAATTTAAGATATCGAATCCAAAATTCTCGAACTCAATCGTACTTGAACTTTCTATTGTGAAAGCCAAAAAAGGTTTGCTAAGACATTCATTACATACACCACTTAAATTTTCTTTTGGTGTATATACCATTTCACGATCTTGTGGAGCATTAATTTGCCTCCCATTAACACCATTTTTATTTTCTTTTGGTGTACTGGCCAATTTATGATCAGATATATCACTCTTTGTGCCTTCTTCATGAAAAGATACATTATCTTACTCTTTTGCTATTTTTGGCACTCCATTGAGTTTACGTAAATTACTTGCACTATTTTTGGTGTAAATTTCAACCAATTGACATAGTAACTTTGTATATCTCTCCAAACACACGCATAGTTCATGACAAAACTGCAACTTCAAAAATATTTGAATTGACATTTCCAAACACTCTGAATTTATTTTCTCACCAGGCATGCCATTGTTTGCGCTCTTATGCAAACACAATTAATTTGTAGACAATTGGTACAATTAATTCAAATACGTGGGTTCATTTTGGCATCTTGAAGATGACTTCCTCAAATTATTTGGAAGATTGGAAACTGCAAAAATAAAAGTTGAAAATTGTAGAAAGTGCGCCCAAATGTAAATTGAAGGCATCTAACTTATAACCTGTGAAGGCTTAGTCTTCCAAAGAAGGAGGACTTCTCTTTGAAAGGAGAAAGAAGAAGAAAGGATTGATTGATGGTGATTGATGTCCATTACAATAAGTCTTGCATATAATATTTATACTACAAACTAATTCTTGAAAATAACTACCACATACATTGTAACCACCCAATAGAAAATAAGTACTACAACTTAGAAAATAACTACCTACTAATAAATAATCAATTACACTTATCAAATTTGAAAATAACTTGCAATTTGATATTTGCATCCATCATCATCTCCTTAAGTAAATAATAATTTGAATCTTAGAGTTGTTTAATGGAAATTAATTAAGGACAAATCATCAACGATTAGTGGCTAGTGAAAGTGGTTATCGATAGTATCTAAGCCAATGACCTATCAATTGAGAATTTATTTTCTTGTGTCAACAATGGCACACACAATATACACAATACCTACACATACTGCCTCGCAAACAAACACCCCCCCCCCCCACACACAAATCCACACCCATAACCCGTGCACGCACACTAGTTGTCCATCCTCACATATGCACACACCTTTTCATGGCAGCAACCCTTTTCTTTACCCACAAAGCACCCTCACGGCACTCACCAAAACACACACACAGTTATCTCACACACAGAGTTATCTCATTTACACACTCTGCACATTTGTACACTCAAATAGTGAATTTATTTGGAGAAAAATAGGGATCTAGCCAATAAAATTAGCCTAGCCTCTCTCTCTCTCTCTCTCTCTCTCTCTCTCTCTCGGGCGCACGCTAGGGTTTTATGTAAGAAAGGGTGAGAGAAAATTCTCGGACGGCAGACCCCCATAAGCCACTTTAAATATGTTTACCCTAAAAGGAAAATAACCCCCCCCCCCCCCCCCCCCAAAAAAAAATAGTCATTTTTCCCTAGTTCACACATAAAATTTTAATATTACGAAAAGATTCAAAAATTAATTATGTCAAAACCAAAATATGAGTTGCCGACAAAAATAAAAATTTTGGATGTCACATATTAAGTCCATTTCTATTGTCTAGCTGCAACTACGATATTTTGTCTGTAGCTAGTGATTCACATTGTTACTCTTAACACATATTACATAAGAATTGATAAATTGCAAATTACAAAAATCCAAAAGCCAATATCGTAAAAGTCATAACTACAAAGTTTCCAACCTAGAGTACAACATCAAAAGCTTTTCATGAATTAAAGTCCCTAAGCTCAAAGTTGAATTAAAAGCCTAACAAATTTCAAAGTCCATAGCACTCGTATCATCAGTTTTACCAAGGTTCTGGAAGGAAAATCAATTAAGCAACTCTCTAATTAGATGTGATGGAAGTTAACATTACTAGATTTACGTTATTCGATACTTGTCTGAATCATAACCAATATTGTTGCGGAATAAGAAATGTGGAGTGAAGGAGTAAATATAAATTATAGTAAGGTGTTTAGCATTAACTAACCCAATAGAAGTACACTCGGTCTTTAAGATGAACACAACCTCACAAGATAATAAAAATAGTTCTTAAAAGCTATTTGATGTAACTCAATCTGCTTACCAAATTGTAAAGACTAAAATAACAAAATTAAAAGCAAGTCCAAGAATTATGCAATAAAGTCACATCAAGGTGTTGGATAGTAACAGTGTCTATGTAGAAAGGCCTTCATTGGGGAGCTCATAACTATCTTCATGGAATTACGTAGTGAAGTACAACAACCAAAATATTTTTATAAGAAGACACTTTCAAGGGCAAATCATAAAGTATTACACTTCACATTATGTTAAGAAACACTATGGTATAACAGTTATCATCAACGACACATAGGATTCCTCAAGCGAAATGATTAGCTACTAACGGTAAATGTATTATACAACTCATTGTATTTTAATTCAGCAATCTAATATCGTTTATATACTGATTAAGTGTATGGTTCAAGATTATGAGCTTTCCAATTTAAAAAACTTCAATGCCATAGCACTAGCGGTGTCAAAAGGGTCGAGCCAGCCCGTAAAATGGCTCAGGCTGGCCCGGCCGCCGGCCCTGGACCATATGGCCTAGGACCAAAGCCAGGGGGAGGGCCATGCCTAATATTTTTAGCAAAAAATCCAGCCCGGCCCTGCCCTAAAAAGGCCCAGGTCAAGCCCTAAAAAAGGGCCCTGCCCGAACTCAGCCCGGTATTTCAGGGCCTCACCCCATTTTCGGGTCAGCCCGGCCCCACAGATTTTTGAATTTCTGACTTTCCCCCATAATGGCTATATTCCCTTCTTTTTGCAAAATTTCAGTTTTACCCCCCCCCCCCCCAGTTATATAAGGGCTAGTTTGGGGGGTGTTTTTGTCCAACAAGTTTCTAATAACTCTTTTATGCCTTTTTACACTTTTACCCTCCCCAACAACTATAAACGGGTAATTTTTAAGGGCATTTTGGTCTTTTGTGGACTTTGAAAATTCTATAAATTTACCTCCCTCTTCTTTATATTTTTCACACCAATCTTCTCACTCTCTCTTATTTACATTCTACAAAATTTGTTACCATTGTTATTTGTTAGTAAGTAGCTAACCCCCTCCAATTTTCAATTACAAGTATTATTTAATTATTTACTACTCTTATTCCTCTGCATTTAGTGACCTTTACTAGTTTTATTTTTTATTCTATCAAAAGATTTTAGCATCAAATATGTCTCGATTATTTAAATCACGTAACAAACGTATAACACCATCACAAGCATCAACCCACCACTACCACCATAACCACGACCACTACAAGCATCATTCTAAGCACCACCACAACCATTCAATTTTTAAGATCTACCACGAATGATTATAGATACCCAGCCAATTGGAAGTTCAACTAAAATATTCTAGATTTTGAATATACACCTTCACAAGATACCCCCCATTATAATCAAGGACGCAGCTCGATCGGTTGACAAAGCTACTAATTCGGGGCAGAATTTTACCTCGATGAGCGGTCATCAGGGTTAAGGAACGAGCAATCCTTCCGGTAGTCCGCCAGAAGTCCAAAAAGGGGGGCAAAAAAGGTAAGCCGTGTGTTGGAATTATTTTGAGGATTTTATGGTTGATGGTGTCCGAAGAGCTCAACATAAGTATTGTGTAAATTATTTTTATGTAGTAGTGGTAATGGACATCTTAATAGACATTACCCTCTGTGTGCATCTAAACAAGGCCATGTCGAACCTAGTCAAATACAGTTATCTTTTGATAGTAAGTTATTTGTTTATAATCAGTGAGACCAAAGAGTTGGTCTTACTGAATTTATTATTCACGATGAACAAGTTTTTAGTTTTGTCGACAATGTTAAGCACTCTAGATATATGAACACTTCCATGCAACCTTTGTACAAAAAAATTCATAGAAAGACACCTAGATGCAATGCACTAAGATAGTATAATGCTGCTCAAGCACGCTTAATTAATTATTTTGATAATTTTGATGGCAGAGATAGTCTTACTTATGATGTTTGATAAATTATTTTTACTTTTGTTAGTTATGCTTGTGTGACGCCTATTAGATTAATTTTGCTTGAACTATGATCAAGAAAATCATGACTTTCAAACTCGTTCCTTATCTGCATGATGCAGCTAACGTTACTACTATTATAATTATGCATGTACGGCGTTTAAAATGAAAAACAAGATTATGCGTACCAGTTTTGATAATATTTCTAACAATAAAGCTACTATTTCAGTCTTAAAGGAAAGCCTTCAATCTGTACTTGTTGGTGAATTATTTTATGTTCCATGTGTTTATCATATAATTAATTTAATTGTTCAAGATGGTTTAACTGCTGCAGGAGATATTCTTCTCAAAATGAAGGGTATGATAATGTTTATTATTAGTTCAGGTCCGAGAACACAACAATTTAAAGCTTTGTGTGTTCAAAATAATATGCCTCGTTGGAGACCACTTACAGATGCATTCCATAAGTGAAATTTCACATATCACATGCTTTTATATGTTTTGATATTCAAAGACGTGTATGTGCATTTCCTACTAACCACGTTCCCACAAGACTTGCCAACTTACGCGAAATGACAGATGGCTGCATAGCTATCTGAATTTTTGGAGGTATTTTACATGTCTATCATATGCTTTTACATGTGCTACACGGATGAGAACACAACCGACCTTACGACGAAAGTGAGCGCAATATTTGAGGATCTATATAACTTATATCAAAATTCTGCTGACATGCGCCGGCGAGCTTTATCATCAAGCGGTGAAATATATTATGGGTCATATCTTAAGGGCCTTGAACATTTAGTGGCAAGAAAACTAATAGTGGAAGGTACTTCTAGTTCAGCGGGTTCGTCTACTTTTTTCTCTTTTAATGAGATTGGTTTGTATGCAAATACTAATCATTATTTTTCTTTACAAATGGAAGAGCAGATGAATTTTAATTTGTTAAATTTTTTAAAATGAAAAAATTTATAGAACTTTATGTCAAATTGCCAGGGATGTACTATCGGTTCAAGCCTTCATGGTTGCTTTAGAGTCAGCATTTTTAGCGAGCAAGCATTTTTAGCGAGCAAGAGGGTGTTGGATGACAGGAGGAGTCGTCTTAATCCCGAGTCACTCGAGTTCTGTGTGTGTTGGAAGGATTATCTTTATGCAAAATACCGTGAGTAAGATAAACCGATTGATGATAGGAAGAGCAGCTATTCAGCTTTGAAACACTTTCGGATGATTATGTAATTTCCTTTTCTTTTTCTCAAGTTTTCAGTATAGATTATTTTCAAACAAATTAAGTGTTTTAAAGTAAACAATGCAGTTGAGAAAAATAGATATTTTCCTCACTTTTCTTTAAAAAAGAATTCTTTATATATATATATATATGAGCTGATCCATTGCTCGTGCTGGCAACTTGGGTTAAATTGCCAGCGCATTCTGGCCGTCCACGCTCGGTCTGTGCACGGTCCAGATCTTTTTTTTTTTTGTATTTTTTAAGTCCGTCTGCTACATTATGTAACAGATAATTTTTTGACAAAAATATTCCTTGCGTGTTCAATTGATTGTGCACTTTTTGTCCGCTACATAATGTAGCGGACATAATGTAAGTAGAGACTTTTATTTCGTTATTTTTGTTTCTCTTTCTCCCTCCTTTCTGTTATTATTTTTCTGACATGTTTGTCTCTCTCTCCTTTCTGTCATCAATGCTCGTGTCCCTCTCTCCCTGTTCTCTTTCTTTCATCTGTACCCAATAAAGTGACAATGAATGTGTGTTTTGAGACTAACTCCTTTCTCTATGCTCTGCACTTTTCTCTTCCTTTTCACTTTTCTTTCTCTCTTTGGCCAAACACCATCCTAAATAATCTAAGCTTTCAATGGCATGACACACATTCGCCCAATACAAGGAACGAAAAAAATTCACCTCGATAATTCGGGTGTAGATGGGAGCGGCAATGCCCTCACCGTGCTTCCGCTACTCATCGGCGATGATCGTGAGATCGGTGATGATTGGTTTCGAATTGAAGGTGAGCTCCACCAACACCACCTCGTTGTACCGGACAATCTCGCCTGGTGGTAAGAAAATTGTGAAAAACACACATGCATTCTAGAATAGCGTCAGCAGTGGCAACTTTGACTAGCGTTAGAAAGTGCTTAAGGTTGAAGATTAATTCTACAGTGCACCAATCATTTCCAGAAGAGCTCTAAATGTCGAAACTCAAATCCTCGTTTAAAAAGGAGTCAAAGGCACGACACCAAACTCTAGATCGTTAACTTGTGCATAACAGAACCAATATAAAAATCTGCCCTAGGAGCGAAGGGTAGCAAACAGTTCTCAAGAACGTCAACTTTTTTCTCATTTATTTAAGAATAGAGCCATTCCTCTCAATTTGCATGACATGATTATGGTGTTACCATTTTCAATAACAGGTGACAGAAAAGTGGCACTAGAACACCAAGAGTCAGATCACCCCGCACACCAAGTCGTGCCTAAATGCAAGATGCAAAGCCTTATTTGATCATCCGAAAGAAAAAAGAACAGATGCAATTCGTTAAACTAAGCTAACACCGGGCTTGAAGTTCAGTTGCAGAGCATGGATGATAGAATAGTAAAGAATACTGGGAAATTTTTTATGATCTAATTAAGAGGAGTTTTGTTCTTTCGTTATTTGGTTATGTCCGCTACAGAGAGAGAAAGAAAAGGGAAAAGGAAGAGAAAAATGCATCATTGATCCTGACCGAAACATGCATTCATTGTCACTTTATTGGAAGAGAAAGAGGATCACGAGCATTGATGACAGAAAGGAGAGAGAGACAAACATGTCAGAAAGATGAGCAAGAGAAACAAAAATAATGAAATGAAAGTTTCTGCTTACATTATGTCCGCTACATTATGTAGCGGACAAACTAAAGTGCACAATCAATTGAACAGCAAGGAGTATTGTTGTCAAAAAATTGTTTGCTACATAATGTAGCGGACGGACTTAAATAAAACGTAAAAAAAAATTTGGATAGTCCTCAAATCGCCGGTAAACAACCAGATCGCGCTAGCAACTTAACCCAAGTTGACAGCGCAAGCAATGGATCAGCTAACTATACACACACACACACACACACACACACACACACACACACACTCACAAGCATTCGATCCTAAACCCAGATAAAAGGAGGAGGGCCAATGAAAAACTTTATCTCGTGTGTTAATATTTCACAACACAAAACACGAATTAAAAAATATTTTTATATTCAGGCCCGCGGCCCGGCTCTAGCCATGCCCCAAAGTTAGGGCCTAGGGCTTGGCTTGGACAGGGCCTGAATACCCTAGATTTGGGCCTGGCCCATTCACCATGGTCCTAAGCCCAGTTGGCCTGTGCTTCCACACTAGCTTGTTGGGCTCGGGCCCTGGGCCCGGGCCAGCTCGGCCCGAGCCTGCCCCATTGACACCTTTACATAACAGCTATTCTGGGTAAATGGAACCAATAAGAAAATAGAAAAAAAGAAATTAGATATACATTTTGTGCAACATGTTCTTTATCTAACATCTATAGAACCATATGGAGGAAATACACACATAAAATTGGATGGTACACCTACAAAATCGTCTGGTACGCGTGATGAGTTTTAGTAGGAAAAAGTTTTGAAGTGAAAATCCCTTCGAATATATTAGCAAGTACACCTATATACTGGCCGACACGTATGCTTGTAGGTTCATATTGTACCAAGCTAGTATCTTTTTGGTTTTTTAATTTTTGGGCAATAGGTGCACCATCCAGCTTTTAATGATAAGTATATTATCTGACTCAATTTACACGATATACCTCCTATCCATAACCCCCCAATAGTTAATATTGGGTGGTCATCAGTACGTGTGCAAACTGTTGGACATACCATGAAACCAGGAAGCTCTCGGTACTATGGCCTTGGAGATGAGAGTGCAGTCAAAAAGCGCCTCGCAACTAGGAAGCTCGAGGGTTTTAACTGTTATCCTCGAATGGTTGGGCTATGAGAATCTTGTGCGTTTGTGGTTTCCAAAAAAAAAGAACACGAATATATGCATATAACATATAATATAAAAATTCTAAAAATGTATCGAGGGAGAAAAATCATCAATAATCACAAATAAGCTTGTTTGAGTCTAATCCTCTGAACTTTGTGTGACATCAACATTGTGGCGACATGCACTTAAAAAGGACTGGTTTTTTTAGGACCATTTTATTTTAAGGGTTAATGACGCATAATAATGAAGAAAAGGAATTTATAAATTCAACTCCTATCCAGTAAAGCTTTCTGACTATAAACCAGAGATTTGGTTCAAGGACTAAGTTATACAATGGGAAACTGTTAGGAACCCGATCATACCCTAAATAGTCTCTGCTTGTGTTTTGTGTGCTTTTAACGAAGGGAATCTGTTATGCAGCCCATCATACCCTAGATACTATCTACTTGCTTTTATGTGGTTTTTTTATACGCTCTACCAAAGGAGGCGACCTAAACCTTGGTCTGTCTTTTTTTAAAATATAATTCAAATCAAGTTCTTCTAGTTGAATGTAAGAAAGCCTATTTTTTAGATTTCGCAGACCAAAATTGGTCGTGGGGGAGGAATCTCATCTATATATGACTATTCTACAGTAGTCTATAAACAGTAAGAAACAACAGAGGTTGGTGCCTATTGGTTTAGACTAGCGGGTAGTCACCTCCAGATTATCTGTGATGCAATATGAACAAAAAGAAAGGACTCTTTACTCTCTCTCTCTCTCTCTCTCTCTCTCTCTCTCTCTTGCACTCGCTAATTTATCTCTCACATAAAACTAAAAGCCTCTGGGAAGATTTCTCTCTTTAACTAATTGTCCTTTGTGGGCAACCTGTGGCTATTTATATTAGGGATGGAAATCAGATTCGTACCCAGTGGATCTTTGACCACCCTAACCCAATAGGAACAAGGTATTCTGACTTTAACTAGGTTATGGGGCAAGTATGGTACTTATTTTTTTAACTCGCAACAAGTTAGGGTCAGGTATGGTACTCTGTCCAGTCAGCCCTAGTATCCGACCCACCCCATGACACGTTCCCACCCTAGTATCCTAACCCTAAACTCTCATGCATAAGCCAAATCTCAGCAGTCCATCGTAAGATACATATAGTTGTCTTACCAAACCCTACAATTTCTCTTCTTCTCTCTACCGAGTCTACCTAGCTCCACTGCCTCCTTCTTCTCTCCCCCGCACCGTTAGCGGTTAGCCCTCCATGGACACAAACCACCTCTACCTTATCACCACCTAGCTGGCCACCCACTATTATCACCACCAAGTAATAGTAGACCAAACACCATCCACCTCCACCTCGACCAACACATGTCCACCTCCACCTCCACTTCAACCAAACACCATCACCACCACCTCTATTGTCATCAACACGTAGCCGTCCATTCTCCACTATCACCATCACCTCCACCATCAACACCACATCTCTCTAGAGTTGATTGGCTTCCGAGAAGACTGGATCTAGATGTGAATTCGAAGGTTAGCACTTTGCTCTTTCCTTTTTCTTTTTTTGGTGCTGAATTTGCTTTTTTCATTCGATGGTGATGGGTGAAAATGGTGAGTGAGTGTCAACTGTAGACGTAGGTAGGGGTGTGCACATGCTTGGGGTAATCATTGAGTTTGTTAGGAGAGATCGGAGGATGCAATTTGTATTCTTTCGATATACAGGTTAGAAGTAATTTTGCCAAATGGGGAAGGGGCACGACAGGGTAGGCAGAGCGGGTTTTCAACCCGAGAAAAGATCGAGGCAGGGTCAGATTTTTTAAACTAGCTTAGGATCGAGGATGGATTGCATTCATTTGACCCAGTGGCAGGTGGGGCAGAGTAAGGTTTTATGACTAGAGTAGAGGGTTTTATGACTACCAGAGTGGGTACGGATTTTATAAGATCCGCATCTAACATGTCCCATTGTCATTCCTACTTCATATAGAGGCCTAAAGAATATAAGAATTATAAAAAAAGACCAATAAGCCATCTTCATTGCCTTAAAGCGATAAGATTGAAAAAGACCAAAAAGACCAAACTAACCTTACTGGCTGATATATTTAAGCTTTAAAAGAACCGGCCAATTTGGATGGAAACTGACCGGTACTCTTTTCCCGAGTATACTTTGAAAACCAATTTTAGAAGGCAAAGATTACCTTTTTAATCAATTATACATGATAAATACGAAATTGGGACAACAACCCAAATTAAAGTCAATTCAACTACCAAACTCTCTATTTTATCTAGATTCTGATATGAGATACATCCAAAATGACTAGACTACCTAAATGGACAGGGCCTCTTAGACTTGGCCAACTAGACTGGACTTAAATAATCATAAAAGGCCTACAAGAATTAAATAAAGCATGTAATGAGCATGTAAAATTTAACCAAAATCAATAATAACAGTTGAACCCAAATCAAGTTAGATGATTCAACTTTAGATAAATGGTCCAGTGAAAGAGTCTGGCCATTGCTGAAGAATATTAAGGTTTGACTTAAAGATTTTTTATACATTAAAGAAAGACATAAGTTGCTTTAGTTAAGGTATTAAAGCTCATATATGGAACAAAAACCCTTTGGTTGAGCCATCAGTGGCCCAATAATTGAAGTTTCTATATTAGGTCGACTACTTAGCCTATAAGTAAAGGGCTTGGGATGAAGAATGATGACACAATGGTCTCTGCAAACCAATCCAAAGCTCTACTAAAGTTTTGTCTCAAGCACATTTCGTTTAATCCTGAACTTTCTGCTTCATTTTAAAGAACAATACGCCCTGATCTAGTCCTTTTCTCCAATCGGGCACTTCTAAGACACGAAGATTTGTCTTGA
Source organism: Escallonia herrerae (assembly GCA_033070095.1). NCBI lineage: Eukaryota > Viridiplantae > Streptophyta > Magnoliopsida > Escalloniales > Escalloniaceae > Escallonia > Escallonia herrerae. The sequence continues at coordinate 93,419 of JAVXUP010001507.1, forward strand.
AACCAATAAAATAATCCTCGATGAAGGATGAATGTGGTTGTTGAAACTAATGGAGGATTTGCACTAAATATAATCATGAATCATAATCAAACCAATGAACGTTTCAATCAAGATGCTAACTGTGTAATCTTAAACAATTATAGAGCAATAAGTAAAGAGATTAAGTTAAAAATATTTGACAAGGAGATATATATGGTTGGCTTGAACTACCCTCAAACCTATATTCACCACTTCAAGAAAGTTCCTTACAAGAGCACTGGAATACACTAGCACCAATCTCCTTCCAGGTCAAGATCAACCCTTATAAACACTTGGTGATATCCTTACATCAAGCACGTACCTTAAATCCACAAAACTCACCTAAGACTTGAAAAATCAAGCCTTGATCAAAATCTTTTTACAAAGATCAATAACGTAAAAAGAAAACCACTTGAAAGGAAATGAGTACAAATGAAATTCTAGTATAATAGAGAGATGAGAGAATGGATGACTTGAAGAATGCTAACTCTCAATCAAAGAATTGTTCAAAATATGCTCTCTTTAATTATGTAAAATTATGAAGATTGAAGGAAAAAAAGTTTAATCCATCAGCTTTAATGTTTCTCTAATGAATAGAGATTTAAAATGTGGTTTTGATGGTGTATGATAAAGTCTCAATTCATCTTTATGGGGTGGATATGAAATGGAGGCTAGTTGTTAGCAAAACTAGCTGTTATTTAAGAGGCTGGCTTAATGAATACTCTATTGCCAGTACAATCAACTGCATTGGTTGACTACCTCACGAAAACTCACTTTCTTATTTTGGGCTCAACTTTCTCTAAAAAAAGATCGGATTGAGTATGTTGGAAAATTAATGAAAATTTTTTATCAAAATATAAAAATATTATCTCTAAATATATATGTAGGGAGCGGACCCCTATTTATTCGTAGAGAAATAACTATTTCTCCACCAAATCTAACACCATCCCCGTCACACAATAATGGTCCAGATTAATTGTTCTTTTGCACATTTTTTCCAAACCGCCCATCTTAGGAGCGGTTAGTCACTTTTTCCGATATGTCCTATGTTTATCATTTCCAAATCTGCTTTTCCTTTTTCTCCGCCAGAGCTCTCTCTCGCCCCTCTCCTCTCCTCTCCTCACTTTCTCTGTGGCTCTTCGTTTTGAGGCTCCGAACCAAGATTTTGGCCAACGACACCACCACAGTCCGATGATTCCACTGCTGCCATCACGTGACTGTCGTCGTCGCATCTCATCGTCGATGCCATCGGCGTCGCATCTCATCTCTGATTCCACCGCCGTCACCGTCGCATCTCATTTTTGATTTCCATCACTGTCACCGTTGCATCTGTCCATCCCATATGCCGTCGTTGTAGCCACTACACCTTCCCTTTGAGCATATCTCCGCCAGATCTGGCGGTAGCCCATGCTTCGGCCACCATATCTATTGCCACCGCATCGCCATCTCCGACCGTCGCCTCCGACTGCCTCATTGACCGTTCATTCAGTCTGAGTTGAAGATGCTTTTTTTTCTTTTCATTTTTCTTTTATTTAGATCTATTTCAATGTTCCAATTGTATCGTTATTCAGTTTTGAATTAGATTGGTATGAATTTTTTTGGTGTAATTGACATGTAATTTTGTTTAATTTTGATTGGTATGAATTTTTTTGGTGTTATAGACATGTAATTGGGTTTGATTTTGATTGCTGCTGATTTTGACTTTGAATTATAGAAAGGGATGGGTTTGAATTGCAGAATGGGATAGATAGAGAAAGAGACAAAGGGAACGGTGATCTATTAACCACTACAAATTGTAGCGGTTTGTAGCTGTCAGACTGAAAATGTTGTCTTGGGAGATGTGTGAGGGAATCTTGGGAAGCGCATGAGGGACATTTTAGGCAGAATTCCTAGCCGCTACAAAGACTAGCGGTCAAGCTAGTTAGACTAAAAAAAAGTGATCTGTGTCATCCACTTTTACACGTGGACGGTGTCAGATTTGGTGGAAAATAGTTATTTCTTCATCGGTAGATAGGAACCGGTTCCCACATATATATATATATATATATATATATATATATATATATATATATATGGAAAAATCTAAGATGGTTCTAAAGTTCACTAATTCTTAAGAAACTCACTTGTTAAAGGTAGAGTTGTCAAATGGGCAGGCGGCATGCGGGTTGGCCCAACCTGACCCCCCTTTCTGGCCCAGCCCCCTTCATGGACAGTATAGGCCCGCCCTTTTAGGGCCTGGGCCTGGATCAGGCCTGCATTTTCGGAAAAAAAGTCCGGGTCAGGCCCGGCCCGAAAAAGCCCGGGTTTGGCCCGGCCCGAACCGTGGCTCGGTAAAAGCCCAGGTTTGGCCCGGCCAGGGTTTGGCCCGGTTCTGGCCCGGGTTTGGCCCGGCTCGGTTCTGGCCTGAATCTAGCCCCCCTCTTTACTTTTCAAATTCAGATTTTCCCCCCTTTCCCCCCAACGAATTTATTCCTCTTTTTTTTCCTAAATTTCACTTTTACCCCCCAACAGCAAAATAACGGCTAGTTTGGGGGTTATTTTGGTCCAAGTTAATTTTTTCAACTCTTTTAAGGTTTTTACACTCTTACCCTCCCAACAACTATAAACGGATAGTTTTTAGGGGTATTTTGGTCTTTTGTGAATTTAAAAATCTATAAATTCACACCATTTCTCTCTAATTTTTCACACCAATCTTCTTACTCTCTCTTATATAAACATTCTACATTTCTACAAGCTTTACTACCCTTACTAATTACTACTCTTATTTACTAATTAGTACTCTTGCATATTATTACTCTTGTTTACTAATTACTACTTTTGCTAAATTTTAATTACTAACCACTCCTCTTATTAATTTGTTACTCTCTAATTCTTTTGTCTAGTAATTAGTAATTAGTGAATTTTTATATTTATCAATTACAATTACTAATTTTTTTAATTACTAACTCTCTCCAATTTCGAATTACCCTCAGTGATTCATTTGTTACTCTTTAATTCTTTTAATTGTTATTTCTAATTACTAATTACTGCTCTTATACTTGTGTATTTAGTTACTCTTACTAATTTTATTTTTCAATCTAGTAAAAAAGTTTAGCATCAAATATGGCTGGATTACTGAAGAAACTGAAGCGTGGATCATCATCACGAAAAACATCATCATCATCACAAACACCACCACCACACACGAGCGCCAGCACCACGGCCATCACAAACACCAATCCAAGCACCACCACAACCATTCGTTCCTGGACGAATGAGTACAGGCTGTATGATAGATACCCAAGCCAATTGGGAGTTCAATCAAAACATTCCAGATTTTGAATACACGCCTGATCAAGACCCCCCGCATTATAGTCAAGGACGCAGCTCGGTTGGCGAAGCTACTACTCCGTGGCATAATCTTAACCCTATGCCTGGTCATGATGAAGAAGGGCCGAGCAATGCCTCCGGTAATGAGCCAGAAGTCCAAAAGGGGAAAAAAAAGCCGAGTGTTGGAATCATTTTGATGAAGTTATGGTGGACGGCATCCGAAAAGCTCGATGTAAGTACTGTGCTAAATTATTTTCGTCTGGTAGTGGTAATGGACATCTTAACAGGCATTACCCTCAGTGTGCACCTCGACAAGGCCACGTCGAACCTACCCAAACGCAGTTATCTTTTGACGGTAAGTTATTTGTTTATAATCAGCGAGAGCAAAGAGACGGTCTCGCTGAATTTGTTATTCACGATGAACAAGCCTTTTCTTTTGCCGATAATGCTAAGCACTCTAGATATATGAACACATACGTTCAACCTTTGTACAAAAAGGTTCATAGAAACACAACTAGATCCGATGCACTCCGACAGTATAATGCTGCTAAAGCACGCCTGATCGATTATTTCGATAAATTTAACGGTAAAGTTAGTCTTACTTCTGATATTTGGCAATCTCCGTTTACTTTTGTTAGTTATACTTGTGTGACGGCCCATTGGATTGATGTCGATTGGATTATGCACAAGAGAATCATCGCTTTCGAGCTCTTTCCTTTTCCGCATGATGGAATGAACATTGCTAGTATTATATTAAAAGCATGTACCACGTTTAAATTAAAGGATAAGATTATGAGTATTAGTTTTGATAATGCTTCTAACAATACAGCTGCTGTTGATGCTTTACAGGAGAGCCTCAAACCTGTACTTTCTGGTAAATTATTTCATGTTCGTTGTGTTTGTCATATAATTAATTTAATTGTTCAAGATGGTTTAGCTGCTGCAGGAGATATTCTTGTCAAAATGAGGGGTATGACAGCGTATGTTAATAGTTCGAGTCCGAGAACACAACAATTTAAAACGTTGTGTGTTGAATATAATATGCCTCGCAGGAGAGCAGTTACAGATGTGGTCCACAGGTGGAACTCTACATACCATATGCTTTTACACATTCTGGCATACAAAGAAGTCTATACGCATTTTCTACTAACCTTGTTCCCAGCCGGCTTGCCAACTCAAGAGGAATGGCAGATGGCCACATACCTAGCTGAATTTTTGGAGGTATTTTACACGTCTACCAATTTATTGTCTGGTACGTACTATCCCACCTCTCCTCTCGCTGTAATAGAAATTCTCAAGATGGCTACAATGTTAACAAAATGGAGATATATAGGACCCTTTAAGGAAATAGTAAAAGTGATGGATAAAAAGTTTAATAAATATTGGAGTGAACTGCCTGTTGTTTTTTTATGTGGCTACTTGTTTAGATCCTAGGTTAAAGTTGCATGGCGTGAACGTCTCGATACAAGAGATATCGATATTAATGTGCCACCCAGTAGAGGATACAAAGTGAGCAAGATATTTGAGGAACTGTTCAACCTCTATCGTAATTCTGCTGACGTGCGCGGACGAGCTTCATCATCGACTGCTGAGAGGTATTATGCGCCATACCTTAAGGGCTTTGAACATCTAGTAGCAAGACAACTACCAGGTGAAGGTACTTCTAATTCGGCAGGTTCGTCTACTTTTTTCTCTTTTAATGAGATTGGTGTATATTCAAATACTGATCATTATTCTGATTTATCAATGCAAGAACAGGTTAATTTTAATTTGTTAAATTTTTTGAAACAAAATCAAAACATGTATAAAACTTTAGCCCAAATTGCACGGGATGTACTGCCAGTGCAAGCCTCCACGGTTGCTTCAGAGTCGGCATTTTCAGTGAGCGGGAGGGTTTTGGATGACAGGAGGAGTCGTCTTAACCCCGAGTCGCTCGAGCTATGTGTATGTTGGAAGGATTATCTTGATGCGAAATACCGCGAGCAAGATAAACCGATTGATGATAGGAAGAGCAGTGACTCGGATGTTGAAGTACTTCCGGATGATTAGGTAATTTCTTTTTATTTTCCTTCTCTTAAGTTTTAAGAATAAAATTTCTTACAAAATATAGTTTTTTTTTCATATATATATATATATATATATATATATATATATATATATATATATATATATATATAATATAATAAGTTTTTACAAGTAATATATTCGTATATATATAAAAAAATAGGTAACTTCGCATGTTTGTTTACAAGCAACCGGTCCCAAGCCCGGATAAAAGGAGGAGGCCTATAAACACATTTATCTTCAATGTATATGATTTATAATGAAATAAACGGATAAAAATTATGTTCGTTAAATTGTGAATATTGGACATGCCTAGAGTACAATTTGCTTAAACAATAACAACAAATTACCATAATAAAAACCCTTACCTTGAATAACAAGAAAATGCTAAAAAAAAAAAATTGGGCCCAGGCCCAGGCCCGCTAAGCCTGGTTCTAAATGTTGGGCCTAGGGCCTGGGCTTGGACTGGGCCCAAATATCCCCAGAATCTGGCCCGGCCCAGCCCGTTTGGCAGCCCCCTTGGCCCGGCCCCGGCCCGTTTTGCTGGAGGCCCGATGGGGTTGGGCTGGGTCGGCCCAAGCCCGGCCCATTTGACACCTCTAGTTAAAGGCTATGAACTCACATGTAGCGCACAACGTGGCCTAATGTCATTTTAAGTCGTAGTCATCAACTCAGGTATCAAACTAAGACTACGTACAAAATATATAAATCAATCACATTTGAAAGTAACTTAGTGTATGCATTCTTTATTACTCTTTGACATGTATGTGATAAAACTTTCGTAGCATCTTCAATATAGCTTTAAACTCATTTGCTTTTGATCCACATATCCAATTTTTCAAATGTGCCTTCATGAGTAGTATGTATGTATACATTTACTAAGAATCCACTTAAAGCACACATTAAAACATAATCAATGTATTTTTATCATCAAAATAAGATGTAAGCGTACGTTATCCAACCATATATAGGGCTAACATACATCTTGTTGATGTTAAATCGAAGAGAAATCCGTCCTCAGCTTTAGTGATCCACAAATTAAGGATTGTCACACTTGTTAAGGATAAAGCATCAAAACACTTGATCGAGAATCATTTCGACGATCTTTCAAGTATGAAATAGTAGTAGCCTTTCAATTGTGACTAATTTGGAGATTGAATTAGAGGGATTTATCACTCATTTTGTGTAGAAGTCATAGAGTGGTGTAAATCTTTAGTTTAACTTAGTAATCTGAATTTTATGCAATTGCTTCCTGTCTCACCATGTAGGCATAAATTTTGTTGGTACCGACCTTTCAAGAAATGGGACCAAACTCATGTTCAATTCTAATTCTATTGGGGGTTACAATGTTTAATCTATATAAAGAGAACCTCGTGCTAGGCAAAAGACAAGCAATTACATATAAAAACTTTTACTTTCTGACTTTTTCTCTCATAGTTTAATTATACAATCGTGCCTTGACTTACACATCGGCGAGTTACCCCACTTGAATCCTAGGTGACCATTGCTTTCTCTTTTGCAGGCCATGTTGGTATTTGTATTTTAATAAAAATAGTAATCTCCATTTTAGTCACAGTTAGACAAAAAGAGTTTTACACAAAAGGAATTTCAACCAAACTCATTTCTACTATATTAGGTAGCATGATAATGAAGTTGAACCAGTTATAATTTTGATCATTATTTACATTTGATATCTTCGGTTACAAAATTTTTCAATTATTTGGATTTAATATCCATCATATTTTCAGTTACAAGTTTGGTCATAGATAGATTTTAACACCCCTCTCTTTCAATGCGAATGTAAATACTTTTGTAACCTTTCATGCTCATTAGATATGATTCAGACTATATATATATGGGCATGATTGTATGCCTTGAAAAAAAAGAGGAGGACAGGGAGCTTTTGCTTTGGTTTAACCTGTCAAGCTCCGAAGTCATTTGCACCCATTTTTCATGACCTTGTGTCTCAAGATTATTGTGTTGTATGATTAAATTATGTCCTCTTTCATGTTGAGTTTAAGTTATATCTCTTTATTGGAGATATATATTTTTGCAATATGTGTTTTCATTGGGGGCAAAGTAAGGTGTTGTGTGAAGCTTCTGCTTCTCCGGTAGTGCAAACTGAAAGAAGTTACAGCAGAAAAAGAGCTGAGTTGTTGTATCCTGGAGGCGGCGCGTTGGAACCTATTGCACCGGTACATTCCGTAGGGGCGCGAACCGTCTTAAAGAGAGCGACCTAGTCCGCGCCTCAACCCAGTTTAACAACTTATTTTAAGGTATTCAAGGTAAAGCAATGTAATGAATTATGGAGCATTGAGATAAACATATTTTTCGTACTCACAAAATTCAGAGGTAATTGTTTTTTTTTTGTTATTCTTTAGTCTCATAATTATTGTAAGCTTGCTAATAAAATACATGTTTTTTTGGAATATTTTCCAACAGGCCATGATTCCGAATAGCGACTCCCGGTCTATTTTTTTAGTAGCAACATCATGGATCTCCTTGTCACTGCACCCCAATTACCATCGACCGACGGTTCTAGTGTTACTGTTAACATTATTTTCATGGCAACCTTACTTCTGAAAGAAATCAGAAAGGAACAGGAGTACAGTGGTTTTGATACTACAAGTTATTAGTATTAAAAACTCATGGAAATCAAATGGGTCAAAGTCTGCAGGTGTGTGCCGAGCGAGGAAGCCAATTTGACCGGTACTACTACAGTCTACATATACTTGATAGGTGATACCTGTCTCGTGTTGGTAGGTAGGTAGGTGATATATTATTATAGAGTATAAGCTGGTAGGAGCAAATAAAAGAAAATCAAACCCAACCCGTTAAGGTTAAGACAGACACACAGCTCATCACTGACAGCTCATCGTTTTGCAAAGCTGAACAGTTTTGTCTAAGTCAGTTCAGTTTTGCAAGTAACACGCGCGCTGTTTTGCAAAGCACACGTGATGGACCGGTGGTGCACTCTACGTCCCACCTTACCACACCCCTCAAAGAGCCGCATATCCCCCTTCAGATATTCCCCCTTCCTTGCCTCCCTCTCCCAGTCAAAGTTTCCGAACTACTGATTACCACCGCCAACCCCCCATCTCATAATTATTTTACGCCTTTAAACCCTTTTCCGCTACCAGAAACGGCATGCCCCTGTAAGTGTCCCCATCAGACGTGAACACTGACTAGAGGAGGAGGAGCTGCCTTCGGCCTCCCGTCTGGCTTTACTTCCTATCAAGCTTGTTCTAGTCTGGGTGAGCCTTTCTTTTTCATCTCCAATCTTCTTAATGAAATCGTCCGTAACTCTTTTACATATTTCCTTTCTGCTAAATGTTTGTTGATCCCAGATCTTTACTTTTTCCACAATCCCGATCTCCTCACAACTCAGCTTAGCTTACCTTTATTGCACTCAAAAAGCTGAGATCTATCCATTTTCAATCATACAGAGACGAATCCCGTCCCGTATTCTCCGACTTTGTTTTTGCCCAGATAGTTAAATTGGGAACAGGAATGCAAAGCAAACTTCATTTTTTCTGTTTTCGCTTGCTATTTGTTTCGTCTAAAATTAATGAGTTTACAATTGCCCCAATACTTGGTGAGGGCATCAATCTAGTTTATTTATGTATGGTATTGAGTAGTGGCTATTGGGTTGCTTTTGTAGGTCCGAGTTTTGGGCTACAAAACTGTCGTTAACTAGAGATAAATCTGAGGTATCGGTAAGTAACAATGTCAAACATAGACATCGAAGGGATATTAAAGGAACTTCCTAATGATGGCCGCATCCCCAAGACAAAGATTGTGTGCACCCTGGGCCCGGCTTCTCGAACTGTGCCAATGCTTGAGAAGCTGTTGAGGGCAGGGATGAATGTCGCCCGTTTCAACTTCTCGCACGGCACCCATGAGTACCATCAGGAGACCTTGAACAATCTCAGGATTGCCATGCAGAACACTCAGATCCTCAGCGCCGTTATGCTTGATACCAAGGTCAGCTTTTTCACCACCTTCTCTCTTTCAAATTCGTGTGGACGGTTTGCTTGCAAATGCAACTCTTGTTTCTCATTGTGTATTTTTCCGTACAAGCAATGTGCATCTGACTAAACAGTTTTCTTAATTTTTGCAATCTGCTTTTGTGAGAGACAAAGTGACCGTTTAGAAAAAAAAGGGGAAGAAAAATAAGAGGACATGTTGAGTAAGTTTGAATCAACTCACTGCAACTGCGTTTATTATTAATTTGATGATTTTTCATAGATCAGACAATAAAAATATACTCAGCTTAACAATTGAGAGATTCTGAAATAGGATTACTAGCTCAATGCACCTGCATCTTGCAGCCTGATACCATATTCTGAGTTATTAATTGCTTCCTTAGTGACCACCTGCCAGAATGCAAAATCGGGAAAGCGGGTATAACTTTTTTGTCATGCAGCTTCTCATAGTGTTATATAATTTTAGTGAGATAACACGTGGCTCTCAGTAAACAGGGATTATTGTGAAGAAAAAAGATACTTGTAAAAGCATCAGCAACGTGGAAAATTACGAGGCAGACATTATAGTGCTTACATTTCGGTTGGAAAACCATGACTACGGTGGACATAGAGTATCAATTTGTTGAGTGCTAGACTATGTTCCTTACGATGTTGTGTCATCGTATTGTCTAGTGAGCTGGCACCAATAGAGTTAACTAGAGATTTTTGCTTTTGAGTTACGCTGGTATGGAATGGGTATGCTTAATTGCAGCCTAATGATCCAAGTAAACTGGACTTTGTTGGTCTTCACTTTTCCATTTGGTACAGCACGAAATTTAAACACAAAAAAGCATGTTGCGTCACACTAAATTTTGCAGATGGCTTGGTTAACAATCCCCTTCAATTGAAAAGAAAATTGCTAAAACTACTGACGTCCTTCTCTGCCAAAAATTGGAACTGGTTGTCATGGTCAAAGTGAGAAACTTTTTTTTGATAGGTCAAAATGATTCATACACTTGTAGAATATCCTGTGATGTATGATGTGTGCATTAGAGGTTTCTATAGGGATCTATCTACTCTTTTCATTCCAAAGTTTCCTAAGATTCTGTTTTCAGCTGCCCCATAATCATACTCGGTGTTACCTTTGCAGTTTGCTTACTTAGTTGGAGGAGTTGCGGTTTGCCAAGGATCATTTTGTAGAGTTACTATGTGTATGCATCGAGAAAAAGAGAGTTTGCACATTTAGCTAAAGATGGTCTGCTTCCTCGTACTAACTTTATTTATAACAGCGCAGGATGAAAACCTTGTATCTGCAATTTTCGAATTGCTATCTAGCAAGGACCATTATGCTGGGCTACCATGTTTATTGTCATTCAATCTAATATGTGAAAAATAGGGGTGTAAAGGAATTAAGCTAAGAAGCATAGACTGGGGTGCGAGTGCGGATACACGGATATGGCATTTTTGGGAGTTATAAGATACGGATGCGGCTAGGACAAGTATTATTTAATATTTTCATAGATAAGAAAACAACTTTTCCAATTAAAAATTATCTTGTTTTCAACGACAAATTAAATAAGATATAGGTTTTTTATAGACACATCATGTATTTATGAAGTAGCTATATTAGTAGTTTTTCATTTCCATTATTATTGTTTACATGTACAAAGTAGTGATTAAAAGAATTATTTTTGAAGGTTTAACAAGTCTTCTGAAACTGTTGTCGGTGGTGGGGCCGGTCGTTGCCGCTCATCTCCAGATGTCGCGCTTGTGCCAGAAGACTTAACCTTGCCAGAAATGCTGTCGGAGGTGGCGGCCGGTCGTCCTACATCCCCACTACTTTCTCCCCCTCCCTTCTTCACAAATCTACCCTTAGTTGCAGGAAACTCCTAACAAGGTGTTGTTTCTCTCTCGGAAACTCGCTTTTGCGATCCCAAGTTAGGAGCTCCATGGGATCTCGTCCCAAGCTAATATGAGAACTCGATCCCGTTAGCTGGATAGAGATACATGGAACAAGTGAGAGAATATCTGGAAATTAAGTCCTTTTCAACTCAATTTCTTTGTTTCTCTCCTCCTTCAAGTCCTTAAAGCCTCCTTGTCTGTTATTGTTGGCTATGTAAACTATACTAAACAAATGATAATACTCTTTACGCATTTATTTATTCAAGCCGTTTCCAACTTCAGATTATTCTTGGTGCTTACGCTCTCCCACCCCCGTTCCCGCCCCCGCTTTGTACAACTAAGGATCTACCATCGAAATATTGTAAGTTAAATTATTATGATTTGACCCCGGCCTTCTGATTTTATGTTTTGACCCCCAAAAATTCTTTTGAAGCTTTTCTTTTCAACCCATAAGTATCCGGTAAGCACCCGCTTCGCAACCTATTCGCACCCGAGCCACACCCGGTATATAGGAATTTTAAAAAAGAAATAAAAGAATACCAGTTACGCACCCGACATGCACCTACGCTGCACCCGACGCACATCCGATGCATATGCTTCGCCCATTTCGTCAAACTGGTGCATCATCTATACTACTTATGAAGGGGATAGCCCTTTTGGAGTAATACTACTTTTGATGTTACATAACTACCTACCTAGAATTATGATACCTGACATCATATAAAAATTGAATTTATAAAACAAAAATGTAAAATAGTAACAACTACCTTTAAGGACATGTTTGGTTTCCACTTTTTATGCTTGATTTTGAACAAATTTTTGATTATTTAAAGTACCTTTTCACAAGCATCACGTGTTCCATGGTAATAGAAATTAAGTAACTCATATTGTACTCCTACGTTTCATGGACTCTGTTGCAAACATTTGGTTTGGGGGTCTTTTGGATAGGTGCCACATGTCTGAATTTCTGGATACGAATGTGCGGTTGAGAAGAGTCTTGGATTGAGTAGCATTGTATTAGCAGATGCATTAGAAACATCAGATGTCCAAAAGATGAAGAATGAAAACCATCAGATACCCGTGGACTACGTTATGAGTACAAAAGAAATTGTGGAGGGATACCAAAATTGTGAATAAAATGGTTGAAGGATCTTGCCGGCTATCAGGTCTTACATCTTACAAACAGTGGAAGTCAATTTGACTTGAGCCTGGCTTTGGAAAACCATGCAAAGGTGTTATGTTCTCATAGGTAGCCAAGTTTCTTGTGCTATTGTTTTTGCTCTACTGTGGGGTTGGTGATGGTGGAAGTGTTTATATGCATATGTGTGTGTGTTTAAATATGTGTGTGTGTGTGTGTGTAGCTACAAAGTGAATGGGATGTGCATCTCCACAAAGTTATTTTTGTAGATGCAAAGCAGCAAATTTTTTAGTATCCCCTTTTTCATTTATATTGTATATAGTCAAGCAAATTTCCATTTCACGCCATTCAGTTCGTAGTATATAGGTCTCAAAATGACATGCATACATACACATATATTGGCTTTTTAGGTGAGATGTAGTATTATTTTTAGTTTGTACTAAAAATAGAAGTCTCGTGGCAAATATATGCTACATTACATGCAAAATTAGACCTATTATGTACTATTAAGATCAACAAGGTCATGCTAATGTAAAAGCAAAAGAAAGCTTTAGATTGCAGTACCAAGAGAGCTTTAGAGTAATACTAAGATTAAGGTAGCTTTAGACAAATCGTACTTGAAATTTGGAACTTAAGCAATAAAAAGGTGAAAAAAGACCTGCTATGTACTTTAATTTTCAAATAAGAGATACATAAAGATTATTGCCACAAGTAAATGAAATGTGTGCCATGTTAAATTTCTTGAGTTCATTTGATTATTGGTTTTAAAAGATGTAACATTGAAGATCCTAACTCTTTCCATACGATTGAACTTGTTATTCATTTATCAATCGCAACCCCTTCCCATCAGACATTTTACTCTTTAGGATACTATTGAGTTACAAATTTGAATCTGTTAATCACTTAGTTATAACTCAAACTTCTTCTCGGTTTCACTTACTAGAATTATATATACGTGCCATTCAGATATATTGCAAGAAATTGAGCAACTCCAATATATACACTTCACGCTATTGTTTTATATAATCAATTTCGTAGAACACTTTCTTTACTTTTGTTACTGCAATGACATACTTGTAGTGTTTGGTGAGACTTATATATTCGTGGAAGAATTGGGGTTCTCTTTAATAGTAACTTGGTGTGACAAAAGAAACAAGAACGAAAAAAAGTGACAAATATTGGTGGTTATTGACATTAGTAATTCCCAAACGAAGTAGACTATGTTTTCTTCAATGAGCTTTTCATACTTCAGTTTTTGATTAGCAGTTCGTAATTAACTTACTTATTATGATTTAACTAAAGTAGTTGTACTAATTAAGTTTAATTATGTTGTTCATTAAGCTCTATAACCTTTATATTTTGACTACTTTGTGTGCAAAGCACATGATTTTTTCTAGTGCCTGTAAATGCTTAGAATGCCTCCCTAGTAGTTGTAATAGATATCAACTTTAAAGGTAGTTACTACTACATGACTATAGTATCTGTATACAGTAATGTGGAAAAAGAGAAGTGCAAATAAATGATAACAAGATTGAAATGGGCTTAGTTTTCCCCTTCATCCCTTACTTGTCACCAAATCCATCTTGTATGCCTGTAGCTGGTAGATTTTTTCTGTTTGCCTAACAAGTAAAAACAAGAAAGTAAAACAGTTTTGACTTTTCAGAAATTACCGGATAATGATTATAATATTGTTTACCCCAGGCGGTGGAGGGAAATGGCTCTCTCTGCATACTTGCCCAAAAAACGCTTGAAGGTCCCAGTCCATGCTCACAAACGTGAAGCACATATCAAAGATGACTTCCTGTTTCTAAAAGCACGTTTCCGTCTGTAGCTCTTATGCAATCCTACAGAGACATAATTGTGGCTCATGTTACATCTGGAAAATTATAAGCAAAAGTTTTAGTGACTTAAACTACGGAGAAAACTGAGGACTTATTGCAATGTGCTCACAAACCTGGTCAGTGTTTTTCTGATAAATGATAACTGTCCTAGGCATTCCAATGCCCTGCGCATGCGGCGTGTTAATGAGTTTTTAGATGCTTTATCTGTAACCTCTTGTCAGTGGCTGCATATTGCAACTGACAGTTTGAGCCATTCAAGTTGTGGGTGTTCGCAGTGCTCTCTACTGTCTTTTGGTCCAAGTTCTGTTAAAATGGTGACACAATTGAGTACCTACAGCCTTTAACCATACTCGGTTTCCAGAACACCTCTCTCTCTCTCTCTCTCTCTCTCTCTCTCTCTCACACACACACACACACACACACACACATTTATTATTGCGAATTTCTGGACCAAATTCATTTGTGTCCTATCTATGGCATGGTTGGTATAGTGAACCCTTTATCTTTCAACTTTCCGTTGGAGCCTGTTAATATGCTTTATTTTTGGAGCTAAGTTTGTTGTGGTATTTGTGGTAATTTTCAGTTCTGGTCATTTATATTTTGGACTAGTTGTTTGACCGTCTCTCATCTTTCAAAAGTCTCAAAGCGGTCCTTTCAGTTACTTTCTTTCCTTTATAGTCAGGTCGAATCCGTTAATTCAGTTTCTCTCTTTTCTTTAACATTAGTTTCTTTCCCCGAGGCCAAGGCTTCTTACTTTTACTTCCCTTTTCACAAAGTTTTAACACCTTTGCTTTCTTACAAATGACTTCAACAATGATGACTTGTTTACAGATTTTTCTTTGGCATGTTAAGATCTGCTAATAGTTGAACAGTTGTAATTCATATCTTCTTGCAGGGACCTGAGATTCGAACTGGTTTTCTAAAGGATGGAAAACCAATTCAACTCAAGGAGGGTCGTGAAATCACCGTAACAACTGATTACGAAATAAAGGGTGACGAGGAGACGATCTCCATGAGCTACAAAAAGTTGCCCGTGGATTTGAAGCCTGGAAATACCATTTTGTGTGCAGATGGCACCATCACCCTCACTGTCTTATCATGTGATCCAGCTGCTGGAACAGTGAGATGTCGTTGCGAAAACACTGCTATGCTAGGGGAGAGGAAGAATGTCAATCTTCCTGGTGTTATAGTTGATCTTCCAACGCTTACAGAGAAGGATAAGGAAGACATCTTGGAATGGGGCGTTCCCAACAATATTGACATGATTGCTCTCTCATTTGTTCGCAAGGGCTCGGATCTTGTTAATGTCCGAAAAGTCCTTGGGCCCCACGCCAAGCATATACAATTGATGTCAAAGGTATGTGCAAATTGTACTGTTGCCACCCCCATCGTGGTCTGTCTTGTATCTTTTACTTTTTTATATCGTTCCCCTTCATGCTCACCCTTCTTTTTCTTGGAGCTTATTGCTTAGTCAATTTGTATGTTTCTTACTTTGTTGCACCATCATGGCTTTTGACTGGTGGAACATCTTGCAGGTTGAGAATCAGGAGGGAGTTATCAACTTTGACGAAATTTTGCGTGAGACAGACTCCTTCATGGTTGCTCGTGGTGATCTTGGGATGGAAATTCCAGTTGAGAAGATCTTCCTGGCACAGAAAATGATGATATACAAGTGCAATCTTGTAGGCAAGCCCGTTGTAACTGCCACTCAGATGCTCGAGTCCATGATCAAGTCTCCACGGCCCACCCGTGCCGAGGCCACTGATGTTGCTAACGCCGTCCTGGACGGCACCGATTGCGTGATGCTTAGCGGGGAGAGTGCTGCTGGGGCCTACCCAGAGGTTGCCGTAAAAATCATGGCTCGAATTTGTATCGAGGCCGAGTCCTCTCTTGACTACGGGGTTATATTCAAAGAGATGATAAAGTCGACCCCACTGCCAATGAGTCCATTGGAGAGCCTCGCGTCTTCAGCTGTCCGCACGGCTAACAAGGCCAGAGCGAAACTTATTGTTGTGCTGACACGTGGAGGGACGACAGCCAAGTTAGTTGCCAAGTACAGGCCAGCTGTCCCAATTCTGTCGGTAGTCGTCCCAGTTTTGACGACAGACTCGTTTGACTGGGCTTGCAGCGAGGAGACCCCGGCAAGGCATAGCCTAATTTACAGAGGCTTAATTCCTCTTCTAGCAGAAGGATCTGCAAAGGCCACGGATGCGGAATCAACTGAGGTGATCTTAGAAGCTGCCCTGAAGTCAGCAACGGGGAGAGGGCTGTGCCAGCCAGGTGATGCTGTGGTGGCGCTTCACCGTATTGGTGCTGCCTCTGTCATTAAGATCTGCATAGTGAAGTGATCGGGAATTCGACTGCCTTAAGGGAGGCAGAAACCGTGAAGGTGGAGTTCCATTTTGTTTAATGTTGATTTCTATTATGCATTAGTATGGCAGAACGTGTTAGGATCGGCATATGCTGCTTACTGTCATCTGTGTAGCCTGCACTGCTGTTGAAATAAGAACAGGGCTTTGTTATTGGCGTTTGTGATTGAATGACAACGTACGGTGCCTGAATTTGTTGAGAAGGATTCAGTTAATGATCATATTCGAAGATTTCAGTTAGTGTGTGTAATCGCGGTTCTTGCTGTAATCGCTCTTCTGCTTTGTGTGAATTTCTTCATATTCGCTTGAGATTGAATGACAATGTAACTGTCACGAAAATCTGTGGACGTGCATAACAAGTGATGGATACCGACTAATCTAGAAGCTGGATGGTCCCGACTGGTTTATCTTGTAGTTCGTGTTGTGTTGTGGTCATCTTTATTAGTGGTGTGGTGGACCGAATATTCAGACGCAGACGAGCACAAAGGGAAAAGTAGGAAAGAAAGTCTATAAAACTGGCTAGAAGAGAGACACAGTATCAGCTTGTTGCCAGGTCTACATCGCAAATTGCAACAGTCGAACAATACAATTATGCAGTACATTCGATCGGCGTTATATTATACGCATTATTGTAGCACACGTGATCCATGTGTAAAAATAAAATCAATAATACAAATTTTGTTTAAAAAAAAAAAACAAACATCATGTATACGTGTTTATTGTCATATTCAGTAAAATAAATACGTGTTAATTTTTTCTTAACTATATCTTCTGAGAAATTTTACGTTGTGAAAACTAAAAATGTTTTTGTAAGTAATTACTTACTAATTAAGATTTTATTGTCATTTTTTTTTAAAAAAAATTTTTGGAATACCTTTTGTCATCATTGTAAGTTGGTAGTTATGTAAAATAAAAAATGTGTTAGACTAAACTAAGTTTTGACTTAATAAGTAGTATATATGTAGATTATATTAGCGAATTTGAAAACCTAAAGAGGGTTCAGTTTGTATAATCTTCTCATTTTTTTTCCTGTTAGTTGTACTGTATCGTTGTTTATCCACCCTAACATTTAAGTTCTCTTCGAAAATAGACAGTGGATGATTTATCAAGAGATTTTATTTTGCTTTACTTACACACGCACATCGCGCGCACACGCACGAGATTTTATTTTGTTTATAAGATGTCAATAGTGACGTAATGAAAGTTAATTCCTAATATGTAAATCTATGGTCTATGTAGAGTTTTCAATGATCTATTATCGGTTTTCAAGTTTTATAAAGTTTATAAAAATCTGGCCAATAATCCATACAAATTTTGTAATAATAGAATTATAATAAAGAGTAAGTAAGTAGGGGATGATTTTTTTAACAATAAAGTTATAATAAAAAGAAAGACTGTCTCATCTCGTCTCAAACCTACCTACAAAAACGAGACTAGCAAAACAAATACGCATGATATGATGAATGTTGAGGATATAAACCACCCGAATGGTAATTATTAATATTGCAAAATCTATCTTATCTTATCTATCTCTACCTTCTATCCTCCATGCTCTACAATTTGATTGTCCAAGTTTTAGTATTATAAAACTACTTATTTAAAATAGTAATACTTGGTATTACTTTTTTTTTCCCCATAAAAACATTTGGTCTCCTAAAGATAGAAGAAATGAAGCAGTGCATTAACTGTGAATGAAGGCTCTCTCTCTCTTTTTACCTTCGTCTATAAGAGGGGCAACAGCGTCTCTTTATGGAGAGGGTTAGAAATTGCATTAACCAAGAAAAATCTATCTTATATTATTTTTTACATCAAATTATAACTTTCCCTATAGTATTTAATCACCTTTTAGAAAAATGAGATTAACCCACTTTTTGTTGTGGTCCTTTGGAGAATGTTTGTTACTTAAGCTTTACTCATCCACCTTCTATGCAAAAAGATGATGAAAAAGATGAATATACACTTTCTAGTCCTTAATTGGTCATTATTACACTTTAATAGTAATTAAAGGTAATCAATTAGTGTGACTATGATTGTGATATAGTGTATCTAGAAAAATTAAATACAAAAATTAAATAGAGTTTAATTAATAGGTTACAATACAATGTAGTTAGAAAAATTAAATAAGACAATTAGATAAAGTCCAACTTAAAATGTCCAATTTAAGTACTCTGTAACACTTTATGGGAGCGTTTGGAATGAAATAAAACAAGTGGTCGCAAAATCGGTGCCAAATTTGTCTGTTATATATGCCGAACATTAACGTGTCTAGTTTCCCTTCTCATATACAGTACTATATATGTAACTATATACACCAGCAAAGCAGATTCTATGAGGAGTATAAAAAGTAGAGGAACCGACAGAATCTATATATTCAGCAAAAGAGCGCTACTAGGCCAAAGTCCTTGAGGTGGTGTGTTTCATTGTTTGTGGTGCAATTGAAGTTTTATGTATGGAGCAAAGCCGGAGGAAAAGAATTAGGGTAAATTACACAAAACTCTCCTGAGGTTTTACGTAATTACACTCCACTACCGCTATCTTTAAAAATTACACTCCGCTCAAAAAGTAACATTTTTTCTTACGGTGTTAACGATGCAATGCAAAAAGACATAAATGCCCCTCAATAACGTTTTCTTGGAATTTGGCTAAAATTTACAAAAACCGAGAAATCTAGCTCTTCACTCTTGGCTACTGACATCAAGTCAAAAAAACAAAATGCTGCAATCTCTCGACAACAAATGGTGATTCAATGAAGCATCTCAAAATGTGATCCCATTTTGGATAATACCCCAAAATGGTTCAAGGCCCTTTTCTCAGTGTGCTTTCTATGTTCTCTTTCTGTTTTCATGACCCTCCACCTTCCGGCGGCGACGACCCTCCAGCTTCAGGCGACGACAACCCTTTATTTTCCAGCGACGACGACCCTCCAGCTCTCGGCGGCGACGACCCTCCATTCTCCAGCCACGACATAGCCAAGATGGCCTCATCTCCCTTCTCTCGTCTCCTGTCTCCCGTCTCCCTACGGCTCATATCACCACCATCATGCCAGTCACCATCGTACCTCAGGACCACCGCCATCACCACCAATCTGATGCCCACCATCAACACCCTAGATCTAAACGCCATCACATAATACGAACCCACCCTCGTTCACCCTTACCCATAACCACCGATCTACACACCGGAGCTTGCCCTTTAAGGTTTACCTTGTGCAGAAGAAAATCTGTTGCTAACATCAATTACCAAAAAATATAAGAAGATAAGGATCTATAACAAAGAACTCCATTCAAAATTGTTTTTCCTAATCCTCTATGTATATTTTTTAACCCATTTTATCAGGGTTCCTTCTCAATGTTTTTTTTTTGGGACAAAAATTGGAAGAGGAGTTATCTTACTTAATCAACCCAAACATTTTCCCATCCATCAGAATTTGAAGACCCGGAAGTAAGGCCTTTTGCTGGTCTACTGCCCACATGATTTGTACCCGATGACTTCACTGCCTTCTCCTCGTCCCAGTCATCATCCCAACCTTGATCCCAACTTTCTGGTGTTTCCCCATTTCCATTTACAGATGAAAGGAACGCTGGCTTGCCCATCTCAAGTTCCTGGTATGGAACTTCGTCAAGATGTCGTCCCCTTTTTCCAAACTTAAAGCACGCCCACATCCCTCCCATGATCAGAGCTGCCACAAACAGTACATAAGACCTTGTAGGCAGCGGCAAGCTCCTGGAAGGCGGCGGGGGAGACACCGAACTGAGTGAGCTTGTCCGGGCGGCGCTGGAGGGCAAGCTGGCGGTAGGCAGAGCGGATCTCGTCGGCGGTGCAGTCGCCACCAATCCCCAACACCTTGTATTGGCACCGCTTCCCCAGCAATGCCATGTTATACGGCGTTTAGGGTTTGTTTAGGAATGGACCCTTTGTAGAGTACTTGTTTTTTTTTTTTTTGGGAGAATAGTATATGTATTTTCTTTTATAAAATATTATAAAGGGGGATATTTTGGGTATGAAAATTACATAAAAGAGTGTGTCAGGGAATCTTGAAACGGAATTGGACGGGCCGTTAAAAGTGTGTAATGCGGGTATAAACCTCAGGGGAGCGGAGTGTCATTTTTAAAGATAGCGGTAGTGGAGTGTAATTACGTAAAACCTCAGGAGATTTTAGTGTAATTTACCCAAAGAATTACTCCAACTACAGGGGGCAGCAAGTCTCTGTTATTATTACTTGTAATACTACTAGCACAATTACAAGCACTATCAGCAAGGCATATTTTTGCTGCTTCCTCCGGAACGCCGCGTTCGTTTATTCGGAATGGCAGCGGTAGTGAGGAACAATATTCAGTCATCGTCAGACGCAATCTCCTCGCCAATGGCCTTGCCATCACTCCTCCCATGGGGTAATCAACTGCTCCTCAAGCGCCCCCCTCCCCCTTTATGTTTCTCTGTGGGGCAGGCACGAGTACGTATTTCGATGTTCTTT
The DNA here is from genome assembly GCA_033070095.1 of Escallonia herrerae. Lineage (NCBI taxonomy): Eukaryota > Viridiplantae > Streptophyta > Magnoliopsida > Escalloniales > Escalloniaceae > Escallonia > Escallonia herrerae. The sequence goes on from JAVXUP010001507.1 coordinate 114,499, forward strand.
ACCGGGTGGCAGACACCACCATGGATCGTTTTATTTCGGTTTTACTTTTTGCCCAACACTCAAGGTGAGTGCATACTCCTGAGAAGCAGCACTGTTGCTATGGAACATCACCTTTCTCACCCTGTTCTAATTGTAGCACAGTCGCCTTCTTTTCGGTCTTTCCGCTCTTCTCTGGTAGTAATCAGCCCTTGATAGTTGCAAATCCTTAGACCAAAATAGTATTAGATTTGGAAATGCCTAATTTAGAAATAGGGACCATCACAGCCACTGGCAACCACTTCGGTTTAGCTTTCCCCAGACACACACCGTTCTAAGCCAATTTATCTTCTGTTTACTTTAGCTGGAATAGCTGGAACCACTTCGCCTGCAAGATAGATGAAAACGTCATTAGACAAACCGGTAAGTCACTCACTTCCTACCTCTTTGTTTTTTCTACATTATGCTGCATATTTTTGGACTCTTATTTACTGAAATATTAACCAGTCTGAACCGAACCAGCTAATTCAATTTCAAAATTTTTAATTGGCTTAAAAGAATGGAGAAGCGTACACTCCTAACACCGTCTCTCCAATGAATCACAGCGGTAGATGGGTATTGAGTAAAGAAATACATCATATTATGGTTCATAAGACCAGAGCCTTCTACATCATACGCCTGGGCATATCCATGATTAAGCAGTCTTGTGATGCATGACTGTGCTTTCAGACAATAATTTAGCACTGCTAACTAGTATCTTCTCTGTTTGACTGCTGATGCTCTGGTTTCAACTGGTCTTGCTAAACTTGGATACATCTACGTCAACATTGGTACAAGATGGCCATATTGGTTTTTTTTTAAATTCTTCATTCTTGCTTCTTTATTGTTACACACACACACACTCTGATGAATAACTTTCTTTGAACAGATGATTGCTGGGCTGAAATTGCCCGTGATGAAAAGGTTTGTCATGTTTTTCTATCTGTAATTCCTTGGTACTTTTTCTTGTGACTGGAATCGACTAGTCTTTGCACTCCAAAATGGGAATTTCGATTTCAGGGTAATCTAGTGCCTAAGAAATCCACATTTCCTTCTGGCATCAAAGCTCTTGCAGACTATGTTCACAGCAAGGGTCTTAAGCTAGGAATCTACTCAGATGCAGGGTAGGACGACTCTACACTTAACGGTGGTTTGATCATGATTCATGATAGGTGATTTTTAATGGCTGTTGTAAATGGATGTGCTTACCTCTGTTTTACAGGTATTTCACTGGTAGCAAAACCATGCCTGGTTCACTTGGTCATGAGGAAAATGATGCTAAAACCTTCGCTTCATGGGTAGGATTTCTAGTGGCTCTCTTAGTGGCAATCTCTAGTATGATTCTTCTTGACGTAAAAATGGACATGCCATTTCCATAGGGTATTGACTATTTGAAGTACGACAACTGTAACAACGATGGCTCAAAGCCTACTGTTCGGTAAGAATAACTTGAAAACCATACTCTATAGTGGATATCGTTCTTAGTTATCTAATTTGTGAACATACTGCTATTTTTTTCTTCTTCTTCTTTTTTTTTTTTAAAGGTACCCTGTTATGACCAGAGCTTTAATGAAGTCTGGCCGGCCTATCTTCTTCTCATTATGCGAATGGTCATTATGATTTCTTTTTATAGTGAGATTCTTATAGCCATGGTGTCATGCTTCTTGTTGGCCTAAATATATCTTTTATTCTAGGGGCGACATGCACCCAGCTTTGTGGGGTGCTGAAGTAGGCAATAGCTGGAGAACTACTAATGATATAACTGACACATGGGAAAGGTGAGATCATTTATGCACTCGGAATTTATGTTTTTTATTTACGGACCTTGGTTGTAATCTTCCTTCCAAACTTTTGGCTGTCCAACAGCATGGTCTCTCGCGCAGACATGAATGAATATTATGCAGAGCTTGCAAGGCCTGGTGGCTGGAATGGTTTGTATCTATCAAGTCCTAATAGATTTACTTGTCTATGTACCATGTGATTACCATCTGTTTCCAATATTTGTGGTATCAAGTTCTTACAATGGAATTGGTTTTTGCTAATTGTTGTTGCACAGACCCTGACATGCTTGAAGTGGGAAATGGAGGCATGACAAAAGATGAATACATTGTTCATTTTAGCATTTGGGCAATATCCAAAGTATTCTATGTGGCTTCCCTCCCTCCCCCCCCCCCCCCCTCTCTCTCTCTCTCTCTCTCACACATACACACACACACAAAATCAAAGTCACGCACACGCACCTCTGGGCGCACAGTTCTTATATTTGTGCTCTTACTCCGCCTTCATGGTAGCTGCTTGTTTGCTTGCCTAAAACTCTTGCATGCAGGCTCCCCTTCTCATTGGTTGTGATGTGAGAAATATGACAAAAGAAACTATGCAAATCCTTGCCAATACAGAAGTGATTGCTGTTAACCAAGGTATTCATATATATGTATTGAACAATTAATTTCTTTACTTTTTGTTTCGGCTTCATTCTGGAGAACGGAGGTCTAGACATATACATCATCGTGATCATTTTGAATAGATCCATTAGGCGTTCAAGCTAAAAAGGTCAGGATGGAGGGTGATCTTGAGGTAACTCACTAACTTTTCTGCTATGGCGGTAGATATTATTAGCACCATTATCTGTTTCAGAACGCTCAACCACCTTCCTTTCATCAGGTTTGGGCAGGGCCCCTGTCGGACTACAGAGTAGCAGTGCTCCTTGTTAACCGTGGTCCTAGACGTACTTCCATTGCAGCCCATTGGGACGACATTGGGATTCCTCCCAAGAGTGTTGTCATGGCAAGAGATGTTTGGGAGGTAGCTTTTGGATGCTAGCTTTAAGGTATTGCATTGGTTTTTCCCATTTGCCATGTCTAATCTCACTTGGTGTGTACATCATGCAGCACAAGACTTTGAAGACACTATTTGTTGGAAACCTAACGGCTACCATGGATTCTCATGCATGCAAGATGTATATATTGAAGCCTATATCTTAGAGTTTCACAATCTGAGTCCAACTTGCACCGAATTGCCGTTTTCTTGTTACTTACCTCAAGTATTGTGTGCGATGTCATAGTGATCTTCGATGACAATTATAGCTTTTTACATGCCATTGCTTTTTATCCCTTCTAATTTCCTATGAATTTTTCCGAATCACTCACTGTTTCTGAGATGGAAAATAAGATTTTAAATAATATGAGAACCAAAGAAGGCCACAGATTATACTTGCTAATAACCCACCCGAGACAGACAACCCTGTTCGTGGTAACTGATACGTCTTCCATCTCACATTAGTACATCACTAGACTTGAGCCTGAGTCTCTTGGATGCTCATCCGAAGGCTTTCTGGGGAAAAGTGTTTGAGAATGGAAGATCCGGTGATCCAAAGCCTTTGACTTGAGTGCAAAGTAAGTTCCCCCTTTCAATTTTGATTGCATGCAAACGAGAAAGAATGCCGAGAAACGAACAGGTTTCTACATTCTCCAGTAATATTGCGAAGCATACAAGAATTGTTCGTTTCGTATATCTAGCCGGACGACGGAACAACATGTAGGTGGTATCACCGCATGCAGTAGGCCAAAGGACGTGGTACCATCTCTGCTTGCATAGAATATTATGCAGAGGCCACCCAGCGTACTCTGCCAAATTCAGAAATCAACACATCAATCACCACGACGGCCCAGAAGAAAGAGTCTTTGATCATGCATTTTGAGTACCCTTTGACACAAAAACGTACATGTTTTTTGCATATGCATCTGGAAAATTTTCTAATCACAATTAAGACCACCTTTCACATGATGCCAGAAACGTTAGCTAATCTCCGCAAGAACAGACCAAAACCATGTCAATCTCAGAGCTTCACACTTGGCCATGTATTTTTTTAAACTAATATTCCATCCGCTTCACATAAATTGATCACCTTTAACTTGCATAATGTTTAAGAAGAGAGTCCAAGGTACTAGATTTTTCAAAATTGCCCTCATTTACAAGTGTTACTATCATACCCACCATCCTTTTTTATTTTTATCTTTTCCATTCTTTTTTCTTTTTCTATTTCTTTTCCTCACAGCTTCTTGTTTTTAAGCATAGTACAGGACCACTGTGAAGACTTCCATCCACGATTGAAGAAGTGATACTCATTGATATAACTCAAATATAATTCTCAATAATTAGGGAATACCCAGTAATCCTAGTCAAACTGGGAGATCAATGATTACCTTATTAGGGATTGTGACATGATCCTCGAGGATCCTAACGCGATCCTAACATATCTGGCCCACGGCCCAGTCCTACTCGGAGTCTTCTCCTACAGCTATATAAAGGGGTCTACCCCTCCAGGTAAGGGGATCACACAATTCATGCCTTTTCAGAGTTATTATCTTGTAGTTGTGCTCTGACTTAAGCATCGGAGAGTTCTCCGTCGGGAACCCCACCCAGCGGTCACTCGTTTTTTGTCTTGCAGGTCATCGGTCCAGGCTCGGGTTCCGCACTGTACGCAGAGCATGTTTTTAGCAGCAACAGATTGGCGCCATCCGTGGGACCCGCCAGCCTAGCCGTTTGACCTCAAGAAAATACAATTTATCCCAAACTGCCGGCGATAACGTATCGGAACCACTGATAGAACCACCGCCGCCATCACAGGTTTCCAGATTGAATTATCCTCACAAAAATACAAACACATTGTTCGAAGAAAATTGAGAACCGACAAAGTGCCGACGAGTCACCGACGGCACCTGCGAAAAAAAGTCCACAAAAAGGAAAAGAAGTAGCGTAGAGATGCCGCCAGAAAGTGCAATTCATGCGCGCCACCGCATATGTTTCTTCAACAGCCAGAAAGCTGCCAAAGTAGCGACACTAGAAAAAACCATTCTGCGCCCTTAGCATCGTCCACCGCGACCTTCCCCAACGTCGCGCCGATACGGCCACAAAGCCGTCGCAAGGCTGCCGGAGCAGCATCAACAACATCCCAAAAGAAAAAGAGTTAATTACGCCATTGACCATTGAACTATTAGGCATATTTCATTTTGACCACTGGACTTACAATTGTGTCAAAGTGACCACTGATTTTTAAACTTTGTCCAAATAAGGTCATTCCGTCCAATAGAGCTTACCGGTGTTCTGTTAACTCCCTTTAGTGAGGGGTAACCACATGATTTTGCCTATTATCTTCCCCTCTTCTTCTCTTCTTTCCCTCCATTCTTCTTTCCCTCCATAATTCTTTCCCGCCCAGCATCTCATCTCTTTTTCCCTCCTCTTCTTCCACATCACAAGACATTCTACTTCTTCTTCCACAGCAAACAAAAAGAAAAAAAAACCCAATCCACTCCTCCTTCCATGGGTTACTACTGTCGAAAGAGTCCAATAATTAAGACATCATGGACCCCAAAAAATCCAGGAAGAAGATTCATGGCTTGCGGAGCTGAAAATGAAGATCCATGTGAGTATTTCATTTGGATTGATCCACCCATGTGTGAAAGGGCTGTGCAAGTCATACCTGGACTGCTACGAAGGATCAATGGAAATGCTGAGGAGGTTCGAAGGCTTATGGTGCAAATTGAAGGGAAATAGGAACAATTGGTGACATATGAGAAGAAATTGAGAAGCTATCAATGGAAGGAAAAGATATTGTGGTTTGTCTTGTTGTGCTCATGGGTGTTCTTTGTAATGAACTTCAAGTCAAAAAGAACCGCAAACAACAGTTTGCTTTTGGAGATTTGAGAGTTGTGATCTGGGTAACAATTTGTGTTTGGGGACTTGTGTTCTTTATAATGTTAGTGTTTTTAATGTAATGTAATGGAAAGGGTTGTACATGTAATGGATGTTAGAGTGTGATCTGCTTAAGAGTTTGTTTGTGCTTGATTGGGATGTAATGGAAAACATGTAATGGAAGCAGCTGTAATGGAAAGAATATAATGGAAGCAGCTGTAATGTAAGAACATTGTTGACTATAATAGCTTCTGTTTCAAAATGGCATTTGTCAATGCTTCTTCACCAACATAACATCAATATTATTCTAAGGACAAATCTGCCTACCTACAGCTGTAAAACAAAAGGCTGTAGTATACTATGTCCATAAAAGCTATAAGTTATCCACAGAAGACTCCATCTATCCCAACATGCTTCCTAAATCAAAAAGCTACAGCTAAAGCAACAGGCTGTTTGTATCAACATAAGTCTTCCCATGTACACAAGTTATCTCCTAACTGATTGTCTTGTTGTAGGTCTTCCTCCTTGGCTTGAAGTTGATGTACTCGCACCTCCTGTTGCACATTGTTGGCCAGAAGTTGCATTGTTTCTCCTCACCTGTAAATCATAAAATAACTAAGGAATAAGTAATTCACATACAAAATGTAGATGGCTAATAAGAAATAGGTTCAAACTCACTGGATATTTCTTCCTTCCAGCTTCAGGTTGTAGCCAACCTTTGGGGTTTGGATCTGTCACCTTCTTCTTCTTAGGTTGTATTCTCTTTTCACTACCTTGTGTAGTGCATCCTGCCTTCCCATTGTTATGACCACCTGTAGCTGTCACCTTCCCCATGACCTTGCCCCGACCTCGATTCCCCTTCTTAGGTTCTCTTGTCTGTGGTTGACACCCTTGCCCCCTACAACCCCTACTGTTGTGCCCAGCATTGCCACATTTGCTACAGGTGATAACCATTCCCTTTCTTCCTAATGTTCCAGCCCCATCAGGTAGACCCCTCTAAGACTGTGTGACCTCATCCCAATCCTTCCTTCTTAGCTTCTTAGGCCTACCAGGTTGCTTATGATATATAGGTGAAAGAATGGTCTCTCTGTTTGTTGGTTCCCAAAGGTTGGGACCACTAAGGGGGTTCACTAAGTAGTCATAGACTTTCTTAAAAGTCTCAACCCTAAAACACTCATCAACCCACTGCTCAGGTTCACCCCCATTCCCTCCATTAGCCATGTCATTGTAAATGGCTGAAATTGCATGTGCACATGGAATTCCACATAAATCCCATTTTCTGCAACTGCAAGTCTTGTTGTGCAGGTCAACCACATAACCTTCCCCACTTGCAGCCCTCACACTATATAGACTGCCACCATTCCAAGCACAATTATAGTGGCAGGACTTCAACTTCAACTTCTCTAACTTAGCCTGAATCTTGGGACACAACAAACCATCCCACTTTTCCATCTCTTTTCTCTTCTTCACTATCCTTTGCATTACTTGATTTCTAATGTTCTCAAGGCATGTAATTATAGGTTTATCCCTAGCATTGACAATGGCCCCATTAAACACCTCACAGTAGTTATTTAGCAATAGATCACACCTAGTCTTCAGTGAGAAGTGAGATCTAGCCCAATAAGAGGGTGGGATCTTAGCTAAGTATTCATAAGCACCTACACAGTCTTCTTTTATCTGTTGCATGCATCTGCCAAAGTATATGGCATTGGGAGCCTTTGCAGTATTCCACATGGCATTCTTAAGATCTAAACTCCTAAACTGCTTCTTAAAATTTTTGTACATGTGCATGACACAATACCTCTGTTCACACAGAGGTAGAACTGATTCTAGTGCTGTCAGCAAACCATAAAAAATGATTAAATAAAGTAAACAAGTTAGTGGAAAATATTAAATAGCAAATAAGTTGAGAAAGATAGTTAATGGTTGATTATTACCTTTTGTTGGTCTGAAATGAAAGTCCATTCACTTTGGTCCTCAATCTGTAAGTCTTCTTTTAAAAGGTTGATGAACCATTCCCAAGAGAGCATGTTTTCTGCCTCAACCACTGCCCATGCAAAGGGGTACATGCCATTATCAGGGTCAATACCCACTGCTGTCAACAGTTATCCTGGGAAAGGACCTTTTAAAAAGCACCCATCAAGCCCCACAATTTTCTTACACCCTGTCTTGAACCCATTCTTCAAAGGGCCCAAACACATGTACAACCTTAAAAACCTAGGGAATTCTTCTCCAACTATTGGCTCACACAGCTTCATAAGTGCAGTGGTCCCTGGATTGCACTTGGTCACCTCATTACAATAGTCCCATAAACCCTTAAATTGCTCCCTATAACTGCCATCAATCATTTTTGCTGCCTTCTTTTTTGCTCTGTAAGCTTTACTTCTAGAAACACCAGCTTCCAAATATGTCCTAATAGTTTCTCTTATTGACTCAAGTGACCATGTGGGGTTTGATCTGAACTTCTCCAGGTATTTTTGGGATATCCAATCAGCTTTGATATGTTGGTTATAGTATACCTGTGGGCAAATGTGCTCTTTATGATATGTCTTAATAATTAAGCTATCTTTCTCAGCAAGCTTGGAAGCATATAAAACCCACTCACACTGTGGACTCCCATAACACTTTGCTCTAACCCTTTCTTTTTCATTTGTGTACAATTTTATGTTTCTTCTAGTCAGGATTGCATGTTCTCTGATAGCTTGCTTCAAGACACCTGCATTAGCAAACAACTGACCTACACTAAATTTGGGCCTCCTCATGTCTACTTCAGGGTTAAACTGAACACAACTCCTCTTATCTTTGTCAACTTCATCCTCAGACATACTTGTCAAACTCCTTAGTTTATCAGAGTCATCATAATCTGATGTCCTTTCTTGTTCCTCTGATTGTAGTACTGCTTGATCCCTGATGGCCATGTCATTCCAATCTTCACCTACATCTACATTTGCATGGTAAAGATCTATATCTTCCTCAACCTCATACTCACTATCATATAGATCATTAGGAGGGCAGTACTGTGAGTCATCTGAGTCACTATCATGCTCACTCTTATTCTCATGCCCACTCTCAATCTGATCAGTGTTCACATGCTCACTCTCATTCCTATGCCCACTCTCAATCTGATCAGTGTTCACATGCTCACTCTCATTCCCATGGCCACTCCCAATCTGATCAGTGTTTACATGCCCACTCTCATTCTGATCAGTGTTCACATGCTCACTCTCATTCCCATGCCCACTTTCATTATGATCAGTGTTTACATGCTCATGCTCTGAGTTGTTGTTAACAGTGTGTAACTCTTGCTCATTGGGATGTCATTTTCACATGGGGGAAGAAGAAGCTGGGTAAACTTATTGTTCTCATAGTTTGATGCATCCAGGTCATCCTGAGTACCTAATGGATGTTCATCACCTAAATCAATCTCCTCAATTACAACTGATGAACCAGTTACAGGTGGAGGTACAAAATACTCCTCCACTGATGCACTTCCATGCTCAACATAGATTTCTACAACATTAACCTTTTTCTCAGTTATAACTCTTATTAGTTCCCTGATATCATCATCACCCCTTAGACCCCTCAACCCATTATCAAGGCTCATCCCAGGAACCCTGTAATAATAAAACATCACGTCATGCCCATAACCAAACTCCTTTAACATTTCATCCACTTCATGCATTGACATCTTATCACACTCACAGTAATCGAAATAATTAACAAGGCCATCAATGTAGTGCCTCTTTGGCATGTAAACAAACTCTCCACCATTGTGCAACTCAACTGTAAAGAAGTCTACTGACGTTCTTGTTTATAAGATATTTACTAATTAATACTCCAATTTCATGTTATAAAGTGCATATTATAGTAATTTCGAACAGCAAATTGCTATTCCCAAGCCCATAACATAACAGCATGCATGCATTCTATATAAAAATTACTTCTAAGTATGTGTAAACAACATTATTTGTGAATCTGTATAAGCAATATTATTTGGGAATATGTGTAAACAACATTATTTCATGGATCATGATTGTGTGGGTGGCTACATCAGGATTCGTGTCGATTTAAAAAACATATCACTAAATCTAAAGAATGTATAGAAAAACTTAACGTAAAGATCGTGTGTTTCAAGATGGGTACCCTCTTCTCTAAGAACCCACGCCATTGCAATATTTTATCTCTGAGGACTTTACTTGATTCGAGTAAAGGAAACGACGATCTCCCTCTAAAAATCAAAGAAGATGGAAGGACAGAGAAAGAGGAGACGATGTGTGTCTCTGTAAAAACGAACAACAGGTAGAGTGACGAATTGATCGTTGTTCGAGTAAAGGAATAACGATCTCCCTCTGAAAATCGAAGAAGATGGAAGGACAGAGAAAGAGGAGACGATATGTCTCTCTGAAGAAACGACGGACATGTAGAGTGACGACTTTACCCTTCAAAATTGAAACTTAACAGATTTGTTCTTGACGGAACCTAACAAATGGACTTATTTGAACAAAATTTAAAAATCAGTGGTCACTTTGACACAATTGTAAGTCCAGTGGTCAAAATGAAATATGCCTAATAGTTCAATGGTCAATGGCGTATTTAACTCAAAGAAAAAAGAAGAACATGAAGATGTCGCCACAACAGCGCCACAAGTCAACCACTTCGTCGAGATCGCCGTCCAAGACCATGGCTAGCAGCGCTGCTAGCGCGTCAGCACCACCGCCACACCGCTAACGCGTCATCGCATCACTGCAAAACTCGCAGAGGCACCGCCGCTCCCTGGGCAACATCGCTAATCAGCTCCATCCCCATCGTCGCGGCAAGCGCCATTACCACCGCGACTAACAATCGACTCCATCGCCACCATCGTTGTCGGAATGTAGCCATCTCACCGCTACCGGTGCTCAGATCTGCCGCACCGCCTCAAAATCTAGCCACCACCTGTTTGCTCAGAGGTCCGAGCTACCGCGACGCCATGCCATTGCTCGGAGTCGCAACCGAGCCGATCGGTGCCTTGCAGAAGACAGCGCTGCAGATCTACAACTGCACCGTTGCCGCCGTCACGTCGACGACCTTTCCCGACGTCTCGCCGTCCACCGCGAGCAAACGGCGATGGCACCGCTTAAAGAACCAGCTCCCTGCACTTCGGTCAATTGAAAGAAGGGTAATCCTATCCAAGGTGAAATCCCTCTTCTTAGAATAATTCGACATTAACCCCCATAAAGGCATATTTATATTTTAGACCCACAGGGTCTTCTTTATTCGACGTATGCCACACTGTTTAAAAGCATTAAGGTTTTAACCCATCAAAAAATGCATAATTATACTTTAGACCTGCAGGGTCTCATTTATTTAACATATGCTGCACAATCATTAGAAACAGCATGTATTTCATCACATATTTATCGCTAAAAAATTAAGCGACTACAATTTTGGGCACTAGTAAGCCTGGGATATTCAGTCGCCATATTTATCGCCACATTCAGGTTTATTTCTAGATCACAGATTCAAATGATCATCTTTATCATTTCTGGCAGTCCAGACCTCTATAAATAAGGTCTTTGGGTTACATTTCTAATGATTCACTTTTTCACCCTAGAGTTTTTATATCATTTCTCTAACAGAAGTGACAGATCATCTCTTAAGATAATTTAGCAATTTATACTCATTTCTGAATACTTTCAAGTCACTTGCAGCATCGTGGATCCTTCACAAAGTGTTCTTAAGTCTTCTAAGCAAGCGTACTCGCCAGGTATAGTTATTACTTTATACCGATAAAATAACCCGGGGGTGGGGGGAGGGTGAATAGGGTTTTAAGACTACTTTTAAATTAAACAAGTGATCACAACAAACTTAGAAAAATTATGAAGAACACTTAGATAGATAACTTCAAACACCAAATCACAATCACAATATCTCAAATAAGCAAGCTAACCAATCTCAACAAAGTACAAAACAATAATGTAAAGAGATAAGGGTTTAAAGATACTTGACGCTTGAGATTTAGATGGTTCGGCTCGAATTACCCTCAAGTCTACGTCCATCCCTTCAAGGAAGTCCCTTGAAAGACCCTAAAATCTACTAGAATGATCTTTCTTACGGGTCAAGATTGAACCTCTTACAATCCCTTGATGCTATGCCCACATCAAGAACAAGCTTTGACAATCTCAAAGCTCTGAAACTTAACAACCCCAAGCTTTGATACAAGAAACTTTAGATAAAGAATTGTGTAAAAAGATTCAGTCTCAAGAAGTAGATGAGTACAAGTTTAAGCTCTAGAACAAGAGAGATGAGTGTATGATGACTTATGAAAGTGTATATCTCTCAAATGTAAGCTCACAATAAATGCTCTCTTGAATTGAATAAAAACAATGAAAATCAAGAGAGATTGAACAATTGCTTTGATCTTTGAGTATATGCAAGATAAGAGAGCTTTGAATGTAATTGATAAATGAAAATTATGCCCAAAATGAGTTTATATAGGTGTGGGAATTAATATGACCGTTTGAAAGTAGGTAGAGCAATAAATGCGCAAACAGTAAACGTAGTCGACTGTATTGCACCATTGCAATCGACTATATTCCCAAAGTAGCAGTTGAAAATTCAAAATTTCCAATTGCAGTTGATTGTATTCCAATGCAGTCGACTGTAATAGGCTACTTGAAGTTATTGCAGTCGACTGCCCTCACTGCCCAATTTGCAGTCGACTGCATTCCATTATAGTCGACTGTATTCCTGAAAATGCAGTTTCCTTGTTTTAAAAGAATGAAAAAGTTTATGCATGCAAGGAAAACCTATGGGCAAGTTCTAGGTTACAATCATCGATACGATCAATTCTCTATGTCTAATTACAAAGATGGAATAAACACATTATAAACATCAATTGAAGAATTCCGTCTTTGATGCGTTCCGTTGAGTGTCTTTGATCGATTTTCTCATCTAATTGACTGTTTGCATGAGTATGAGATTGTACATATTGCTTCATCAACTCAATGCATGTTAGATAACATAATCATTAATATTAGTTATCATCAAAATCAAATATAATACTAGATTAAATAACCCTAGGATTAACAGAGTCGTTTAATATGTTGGTGTAAAGTGTTTCCCTTCCCCGCAATCACATCTCCATTTCTATTACACAAAAATCATCGAAAAGAGTCTTTTCATTTTCTTCCTTAGTTCGAGCCTAAGACCAAAGTGTAGGTTACCACATGTAGGGTCCGAGTCGAACAACGATGATTTTGATTATGATTTTTCTGACCAGAATGTAAGCCATTTAACCCCTCCTGTCGAATCCAAAACAATAATTTGGAGTTAGAATTAGCACTACAAGAAAATTCTCTTTTAACGATAAAATTTTTTGTCGCTAAAAGGGGATATTCAGTCGATAAAGACTTTTAGCAACAGACCGTTAGTAAAAATCCCATCGCTAAAAGATTAGCTATGGAATTTGGTCGTCTATCAACAAAAATTTAATTTTTATTACGGAATTAATTACTTTTAGCGACAAAAATTTTCATTGCTAAAAGTCTATCGCAAGTCTTTAAGAACTTTAATTTCGTCACTAAGTATATGTCTCTAAAAACATTTATTGATCTGTAGAAGAACTTTTAGAGACTAAATTCCATTTATAAAAGTTAAAAAAGGCTTTTTTGTTTTTTTTTTATAAATTTAAACTTGTTTCAAACAATTACCCCTAACCAATCCCCCTAACCAACCAATCCAACAAAATTCAATTCCTTAAACTGTGATTAATCCTTTACCAAATTTCAAGTAATACAAATAAAAAATTTAAATCGTAAACACCACCAACTAACATTGAATACAACAAATTATATGTTTAATAAATACAATGTATTACATTGTACAAATCCCAAAAATAAAATTATGAAGTTTCACTGAAACTAAAAAAATACAATCAAGATCTTTAGCTCGAAGCTTGCACAATATCTCTTTGTCGATCACAAGCTGGAAGTATTAGTTGTAGAAATTCGTTAACAGACTCGAAAGGAAAACTATTTGTGTTATTACATTCCCTGATTAAAATGATATAACACCCCTGAAATCACCAATGAACTTGCTATGATTATCAAAAGAATTCCAGTGACACAAGTTATACTCATGACCTAAATTTTAGAGCCAAAAAGTGGGAAATTACAAAAGCCATCAACTTAGTAACTAGGTATGCATGATGCATCATACATAAATCACTCAAATTCTAATAGTGATTAACTGGAACTTATCTTCCAAAAGTAGAAGGGAAAATGACAAACACCTTCCCCCCCCCCCATGTATATCGAGTTTGCGAGTCGACCCTCTTGAGTATTAATTTTTGCATTTGACCCCCTGAACTATCAATAATTATGCCCGACTAAATTGAGCTTTGTAGCCTTATAAGTCAATGACTGTTGTGGACTAGGGCAATTAATTTGAATATCCCAAAAATACCCCTAAAGTGTTTGTTGGGGTTGGGGGAAAAATTGACAGACACTTCTCTTACTTCTCTTATCCGTGACTTCTCCCAAATTCCCCTATTCCTATTTCTCTCATCCAAAACCTTAGGTGAATCGGACTCGAAGGGAGAGATAGAAAAAGATCAGAAAAAAGAAGACAACAGGGGCTCAAATACTACGACGATCGGCATTGATATGTGAAGGTATGTCTTCTCCATTGTAATCAATTTTGTAACCCTAAACCTATAAAATTCTAATAATTTGATTTGCTCCATATAGGTTAAGGTTTGATTCACTGAGTGGCATTTGCTTTGATTCATATAGGTTAGGGTTTTGCCTTTTTATGCATGCATGAAGAATCATTCGTTTGGGTCCCTTTTTGTTTTTTTATGCATATAAAGAGAGGTTTGTGGTCCTTCTAAGTGAGTTAAATAAACATTGTTAACCATATCTGCAAAGTGGCAATTTTTTATGACTCTCCACAAAGATCTATCAATTTGGGTGCTTTTTGTGTTTTAAATGTCTTTTTTTTTGTTTTCCCAATAGAAAAATGGCTCCAAATAGCTGTTTGTTTGGCATACAAGTTTACCATGGTGGTAAGATTGATTTTGCACTTGGCAATTATAATGGGGGTTCAATACTTTATATAAGAAAGGTAGATGAAGATCTGTACTCTATGCTTGACTTGAAAGATGATACCAATGTGTTTGAGGTTGAAAATACTATTAGTTCGGAGCTTAGGAAGTTTGTCAGTGATATGGATATGTCAGCAATGTTCAATCTTTTTAGGGGTGTGAATGATGTAGTGATGGTATATGTTAAGCATGCAAGTCTGGAGTTGATGGAGGTCCTGATGAAGTAGTAGATAATAAAGGTGATGGACATAAAGATGAGAATGGTAGGCTTGGTTTAGGTGAGGATGTTGGTGCAACCAATGAGGATGGTGGAGAAAGTGGGTCTGATAGTGATAGTGAAGATTCTAGTCCTACTGACTTTGAGTACTTTGTTGAGGGTGATGCACTTTGTGATAAACTTATTGATGTGGATGAAATGTGTTTGAGGATATTAATGAGTAGTTGAATGATGAGGAGTTGAGTGATGGTATTAATGAAAACATTAATGAGGACATGACTGTGAATAAGGAGGACAGTGATGGGGAGTCTATCTATATTG
The DNA here is from genome assembly GCA_033070095.1 of Escallonia herrerae. Classification (NCBI taxonomy): domain Eukaryota; kingdom Viridiplantae; phylum Streptophyta; class Magnoliopsida; order Escalloniales; family Escalloniaceae; genus Escallonia; species Escallonia herrerae. The sequence continues at coordinate 129,828 of JAVXUP010001507.1, forward strand.
ATGACTTTAAAGAGGTTGACAGTGATGGGGAGTCTCTCCAAAGTCCAAATAATTTTGGGGATAATGAACCCACTAAGAAATATCCTGAATTTGATAAGTTAAGGAATATGAAACATGTTGAACTAAGCTAGGGATGATATTAGCAAATACAACAGAATGCAGGACTGCTTTGAGGGAACATTCAATATAACAGGGTTATTGGTACAAGTACAAGAAGAATGAAGGCCATAGAGTTGCTTCTGTGTGTAAATTTAACTGTGAGTGAAGAATACATGGTTTTTTCATGCACAGGGTTCTAGCACATATCAAATCAAAAGCTTGAAGGAAATGGTTTTGAAAGGTGAGGTGAAGCATAGATACCTTAGGAAGCACAGCAACAAGCACTGTAATGCTACTTTGTTGGCCAATAAGTACTTGAATAGGTTGATGGATAATCCAAATCAAAGGTCTTGTTTGTTTCACGAAAAATGTATCATGGAAAACACTTTCTGAAAAATGCTTTTCGGAAAATAGCAAGCTCCTGAAAATATTTTCATGAATTTCATTTTCCGTTGTTTGGGTGACACAAGGAAAAATGATAAAACTACCTATGGTTGCTATGCTAAAGATTCTATATAGAAAGAAAATAGTATAAATATCATAAAATCATCATAAACGATATGACAACCTTGTCCAATTCACATTCATATTCTTAGCGAAAAAACAAGTACAATAAAATATCACAACATAAATGTAACTAAACATAAAAGTAAATAAATGGATTCCTAAACATTTCCCCCATTTCTAAGATAATCATTCCACATTTCCCTTGCTATATGGTCCCTTTTTATTGCCCATTCTCTATGTTCTTCCCTCTCCTCCTGATTCCCCCGGTTGTCCTCTAGCAAATCAACTCCCAAAGACATGACGGAGGCAGCTGCACCGAATATTGCAGCGCGAATGCATTTATTATCCATCTACACAACTATTTTGAAACAATTGTTAGATTTTAGGGAGCTTCGCACCATGGATAGATTGCACAAAAACAAACCAAAGCTGCACAAATCAGTAGAAAAGAAAACAAGCTAAGAGTAACTTACCACAGAATGCTATCTCGGAAAGTGCTACTACACAATCCAAGAAAATGTCGGCTCAAATAGAAAAAACAACTATACAAGTTGAAAGTAATTGGCAACAGTGCGTTAACAATTAGAGGTTGAACATACCCAATAGCTAGACAAGCATATACATATGATAATCCCTTGACTTACCAATTAGACATGTATATGCTGAACTAATCCCTTCGGCTACCAACTTTTGAAGCCGATATATACTACATTACGAAAACTATTGTATTTCAATTTTCAAATACACTAGTTTAATTTGCTTTCCTTCTTCCCTTTTTCCTTTAGTGTGCTACTTTAATTTGCTTCATACTTCTACAATATCCTACTGCGAGAAAAGTGGTAGCACCATTATGACACAAACTGCATAAAAGTTTCTGTGCATTACGCATAGACAAGTTTTGCATTGCACATATAGAAAATAGATCATAACTACAATAAAAGCAAGACAATGTGATTTTGATGTACAAAAGCATTACAATAAAGAGAAAATTCATTCCTGGAAGGATATTCTTGAACAACAAGGCTCAAGTATAAGATGGATGGAAGAGAAATCCCCCTAACACAGCAAGAATATTTATTAGTGAAAAAAGACTTAATTTTAAATACAACCTCGTAACATTGTAAGTATACACATTGCTATTAAACCGGTGTATCAGCAAATGTACTCACCTCCTTCACAAATCATTTGAGAAGTTCACATTCAACAATACCTTCCCCCATTTGCGCCAAAGCTACATCAACTATCCCATCCACTGGATGATCAGCTAAAGCATGAGAGGAAAAGTAGCATCCCTTTGTGCTATTTCGAACATGAAACTACAAAATAGGGAGAGGAGATACACATAAATATGATATTGTAGTACATCTTCAATCCACAGTAAAGCCCTCCAAGATCACAATTGTCTGGACTGCATTCCCCACTGCTATTAGAGCTACTTTTATTCAAGTCTACCAATTTTGGTATGGTAATAATTACTTAATTTCATCTCCTTTTCTTCTAAGATTTCATGTGGAAATTTATTCAGGTAAGCTAACATTGACACAAAGGAAAATTTTACGATAATCATTTTATGGTATGATATGATTTGTCATTTGAACCTACAAATTTGCCGGTGCACACCACCTTCCCTGCTCAAATTGCAAAATTTCACTCTCATGCTGTTTGGATGTGGCACAACTGATATATCTGGCTCTTGCCTGGTACACTTGATTAAACTGTGGATACATATTGCAATTCCATAATAATACCCAATATAACAAGGTTCAAAATAAACGCTCCAGTTTGTAATTCTTGTCTTCTTTGATTTTTTGTTAAATAATTCAAACATTTGAACATGGTACCGCCCCCCAGAAGAATTAAAGCTCACATAAGTATCACTTGACAAGTCAAACAATAGTAGAGAGGTCGTATTAGTTTATTCATTACGGGTTCAAATTATATTCGGAAGAATTATAAAATGGAGTAACTACCAATTACGATGCCCGTATTTACAGATTTCACATACGCTTACGATTTGTATCGCCACTACACAAGTTGAAATCACAATTAAAGTCAAAATCAGCATTGAAACAGCCTCGTATCTATGGTTAACTCATGTAATTGAGCTTGCTAACCGTCAATAAGCGTCGAGAAATGCAATCTCGGACGAAAATACTAGAAGCGGAGGCTTCTGTTCTGAGGTCGTTGTCGGCGGCGACGAGATTTGGGTGGTGCAAGAGTGCAATCACCGCCGGCTGGAGCTCCACGGCTTGTTCTAAAAAATTCAGCATAGTGACATCGTTTGATGGCGAGTCAACCGAGTTAGGAGCAGTACAGATGTTTACAGAAATGGAATAAAAGCTTAACGAATTGAACAAGTGTCAATAGATTGGAGGGTATGCTCAGATCTAATGAGAAGCCAGGCTGTGATTGCAGAAGAAACAAAAAGAGATAGTGAAGAGGAAAATCCAAAGACAGTGATAGAATGAGTGAGAGGACAAACCTTAAAGAGGCGAAGGAAGAGGCCGTCGAGACAGAGGCAGCGGAGGTTGCGATGGCGGCAGTAGCGAAGGCGGCGATGAGGAGGCAGCGGTGGCAAGGGGTGATGATAAGGAGGCAACACTGTGAAGGTAGAGATGGAGTCGGGCAGAAGGGAAAGAAGTGACAGGAAGAGTTTTGGAAAATGACGTACGGTTTTTATTTCCGTAACTGGTTTTCCAAAAAATTGGTCTTGTTCTTTTACGAAAAATGTTTTCAGAAAAATATTTTTCATGAAACAAACAGGGCCAGAGTGTGAGGTCAATGAATAAATCTGTTAGGAAAGAGCAAAACTACAATGTTGAACTTCATGTTTTGTATAAAGCCAAGAGAATGGCCATGGAAATGATGAATGGTAGTTACAAAGATCAGTACAAATGGCTTTGGGACTACTGTGCAGTTGTAAGGAAGCAAAATCTAGGCAGCACTACATTGCTTAAGGTGGAAAGGACTTTGCTCAGTGATGGGATGCTAGTATTTCAGAGAATGTTCTTACAGTTTGAAGCTCAGAAAGTAGGGTTCCATAGTGATTGTAGGTTGTTCATTGGATTGGATTCTTGTCATTTGAAGAGAGCATATGGTGGATAGTTGATGCATGCTATGGGGAGGGATACAAATGACCAGATGTACCCCCAAGCCATTGCTGTGTTGAGCAAGAAACAAAAGACAGTGTTGGTTTTTAGAACAGTTGATTGATTGCTTTGGAGGTTCAGAAGTAAGGGAATGCACTTTCATATCTGATAGACAAAAGGTAACTTTGTATTGAATTATGCATTTTACTTTATTATATGGGTTTACATTTATTGATTGCACACTTATGTATAATATGTTTTTTTTTGTCCTCTTTAACAGGGTTTAGTTGAAGTTTTTAAAGTACTATTGCCACATGTTGACCATAGGATCTGTGCAAGGCATATGTATGTCATTTTCAAGAGTGTAGTATGCAATGACAAGAAGCTTAAGGACTTGATGTGGGTAGCTGCATCTTCTTCTATAGAGCCTGAGATTGTCCATTACATGGACAAGCTTAAAGGAAAAAAAGCAGTTGCCTATGAGTACTTAATGAGAGAGTCACATGTAACATGGTGTAGGGCATTTTTCAATGGTAGGGCCAAGTGTCACATCCTATCTAACAACATATCTGAGTCCTTTAACCAATATATTAAGGAAAGTAGGACAAACCAGTGGTAACAATGATGAAGATGATTAAAAGACAATTAATGAATAGGTACCAAGAGAAGAGGAATTATTTTAAAAAGTGTTGTTTGTCCAAGGATCAAGGAGAAGTTAGAATTAATAATGGATGAGGCTAGGAATTATGAGGTGGCAGTCTCTGGAGACTACATCTTTGAAGTTGCTCAGCTGTTAGGTACATGCATTGTTGATTTGGATGCTAGATCTTGCACTTATAAGCTGTGGGAGCTCACATGCATACTTTGTGCTCTTGCTGCTGCATGTTTGTTCCATAACAATTTGGACCCTGTTATGTATGTTGACAAGTGTTATCATAGGGAGGCATACATCAGGTCTTACAAGCCTATTATTATTCCTGTGCCTAAGGAATCACAATCGGAAAGGACCCAGTTTGATTATATTTTACCACATATTGTGTTGAGAGCCCCTAGTAGGCCAAAGAAGCTTAGGAGGAAGGCAGTTGATGCACCTAGAAGCCAGCCTAGAAGGAATGAATTTATAGTGAGATGGAATCCTCAAAAGCTGAGCTGTAATAATTGCAAACAACCGGGGCATAATATTAAGAGGTCTACGGCTACAACAAGTCATGGCACTGGATCATCAGTTATTGAGGTACATTGTTACACATTGAGGTATTGTACTTGAAAATACAGTACCAAAATTTATTGTTTGATATACTTTGTTTCATGTGCAAACATTGAAAAGTTAATGGATTAATCTTGGTGGTAATGAGAGAAGGAGAGGTGCAGGCAAGGAAGAGATATTGTAGGTAGAGGTGCAGGCAAGGAAGAGATATTGTAGGTAGAGGTGCAAGAAGAGGAAGAGGTACAGGCCGGGGAAGTAGTGCTGGTATTGACATTGATTGTGGTGCAAATGGTGTTGGTGTTGACAGTAGAGCTGTTGTTGACATTGGTGTTGGTGCAAGTGGTCCTGGTGTTGATAGAGTTATTGGTGCAAGTGATGCTGTGTTAACAGTGGTCCTGGTATTGATAGTGGTGCTAGGACAAGTACTGGGACAGAACTGACATTGTCTACTTTAATAGCTTTAAGTAGGAGTTTGATTACAGCTCAGGTATTGTTACTTCTATGACTCATACTTCCATTACTCATTTCAAAATAGATTATTAACACCACTTACATGATCTTGTTAATTATATAATGGAGGGCATGAATGACATAACTAACACCATAGGAAGATCAGGTAGTCCCAGTGCTAGAGAGGCTATACAAGTACATGTCCTTTAACTTCAAACTATGAATGTGAGTTTGGTCAGTGCAATTAGATGACTTTCATATCTAGTAGCATTCTCATTACAGGCATTTCAAAAAACTTTGCAGCATGTAAGGGAAACTTCTGTGGTAAATATTGCTACAGGTAGTGGAAGAGCAAGGGGCAGCTAGAGGAAGAGAAACAACAGTCGTTGAGAGCTTCAATGCTGCAACTTCTATTGCTGGAGGAAGAGGAGCTAGGGTTGAGAATGTTGGTGCTACAACTTCCACAGCTAAAGGTAGGTGGTCCAATGGTAAAGGAAGGGGAGCTGCTGCAACTTCCATAACTAGAGGGAGAGGATCAACTGCTCCCACTCAAGTGATGAATAGAAGAAGCACAAGGTTTGGGGATGTCCTTTTTTGGGCCAAGTTTCAACAAACAAGCCTAAAAATGTAGCAGGAGATAATGAATAGGATCTATTTAGAAGCTGTTATGTTTTGGGCACTGTGTTGCCTTTTTGAACTTAAATTTAGGGCTAAGTATTGTATTATTATGCTTTGACATTGTGACATTGTGACAACCTGAGCATAACACTTATATTTATGTCAAGCAGTCTTTTGCATGGAAAAGAAACTTAATGACTTTGTGTTAAGCAATGTCTTCTTCTTCTTTTTTTTAATGCATGAGCATGAAATTAGTTTATGACTTCGGGTTAAGCAGATTTTTTTTTCTAAATGCGTGGAAAAGAAACTTAATCACAGAGACAATCACAAGTCTTAGAGTTTAACAAAAATAATGAATTACAATCACCATACATAAAATTTAACATAAACATTTAAATTCAACAAATTGCTGCAGATTCTCACGGAACTAGATAAATGGCCACTACTTTCATTCCTAACAGCAATGTTACAAATTCTCATGCCAAACACAACAAATGGGCATTTCTTTTACTCCTACCAACAATCCAGAAACAACAAAAAATAACAATACAGACTATGACTATTGCACCCCATTTTTTATTTTTCTTTGTTGCTAGCAACTCCATGTTATTGTTTTGTAGTCGTTTGCAGCTCCTTTGCAACTTCTCATGCATTTTTCTCGAGCTCTTTTGTCAATTTGTCATTCTCCATCCTTAGCTAGCCAATAGCTGTATCTAAATCCACAATTCTGGCACGATATTCATGATTTTTGAGCAAAAATTTTTGTTAGCCTTAAATTGGTTAGTGTCTCTCTTAGAATTTGATGGGCTTGACATCCCTGCCCATGGTGCCTGTAATAGGTGAAGCACCTTATGCTAGATGCAGTTTTGAGAAACTTTAAGAAAATAAAGTTGCACCCTTACTAACGGTTATAACTTTTGGCCTAGTGGTAAGCGTTTGATCCACCAAGTGGTATCAGAGCAAGGCCATGGGTTCGAATCCCCCGGCTGGTACTGTCGGGGAAATTGTTAGCCTTAAATTGATCAGTGTCTCCCTTGAAATTCGATGAGCTTAACATCGCTACCAATGGCGCCTGTAATGGGTGCAGCCCTTTACGCTAGATGCGGTTCTGAGAAATTTTAAGGAAATAAAGTTGCATCCTTACTAACAACTAAATAACTTTTGGCCTACTGTTAAGTACCTGATCCAACACTTTTCTTCCAAAATCTTGACCTCAAGGCATGTTGGCGGATCAAACCACTTGAAAAATCAACATGAGTGGTGGTTTTGCAGTAGTTGTTTGTTTTTTGTTAACAACCAAAATATGGGCAAGAATACTTCAACTGAAAACACCACCTTTATTACAAAACCCACATGATTTTCATATCAACTATCAAATCAGCAAAAGGAATAATACATACATCATAATTTTGACATCCAACAAATTTTCTCGTTGGGTTTTTCAAGGTCCAAGAATGTTTGACCTCTTTTGCGATTTTGCCCACAATTGCACACAACATAAGTTCATCTACTCAAGTCCATCCATGAAACAGAGCTAGATGAAGACATTGCAACTGAATCTTTGATGTGGATGATGGACAAAAAGAGGAAATTAGGAAGAGAGGGAAGAGAGGAATAATGTGTATAAGGGCACTTATACGCTTAATTTCAAAGAGAAGAACCACCTAGGGACATTTTCGTTATGAAATCTAAGCATTTCAGCTTTGTTGGGCATTTCTGTCTTTTTGATACTCGATTCTTTAATTAGAATGCAAAAAATGGTGATTGTCCTCAATTGTAAAAAAAATTGATAGTTCAGGAGGTCAATTGCAAAAATTAATACCCGAGGGGGTCGACCCGCAAATCTGATATACTTGAGGGGGCTGTTTTTTCATTTTCCCAAAATAGAATGTAAAATTTGTTAAAATTATTCCAAGAATATATTTTAAGACACTTCTTGCCCAGTGGAGTTGCAAATGTAAAGCGGACCTCAAATGCGTGAACTTGTATATATTCTTATAGTTAATCGTATATTGATGACCTAGAAGGTTAATGAGCAACATATTCTGCCAAAACAGTGCAAAACAGAATCAAATTATCTCAAACTAGGTGGAAGTCTAAAACCCATCGAATACATAAATTACTTTGAGTACCTCGATATATTGTCATAAGATAAAAGTAGATAGTGAACTAGTACAAAACCGCATCTATAAATCATTAATCAACTAACGAATAAAGGTCAACAGGCATTTAGGGATTTCAAGTACCTCGCAAGATCTCCTAACACAGCCGGTTGATAAAAATCAAGCCATTAGCAAGGTCTGTAGAATGCAAGACTTAATTACAAAAGGGGCGGCAGAGTTATTGACTTGGAGAGAGGACAGTTGAACATAAAAATGTTGAATGCTTGAGCGCGTTTGTCTGTGCGCTACCTGCATGCTTGATGTGTTTGTGTGGTACTTGTGGTTTCTGGTGATAGTACAGCAAAGGATGTTTGGATGTTCTGCTTTAGGTAGATTTCTGCAGTTTTGATGTGGGTTGGTGGTGCTACTGGCTTCGCTTGACCGTTCCGAGCTAGCTGATGGAGTATGCTTTCTATTATAAAAGATGGTTGTTGCTACTACTTTCGTTCTGGCTCAGGCGCTACACGTGGGTGGTGGTTTTAATTGGAGAGGTTAGGTAAAAGTGGCAATGGGTGGCAGAAGTTTGTTGTTGTTCCATTTGGGCTTCTCGTGGGTCTGTGGTGGTGGTCCTCTACTGCTGAGGATGGGGTAGTATGGTTGGTTGCTGGCGTTCGTCCTACTGGTGGTGTTTTCTTCTAGATCCTGGTTGTAATTCTGCCCCGTCTATAGAATAGAGTCGACAAAGGGGTCAAATTCTAGTTGGTTGGACGGGGGCGAGTAATTTTTTAGCCTTGTAAACGGCTATTATTTCCTTCTCCCGAAGATCCGTTTGCTTAGCTCGGGGCTCTGAATTGGAACAATGAAGCTATTGCCATCAATTTTGTAGCCCTTGAATGCAAGGGAAGTTCATTTTTTTGCACTACGAACCTTTCTTTAGTGAAGAGTTCTTGGACCCCTTACTCACAAACAGAGAGGTGTACGTCTCTTACACGCCATGCAAAGAGTAACAAGTCATCGTGTACAAGAGCCTCGTTTGTCTTGTGGCCAGGTGGAACCAAGAAACTAATCGCTCGTCCCACAACAATGTCTGGCAATGAGTAGCTCTTGAAGGTCCAAATTAACCAAGGGAGCTCCTTAATCATCGCATACCAGATCCCTCAAGCATTGCGTTGGACGGACTCGCCCGAGATATGAACTAATTCATAGGATTTTTCAGCTCCAATCGAGCAGAGTTGACCGCCATGTTCAACTAGGTCTTCTCAAACCATTTAGGACTGAGCAATGACCTAAAATCCGTCACCACCAAGCAAAACTGTCGTGGTGCACACACGGGGCATATTGTACACTATTAAATTAGAGGAATCAACTTTTGCGTCATCTAAATGCCAAATATAGCCCGTTGTCAACGGCTAAACTTACCCTGTAATATTGGCCATATGTTGGAAACTGCAATCAGAAGCCAGAAATCCATCCACTTAAATCACGTGATATAATAAACAGCGGGGAAGCACTAAAAAAAAGCTTGGTTATGCCACACAGAAAGTGAACGTAAACACAAATCTCAACTGGAGTTTTTAGGTTTACAAAACCACTCAGCTCTGGTACTGTTAATTAGGTTGCACTGCATGTGCTCAGAGCACTGGTGGCGAGACATCCAACTAGCTACTCATACACGTTTAGGTGGAATATACATCACGCGCTCATCTTGACAAAGATTCTGCAGTAATACAGAGAACTTAAATGATACCCAATCTGTGTTATTTCAAAAAACTAAAGTGGTAAAACAGGAAGAAAAAAAATCTATAAACAGAAAGAGCATGGCCAGCTTCAAACGTATCTACATCCTTTTCATATCAATCAGAAGGGTAGATTGCCAGAATAAATAACGACCTTGCCTTCGGAAGTTGTTTTTCAACATCGTAAGATCACTGAAGTGCAAATATATTCGTCATCAGTGACAGTTGGTTCCCAACCTTCACTCCAATATCACGTTTTTAGTCCACAGCATTCAATGTTCATTTAAGACCCAAATCATTTCTCTTTGAATTTGCGTGCTCTCTATATTTATAGTAATTCCAAAACTATGATTGACACGTCATCGAGGATGTACTTTCTGATTCCCATGACTAGTCATGAAAAAAGTTAACAGAATCAAGACGTACAGTTCAAGTTTATTTTTTTACCACGAACAACCATCAAAATATCCGCTACAATAGTAGCAGCTACACTGAGGTCAACAAGCCAATCTTATCTGCAGTTCCACTAGATGAGGGGCAGACCAGACAAATTATAGGCTAGCCTGCAAGGTTGAAATGTCAAAGGGAATGAGTGAGTGTGGGAGTTGGGAGCTGCATTTGGCTAGGTATCGGCAGGTACCCAGGCTTCGGATGAGAGCACTAGACCTTAAGGCCCCACTTAGTTGGCCTGACAAAGAGGAGGGATAGAATATACATATCTGGCGTTTCGCACACCAAATAAAGACCGGATATAGATTCTGGAAGACTCATTTAATCTCATCCAAGCGGTGTTAGACATATAATCCAAAGAGCTGGGATTAAAATGCGAGCGGCCCTGTTGATATCTCTCTCCCCTCTGGCAGCCCCCACCAACAATCAACTACAATACCTCCATAGCCGAAACAACCAATCATCATCGGCGCAGGTCCCTCCCAACCAGAGTCGACCAACTTCAGCCAATTCACCATCACATTGTCAACGTAAATCATCAGCTATGCTCGCCAGAAATTAACAGTCAGTCAGTGGTTTAGTGATCTTCTGTGATATGTCCTCTATTTTTCAATATTTTATTTGGTTCAATATCGGAACAATCACAATGTCAAAGTTCTTGAAATATAGCGCTGGCAGGATTTTCACACTAGTTTCCAGATGCAGTGACCTTTTCTTCTTTATGTCACTACCTTCTTTCTATCTTCATTTTTTTGAAATCCTTTTTAACAAGGACAAGAAAACAAATTGGAAGCGTTTTTTCACACTAGTTTCCAGGTTTGAGTGACCTTTTCTTCTTTATGTCAATATCTTCTTTCTCTTTCTTAATTTACTTCAAATCCTTTTTAACAAGGAAAAGAAAACAATTGAAACCCTGTCCTAATTTTGCAGGAGAATTGGTCTCTTGAAATAATCTGCATTACTATACCTGATTTGAAAAGGAAAGAAACTTGACTTGCATACCTGGAGATCCTCTGGAAGTGCCTCCGAAACTGCAAGTGTGTAACAACCAGGAACAAATTTTCCTGCAAGGTTCGATATAAATCACATACTCCAAGTTATCCAAAAAAAAAATAAGGAAGTACATGCATCTTAGCAAACCAATTTGATCATCAGAAACCTAATATACAAAGGGTCAACGATCACCACAGGGTGGGAACGGGGAAGAAAAATGGAACCGAGGATCCCTTCATGCCAAAGGTCATTTTTGGAACATCAGTGCCAGTGTCCCCAAAATAGCAGAAACTCTACCAACAGTTTTCCCAAGCTAAAATGTTTGTTCGTTTTCTCATACTTTTTCAAGTTGTTTTCTTCATGAGAAAATAATAGTTATCGCAGCAAAAGTTGTAACCACTATCCGTAACTTTTACTTGCATCATATGCCATCTTCAAAAATCACAATACCAGGTATGTCTACAGATGGCCAGAGAAAATTATACTGTCATTATCATCATCATCTAAGCCGGTCCAAACTAGTTAAGGTCGGCTACGTGAACCCTATTTCTTCATTCTCCCCTAAGTAAGAACATTACAAAACACTCCTTCAAGGTCTTTTCTCACTCCATGATCGAAGGAAGGCATGAGAGAAAATCCTATAGGCTAGTGATTGCGAGCCCCAAATTCTTCGCTGCTTCTATCCATGTAACTTCTGGTGTACCCCTACCTCGTCTAACCCCATCAATCAGTTCTTACTGGGGCATGTAAAGATTTCGCTAATGCATAAATAGCCAAGGGAACATTCTCAAAGATCCCCACTATGTTGGATATAATCAAACCATATCAAGCGATTTTCCCTCATCTTTTCCTCAATAAATGCTACTCCCAATTTCTTGATAGCATCCTCGTTTCTCATCCTATTCCTCCTCGTATGGCCGCTCATTCACTGAAACATCGGTAAAACTGCTATATGTGATGTAGGACATACCTAACCAAATGTATATAAGGTGCCCCAGATCAGGAATGGTGGAGCTAGAGCTTAGTTTATAGGTTTTGCAATTGAGAAGCTAGTGTTAGGGCTTAAGGATTGAAAGATACATTCTTGGGGCAGTTTAGGGTTCTCTGAACGAACCCATGAAGAGTGTTTTGGTGTTTAATAACCTCAGAAAAGATAAGTAAAGAGAACAAGAAAGAAAATAAACGTTGTACCAATGAGACCTTGTAGGAGTCTCACCTATAAGAATAATCAATGGAGTCTCATTGACAAGTGAAAGCATGTTTGCTTCATAAAATTCTGTTAATCAACTCTTCTTCAATTTTGCTTACAATGCTTGCTCATATCACAGGAAAGAATCTAGAAGATTGCTAAAAAGAAGACTAGACCAATCCCTAATAACGAAAGGACTTTGAAAATAAAGAACTAATTAAACTAAAGAATAAACCTAATAACAAATTGAATTGGATACTGCGGTAAGATGGTAACTACTAAAAGCTTCTGCCCTTTTTATGAAGATCTATGGTTTATCCTCTTCTTCCTTTTTCAAGACTATGCACTATCTCTTAGGGTCTGATCCCTATCAATTCCACCCCCAACCCAACGGAAAGAACTTGCTCCGACGAGTTTGAGCCTTGATACCACTCCTGGAGGTTTATTTGGTGCCCCTCAGATCTCTTAGAATACTTCGTGCGCTTTGAGAATGTAACCTAATTGGAGGCTAATAGCTTTCAATTCTTTAATCTTCTTATCGGGCAAAAGAAACGGATCCTAAACAAGTATTCCCCCTTCAGCATGTTAGCTAACCTCCTGAATAGCTCCCTTTCTAGCCTCAATGCGCCCCATTGGATGCAACAAATAGGCAAACTATATGGAGATGCAATGTAGTTGGAAAACGCTAAAGTACTACAAGCCATTGCTCCTCCTCTCCATCCATTACGTTAGTTGGTTCAAGATCTAAGAAAATTGTTTGGATAGGCATTCTTCTTCCTCCAGAACTTTTGGCATTATTAGATTTTTCTAGATCTTGTGGCTGATCTTAAACGTGCTTATCTTCTAATTACCAATGCAATCCCTTGGTCGTAGCTGTTGATAATAATCCAAGCTTCCTGGAGCTAACCAAACTTCCCTTCTTCTTGTGACTTTTCTAGATACTAGCTGCAACACCTTTTCCAACTTATCAAGCTTCATACTGATATTAGCAAATTTGTCTTCATGCCTTTTCAAAATATTTTGTATACGAAGAATTCAGTCCGCCGAAGAACAAGATTGGTTACTCATCTCGTTATGAACATGTCACATCATACTTTAAGACGACGTGCAACCAGGAACAACTGTCTCTGATGCCAAAATAGTTGTAGGACGAACCTTACTAAGGGTGTAAAAGGCTATGCCACGATCAGTTATGATGGGCTAAAGCTTATGTTTATAGGTTTACAAGTTTTGCAATTGAGAAGCTAACATTCGTGCTTAAGGATTGAAAGATATATTTTTGGGGCTGTTTAGGGTGCCGTGAACCCGTTAATAGTGTTTTGATGTTTTATAACCTCAGAAAAGATATGCAAAGAGAACAACGAAGAAAACAGACCTTAGAATCACACTAAGGCTTTCTAGGAGTCTCACCTAGACGGAATATCATTGGAGTCTCACCATTGAGAACAAAAGCATGTTTACTTCATAAAATTCTATTAATCAACTCTCCTGTAATTTTGCTTAAATTGCTTGCTTATAGAGACAAAAAGTAAAGACCCTCCGTGTTAGGAAGAATCTAGAGAATTGCTGAAAAGAAAGATTAGATCAACCACTAGTAATAAAAGGACTAGGAATATTTAATAACTAGTGGCACTAAAGACTAAATCTAATAGCAAATGGACATAGATAATATGGTAACTACTAAAAGCTTCTACCCTTTCTCTAATGGTTTATCTTCTTCTTTTGTTTCCAAGAAGTGCCGTAGCTCTTAGGGTCTGATCCCTATCAGAACATCTCATGTGTTAGATGTTTCTTAGTTGCCCAACAAAATTAGCCAAGCGACGTTGCTGACCTCATCGTCGTCCTGCAAAGTTTTCGCTGTATAACAATCGTAAAACGATTAGAAGCACACCTCCATTTTACCTGATATGTTCTTATCCCATGAGCAACATCCTCACCAATCTCTCCCTCCTCGCTTATGATTGATCCGAGATGCCAAAAGTATCTTTCTTAGATACTCGTTGGCCATTCATGTGTACTTCCAAGAAGTCCTAACGTTGCATTCTAAATACTCTTAGTCTTGCTTCATCCTAAAGCCTTTGGATTCTATAGTGTTTCTCCATGACTCAAACTTAGAATAGTATCTCATCATTTAACCGCAATATCTTCCGCAAATAAGATACACCATGGCACCATATCTTGAACATTCCTAGCAAGCCCTTCCACCACCACTAGGTTTGTAAGCAAGGCAACTGACTTGAAGAAAGGACTTTTGACTTGACAGGAATCCGGAATAAGAAGAGAAGGGCTCCGCTCCCCTTATTGAACAAGCCTAAAGGTAGCAATCTCGGCCCTGCCCTACCATACTATCTCAAAACTAATCTTTCTTGGCCAAAACAGAGGTTATCTCCATCAGGGAAAAGAAAGGGGAAATCCCACATGACCCACTATATTAGACAAGTCGCACTATACATCAACCCAAGATGCACCTTCCTGTCTAGGACTTTGGAAAGGTACTTTTGGCACATCGAAAGACCTTAATTGATAGAGAAAAGAGCCAAGTATAAAGCAAAAAGATAAGGAAAATTTACAAATTATGGGCTTAAAGTTGATCCTTAGTGAAGTCCAATTGAATGTGTCCTGTATTAGTTAGTTTAGTCGGCATGTTAACACTAACCAATTTTAAGCCAGGAAGGTGCTTCATAGCCTTTGTATACATAGTTCCCTCTCCACTGACAAACGAACTTCTTTCATCACATAAAGCTTCAGATTCCTTATTGTGTTCATTACCTTCATTTGGTATGGCACTATCTTTGGCAATGGGCCCTTGAATGTGCTCATACCAAACCAAAAGGAGTATGATTAGCGTTTAAGCGAAAGAGAGAACATATAAAGTGACGCAAAAAAAAATAGCATTAGATGACGCTACGTTATCTTCAAACAAAGGCATACTAGTTAATACATAAACAATGCGGCCCACTAGGCAAAAGCAGGAATCATGATTCATTTCCTCCGCGGTCAGTAGAAAAGCAACATAGGATTGTAGAAAAGCAGCCGCACATACCAATTCGAAGCCATCTAGCAGCCCAACTTCTGCTTGGATCCATGACCGAGATGATCCTAGAACACAAATTCAAGAAGTTGAATACTAGAATAAATACTTCTAAGCGTGGTTTTCGTGTTTTCACAGAAAAAACGAAGACAGTAATTTTATTAATGCATGCGTAGCGCACTTTTAGAACATAAATAAGACACAGGAAACTAAGGAAATGCATACACATTAAATGTCTTCGGAGTGGAAGTGTGTGGTGTAAGTTACCCAGTAAAATTAGGGGTGGTGCAATCGACGACGTGCTCGTGGTCTTCGTCCATCTTAAAGAAGGGGCAGTTCTCGCATCCTGACTCTCTAAACTGTAATTGAATACCATCACCGCAAAACAGGTTTCCCAAAACACCGCCAAAAAGACAATTTCTTTAGTCGAGCTCCACATCAACATAACAGGAAATTTGAACAGGTAATAGCATAGCATCGAGTAATGGAACCCTAGAAAGTCACATAGAACAAGCGGAAAGGGCATGCAGAAGGTACAGAAGGAAATAAATAAAGGAAAGAAAACCTGATCGTAGGTTTTTACGAGACGGCAGCGAAGGCAAGCCCGAAGCTCATGGCCGAAGCTCGTCGGAATCTGCGCTGGCGGCGCTGCGCTTCCCATATCTTTCCGCGCCTTCTTGTATTGGAACGACGATTTTTGACGCTAAAAATGTTTTGAGAATTTCTAGCTGAACCGAACAACAGACGTCGACTTGTGCAAGTGCTGTATAGAAGGACGAGTCGAGTGGTTTGGGTTCACACAAAGGGCTGAACCCCAGCCCAAAGCTTTAAATCCCAGTGTAACCCCGTATCGGCCTAAGCAAGGCTGGTAAACTTAAAAGGCCCCAAGCATGTCATCAATGATACGAAATCGGGACAAGCTTTCACTCAGGCTGCTTTACCTCAAATGATATAAGTGGTGACTATCACGTCGACCTGGCAATTTTTTGCCCGTACCCGCGGGTCCACCCAGGTCCGGTAGGAAATTGTGGGTACGGACAGCCCAAAACGCTACCCGTTAAAATTGCACCTGTACCCGAACCCGATCATTTTTCCCGGTTCAGTGGTTCGGTCCAGGTAACGAGTAACCCGGTTTTACCCGTTTACTAAGGTATATATTCTCTCAAGTCAGTTGCCCTAACCCTAATCACTTCACATTTTACACTCCCTCCCGTCTCTGGCCATCACAGCTGTCTCTCAATCTCACCAGTCACCGCCGCCCCTCCTCCTCCTCTACAGACTGCCGACATCAAGTCCATCGACGCACTGAGGAGGTGTGGACCAGCCATCTACTTCTCCAACTGACGCCAATATTCACAGATCGACCACCGTTGCGGCGTTGCCTATCTTCTCACAAATCGGCAACCAGTCAACAACATCTTCAAGTCCTTGCGCTGACCGCCGTAAGCAGCCCCGCCCGCTGTTCACCACTGTTCGTCACGGATTTCTACGAGCAAGGTTAGTCCCTCCTTAAACTCCTCCTTTTCTATGAACACCGACCACACCTTAATGATTGAATGACGAAGATCTAGAACTTTGGACTGTTGAATATTGATTAAATGGTCTCCTGTGTTTGATTGAATTTTTGGGATTGTTAAAATTGCTAAAATTCTAAAATCATGCACCTCTGTATGAAACGTGAAATTCACTGAATAATCAACTACAGTACTACATTGTCACTGTGTTGGATACTTGGATTCCTATGAAGAACACCTGTATAAACGTAAAAACTATGCATTGTGGACTGTTGATTGTATGATAAAAAATTAAGAATACTGAACTAAACATTGAAAATGATGTGTGAAGAATTTGTGAACAAGATTATTAGAATTCTGAAATAAACACTGAAATGCCAAAAATGGGAACCACTCCTGAAATTGTGATAATAAGAATAACTGAATCACTAAAATAGACCACTGATAATAGGAAATACTGAAATAAACCACTGGAAAAAGTCCTTGTTTCTTGCTGTTGTTGTAACGTTGTTGTAGGATCTATAGAATCTGTGAACAAGAATCCACCTACTGAAGTATTAGATATAATTTATAAATCTATTTATGTGTTCTGAGATCTAGTTTAACCACATTTGTTTAAATGTAGGTGAAGATCCCGAGGATAGTGAATTAGTGCTAAGTTTGCCGAGCAGTCTGAGCATGGATGGTTCGTTGGATGCAAGAAGTTTGACGGATGCCTGAAGACGAAGTGAGGCGGAAGTTGAAGGAATTAGTTGAAGATTTGAAGACTTTATTAATTATTATTCATGTGATGTCTTATGTTTAAGTAAAATTGTCTAATTTTGGAGTGTGGGTGCCTAGTGGGCGTAGGGGATGGAGCTTGATGCATGCTTGATGCTAACGTTCTTATGGTACTTATATTAACGCGTACCAAGGAGAAAGGACTAAGTAGTGAATGATTAAGTAGTGCTAGAAGTTTACATAATTATTGACTTTTCTTAAATTGAAATTAAAGTACCTTTAACAAGAAACAAAAAATGCAAAGTTAAAAAAAAAAGATTGAAAAAGAAGAAAATGTGCCTAATTATCAAAATGAGATTTAAAAACAACCAGTTAATAAAAGGAAAAAAGAAAACTGGATTGGCAATTATTAAAATGTGGTTTAAATAAAAACTGTTTCAAGAGAATGCAAAAATTGGATATACCCCCGGGTAATACCCGCCTGTCATGATAGGGTACGGGTACATAAAATAGCTACCCGAAAAAAAAACAGGTATTTTTTACCCGTACCCGCGCTGGTTTACCCGTTTACCAGGTCTACTATCACATCACACTGTCAAATTGAAGATAATTAATAATAGTTAAAGGACGTGCTGCAGAATATGAGTATAGGCGAGACACACGGTCCTTCACATAAGCCTAAAGTTTTCACTATGTCACGTGTCAATCGAGAAGGTAAAATGAAGTCTTACTCGCTTACAACACTTAACAAGGTCAGTTCACTCATAAGGGACTTAGCATGAGCAGAATGGTAAAATTGACACGTCTGTAAACACAGAGCAATAAAGTAGACACACCTGAGTGAGAGTTTGTAAGAGTATAAGCCCACGAGTACTTGTGTACCAACTAAAAATTTGCTACCGACATGCAACATCTTTGTGCTGCCTATCTAATTGCCTTTCGTGGATGTGAATTAACGTACAGGGTTGTTCTCCCCACCAATTTGTAGTGTGGCTTCTCAAAACTGGCCGACCCTTTTTGTTGGCCAAATGGTTGGCTTCTTCTAGGTTTAGTTTTAATACGTATCATAAAAATAATGAGATACATATCATAACAATAATGGGTGATGATAGTTGTTTTTGTTTTTATTATGATCAACTTTACGACAATGTTAATCACCACTAAACTACCTGATATTCTCCCGTTAGATAGTTGAATTCATAGAAAATATGAACCATTAGGCTGACAAGAATCTGGAAATGGTTTTAATTGTCCTACTTTCTTTGTCTGCAATCTTTGTAGTAGCTGAAGTTCTAACTCCTCGTACATAATACTTTTATTCTATCTGGTGGATGTAATCATCGTTCAGGCCATGGACAAAAATGGATGAAGTTGAAAAAGAGCTTAATAATAGTTCAATGAGGCTCCGGGAATTGTATGGTTGGCATTTTCCACAGCTTGCAAAGATTGTACATTATATTGTTGGCTATGAAGTTAACTTCGAAAGAACTTTTTTTTTTTGTGCTTATAAATTATTGTTGGCAGATCGAAAATTGACCGCATCCATCTGCCCCCTTGTGTACTCGACTGTCTTATAGCAAGGATCGGCTCTCGATCCTAGCAAACTTTCATATACTCCTTAGATTACTTGACCGTGTTATTGTAGTGATAAGTACTCGATCCTGACAAATTTGTTCTAATTTATTTACAACTCAGTACCTCTTTCTTTACTTTTGCTTTGCACATATGAACTTGACTTCGGTCCATGTTTATGTGTAAGAGTAAGACAGGCGGCCAACACAAAATATTAAAACCCTTCTCTAATGGGGCAGCATTCTTCAACCCATATATAGAAACCCTCTTACCATGGATATCTTTCTCTGCTCCCAAAACCCTTCTTACTCTTCCTCTTGCTGCAAGAAGTGGGTAAAAACCCTTATACCCTTTTGTTTAGTCTCACGTTAATCCTTGTTAATTGCATCGGTGAATATCTTAGGTGTACTTTTTGGTAAAACACACCGTATAATGTTGGTTTTGTTCGAGAATCCGGCAGGCTTTGCCCTTTCTAAAATACTTGATGAAGGCATGCTCTCCAAAATTGAGGTATTCTCTGTGATACCATTTTTAGCTTTACAAAAACTATTTTTGTTTTCTTTGACTTGCCAAGCAATACTTGGCAAGTCAAATCATGGTAAACATTCTCAAATTCCGTACTTCAGGTAGTGAACGTGAATATTGAAAGGAGCATAGACGGAAAGAGGGTAAATTGTGGTGTTCGTGTAAAATTACACAGTCACACTATATGATTATCTTATCTGAAAAGTTGGATGAACGTTGTTGATCCGAATGTTACTGCTCTTGTCGGAGAATTTTTTGGTGCTAGGCTCATTGCTGATGCCGGTATCACGAACCGGAGAGTTGTGGGCCTATAACTCGTGCAGAATCTTTGCGGTACTTAGGCAAACCAACCCAAGGTCTCCTAAGTTAGCCTTTATCCCCAAAACTTGCATGTCTCGTCGGCAAGCACCTCACCAACACCCGTTGCCTCCCCGTTTGGTGTGTAACTCACTAGTCCCGGGACTCACACTCACACACAATAGGCAAAGTTGGCCTAACGAGGATTTTATTACAAGAGAAGGTTTTATAAGAGGGCTTGATCACCCCGATCACTCATACACTCTTGAATCACTAAGGTTCTCCACCACTTCTAGGATTGGATGATATGTACAAATAGCACATTACCTACCTATACTAGTCCACCTCCTAAGTGGACAACCTAGATTGACTTGATCCTATGGCTACAAACATTCTTCCAGTGTTTTACTAAACTTTCCTAACTTTCTATACAAACCCTTCCTAACTCTATAACACTCTAGATGACTCTACACAAGTCTATACAATTCTACACAGTTTTGGACACTTTTTAACACACAAGCACTTCATGCAAGCACTCCATGCAACCAAAAATCCACCCATCATCGCCTGTATAACTGTCCAGTCGGCGCCTGCGTTGCAAAATAGGCTATCACGATCTCGAAACGTGACAAACTCCCGCACCTGTTCACGTGACATCCTCGTCACGCTTGCTGCTCCTCGCAGGTCCTTACGATCTCTGCGTAAGTCCTTGGCCCCATCTACCACTCACCGTAGTGCAGTGTCGACCCCTTATCTAACTGCAACGAAGTAATCCCCTTACTTGATTCTCCCTCCTTGGACACCAAGGGGATCATGCACCCTGGTTGGCCTTCTTCACCAGCCATTATCATAAGCCCACAATATGGTTTAAGCGTGGCTCTTAACTTTTCCATGAAGTCTATCCCAAGTACCGACACGTGGTGGAGAACCTTAGTGATCCAAGAGTGTTGAGTGATTGGGAAGATCAAGCCCTCTTGTAAAACCTTCTTTGTCTAATAAACTTCTCTTTAGGCCAACTTTGCCTATAGTATGTGTCTGCGTGGAGTTGCGGACTAGTAAGCTACACACCAAGGGGGGGCAACGAGTGTTAGCAAGGCACTTGCCGATGGGACAGGCAAGTTTTGGGGGTGAAAGGCTGACTTAGGAGACCATCGGGTTAGTTTGCCTAGGTGTTGCACGAATGAGCATGAGTTCTGGGCCCACGACTCTTCAGTCCATGACAAGTGCTTGAATCTAGCAAAACAACCTGGGAGTACAACACAAATTCTTGGCGTAGAAAAAGCGCTTTTCAGAGCCTTAAAGCAAAAGCATGCAACCCCTAAAATGGGCTCTTCTATCATGCGTTTTTAATGGGTAAGGCTTTGGCAACACACAAGGGGAAAATTTTGCGATCTCTTGCTGCCAAAACTGCATTGGCAGTCCGTTGTGACACTTTCGTAGATGACTAAGACAATTCTATAGGAATAGAGAATCAAGCCAAGGTATTATATTAAGCATTATGCAGTAGAAATTCTATCCTTGTAATTGTTTATCCTCTCTTTTGCAGTAAGTATAATTTTGTGTATCTTATAGCTCGAGTTGCGGTTAATGAATCTTGAAGGGAGAGAACTAGGTCGTCCTGATGGCTAAGCCACATGCTAACCTAAGATGGTTTAGGGTTTAGGTATATAAGGTATGGGGTTTAGGTTTTGGGGTTTAAGGTTTAGGGTTCAAGATGTGGTCCTTGGGTTGGTTATTGGGATTTAGTCATCGTAGATGATGCAAGACCGTGTTCTGTAGTATTTGGATGCTTCTGCTCTAAATCTTGATCCCTATATGGTTTAGGGTTGAGATTTGAGTTTGGGGTTTAGGGTTTGGTGTTTTGGGTTTTGGGATTCAAAATTAGAATTTGGGGTTTGGGTCTAAAGTAGAGGGCTTTAATTTGGGGTAAAGGGTTTATGGTTCAGGGTTTCGAGTTTGCGGTTCAGAGTTTTGGGGTTTGGGGTTCGGGGATTTAAGGGTGAGGGTGTAGGGTTTCAGGTGTATGTTTGAGGCATGGGGTTTGGGGTGAGGGTGTAGGGCTTGAAGGTTTGGATGTATGTTTGAGGTATGGGGTTTGAGGTTTATCTGTTTAGGTTTAGGACTTAGGATTTTTTTTCATAAAAATAATGACCCAAGCGATAAGGCCAGGTTTGTATTCTTATTGCCACGGAAAAATCACTAATACGTTAATGCTATATTCACCAGCATCATAAGCAAGTTTCACTATTTATCTACCATCTAAATTGTCAACCTCCATGTATAGAATATGCATTTTTATTATGTGCCAATGAGAGACATTCAGAAGGTAAAATGGTAGACAAGGTTATAACATTAACATTATCAATGCCAGAAGGTTATAACATTAAGATTAATGACTTCCAATACTCCATAGAGTCGGTGCCAGAACCTCCACATCTCCACCCCCCCCCCCCCCAAACACCACCACACACCTGTGCACACAGCCAAATCATCACCACTAAATCACCACACACCCACTCACCGTCTCCATGTGATGTGTGCGTGAATCGCGAGAGAGAGAGAGAGAGAGAGAGAGAGTGATGGTTTTCACAGTGTGTGTGTGTATAAGAATTGCATTCGTTTCTTATTTTGGAGTATCAATGGTACGACAAACATATGCAACTCGTGCGCGCACACGTATGGAAGGGAGGGATGTTGAGAGAGAGCCACTACCTCACAAAAGAAAAACTAGCGAACACCCAAATATCAGGAGTTAAAGTTTCAGAATATAAATCTACCTAAGAGGCCTGAGCATAATGCAAGGTCACAAAGGCCCAGTGGGTAAAGGTTTTAAGATTATCACACACACATAACCAAGGAAAGATGAGAAAATCCCTACGAAGACATTCCACACGCTCTCACACGCGGGGGCCTACACAGACATTCGGTGGTGGTGGGGGGGGGGGGGGTGCACTAGGATCTTGTCCAGCCCATAAGCCTGAACCTCAGAAGCTTTCCTTTCTTGACATCTTCCTTTGCCTACGTTCACTTTCTGTTCTCTTCTTTTTGGCTGTCGCCTCCTCGGCCTGCCTTGTATGCAGCTTGATATGGCTCAGGCTCCTGGTCCACTTTCCGCTGCTTTTTCTTTCTCTTCGCCCTTCTAGCTTCCTCAGGAGTTGGTTCAACATCATCTGCAGCCTTATATTTTCTTTTCTTGCATTTCTCTAGTATAGGTTTAGCAGATGTTTTATCCACTTCCATCTCAGTATCTGCAACAAAATATATGACCATAATGGACAATGTATCCATAATAACACTCCAACGCTGATGACAATTTTATAACCCCTTAATTAATTCAAGAATGGAATAGGGGCAGGCAATTAATATCCTAAATCAACCAACAGAATATCACCTTAGTCACTGAGTCTGCTTTGATGTTTGAATTCTTGTATTACTTGTTTGCTTGTCAGTTTTCTAAACAGGCAGCGTCCTGCTTATAGGGACAGGAACAGCTGCTATTTATTTCCTACCATACGCAAATGAGTTTCTTGCCCCTTCGGTCTCTTCCTAATGCAAATCATATGCATATGCATGATCCTAAAATCCAAGTCTGGACTCCAAATTTAGTGGTAGGATGGTCATATTTCGGGTGCTCAGCTTTGATCTCTTTTAACCTTGTAATATATTCTTTCCAGGGCTTATACTTGCAAGCAATAATAGACTACCTTTTCTTTCAGCATTCTCAATGGCAAGTTTTATCATATCAATATTTTTGCAAGGTGCAACCCCTTTGTCATAAAAATCAAGTCGTTGCTGAACTTGTTCGCGTAGTTTCTCTCCAAAAGCAGTTGTATTCTTCTCTGTGGCCATAAAGATGCAAGAATTAGTCACAACATAATTGCTCAAGATGTATGGGACAACAGTCCTGCTAAATATATAACAGTTACCTAAGAAACAGTCAATCCGAGAGGCAATAGAGCACTTGTTAGCTAAATAGCGTGCCATTGGACCTTTTTTCCGAGCAGATGCCCGGCCAATGAAAGAAGAGTGAAATATGATGCCATACTTTGGTGTGTTGCCCTTGCTTTTTAATGCCCTGAGGTGGAAAGAACAAATTGATGCAGAAACTGAGACAAATACAAGAAATAAGATTGAAAAAGTGCTCCTAATAACGAGTCCGAAGCAAATAGCCGCCTATTGCAAGGGACGGTGTAGTATGCTTAGATTTAGCAAATGATGTATTATTGTTTTAATAAGTGGAAACTGAAGTCCCTGAATATGTGAAGTAAGCAGGATACAACTGACACTGTGCTATTGTGTTTCTGATGTGTGAGTTACTATTTTGTGATTTATAGACATGCCACATTTACTTTAATGTTCAAGGAAAACAGATCTATATTTATCGCATGGCCTGTAAGTTTATTAAATATCACCATCAGACACAAGTATATAAGGTCAAGAGCACCTAAAGGCCTATTCCAGACTCCAGACCAATACGATAATCACGGACAAAACTTAACACCATAAGCAACAGGCAAGAAAGAAACCTGAACAGTGCCTTCTCTGCACCAAGAATCTGAAGGGTAGAAGACGGACATTTTGCCAGATTTGTGAGACTACCAGCATGGGAAATTAACCGTGCTCCTACAACTTCACCGATCAGCGCTGTCAAATTAGGCGCTATGTCATTCATTTTAGCAACCAGATAGTCACAAAGCTTCTTTCTGAATTCGACAGCTTTAATTACGCACTGTGTGTGCTGTTTGACAATAACCAAGTCAACTGGGGACAAGTCCTGTCCTGTAAAGGGAAATAAAGAATGAATTAATCTGAGACGTCTTTTTTACTAAATATATAATCTAGAAGAGGTACCCATGGATGCTTTAGCAGCTTCAATAATTTCCTTTGCTGTATCTTCATCTCCAACTATTTCTGTCAAGCCTGAAAGTTTGTTGTCAGACAACTCCAGTTTGTTCTCAACATAGTTTGCAACTTTGGCATAGCGATAATAGTCATTTACGATCTTCACCAATTCAGGAAAATGCCAAGAGTACACCTCTCTGCAGAAAGATAGAGCACAGTTCTGAAATCGCTGAAGTTATTGGATAAGGCAAACCGATAATGAGCACTAACGTAGCAGAAAATGAACCATTCGATGCTCATTGCTGTGCACAGGGGAACTAAAATATTTGACAAATAAATGCTCTTCCAGAAGTGAAGCTAGTAATGGTGCTCTATTTAGCACCAAGCTAATATGACGTTATAGCAACTAGGGTGATCTGAAGTTCTCTCACTCGATGATATAAAAACAACAAAAGTACTTAATTTTTTTGTACGGTTAAACCTTATTCACAAGATCTGTATGATTTAGCAAATCGAATTCTAATGGAGCATGAATCCAAGAATTTCTGCCTTGTAAGCAAATCCATGAACAGCACTGTCTTTTGGGATCAAGTAGATTTTCACATATGTTCAGCATATTCATACTCTGCACGTATTTAATATACACTGATATAAGGCTAGACATAAATCCTCTGAGCTACAAGATCCTTGCTTCGAGAGTGGTCACTAAATTCAACCAAATTGTTTACTATAATGACCTTCCATCTTAAACTGGCGTCACACATACTCACACAAAGTCCCCGCCCCTGCAACTTCAGGGAACCATTACAAAGTGCTAGTAATTCCATATGACGCGATATCATGATAACTCAAAACAACTGAAATCATCAGATATAGCCCCATGTTCAAGAGTGATCCGGCGTTGTACCTTGCAGGCAGGGAGGGACTACAAACCTGAGTCTCATAGAACTGGAATTGATATTCTTATCAAGAAGATCGAGATGAGATATTGCCTGAATAACCATATTGTCAACACGATTTACATTGAACTTGACCTTTGCCCTGCTATAACTGTGGCCCAATCCTAGCTGAGCTTTGTCCAAATCAGCATGCTATTTAAGATTGAGAAAAGAGAAACAAGCAAAGTAGAGAGATTTTTGAGACGCATAGTAAAGTTTGCAAAGTTATTACAGGCAAATGAGAGAGAATTGGAGAAAAACAATCTAACGAAGTGCAAACCTTTAGGTTCCCTAGGAACTTGTCAAAATGCAAGCGTATACCGCGAAGAAGCTCAAGAATGAACTCATTGCTTTCGCAGGGGATCTTAGTTACTTCATAAATATGAGATGCAAGCTTAGGCTCGGCTACTCCTAGACTGAAGTTAGGCTTCTTACTTTGCCTGACTTTAGGAAGCGTAAGCTCCAAAAAGCTTCTCAGCCCATCAGTCACGTGCCCTAACAAATACATACAGCGATTTTACAATCCAATACAATATAAGATCAAACAACTGATTTAAGAAAATGCAGTGTGTGATAGATAAAGTGGAAGACGAGGCATGACTCCAAAAGGCAGATTACAAAATGGCAACCACGTGGAAATTTGAGTGCTTGATGAGTAAACTACCCTTATTGAAGGCTGTGAAGCGTATAATACAAACATCTCATGCAAACGGGAATAAGAAGATTAAGGCAAACTTAACAAGGACCTCACAGGCTAGGCTGGTGTAGCAATACGAACAAAGACAAACAAACAGAGATAGTCAGCTACGAATTAGAGCAATGACATAGTGAGCTAGAACAAAAACTTAGTACTAGACGAGACAAAAACGGGATACTACATCATATTTAGCAGATCTAGCTAGCACACAGATAACATACGGAGTGAGATCGTACGAACAATAAATTGTTGCTTACCTTCAGAGACGGCATTACATTGTTTGAGGGCATCGAGAGCTGAGTCGAACGGGCAAAAAGCTTGAAGCTTAACAACCTTGCCAAATCGGTCGAGATTTGTTACAGAGTTAGCAGCTTCCTCCGTTTTATGTCCAATTTCGTCAAAACCTTGGACGTGAAAACAGGCATAGCCGGCGGCCGACTCGTAAAGCAAATACAAGGCCATCAGGGCCGACTTGTTCTTACTCCCTTCACCCCCACCCAGTCTTCATGTTAAACTCAGCTCCCCTATTCTTTTATAGCCTAGGGATTGGCCGCGAGGGTGGGCAAACAGCAAAGTTACTTTACCTTTTTGCCCTTTGAGCATTGGTTTTTTCGTTCTTTTGGCAACATACCCAACAGGCCGCCGATACAAGTCTATTAATTCCTCCAATTATATATTGTTGTGCACGAGCGCACTATTATATTGTTATTAAAATACTAAATTATAGAGGGAATGCATCTTTTCACTTTATGTTATTGTCTCTAAAGTAGGTTGTTAGCTAATAATTGTCTTTAAAGTAAAAAAAAAAAAGATACATGAAAAAGGGTGCAAATATTACTGTTTCTAATTGACTTGATAAGAATGTTATAATCAATTGCTTTTTAAACCAATAAACAAAAAAGCACCTATCAACTCTTTAAAGACAAATGAGACAGTTACTTTTTGAAATTAAACTAATTTGAAAAGTGATAATTTAACTTTCTAATCGGTTAGATTTCTATAACACTAATAACAAAAAAAAATTGTTGAGAGAGAGAGAGAAGGAAAGAAAAAAGATAGAAGTACTAATTTGATTATCAAATTTAAGAATAAAATTGTAAATAGTTTAGAATTATTACAGTTCATAAATAAAAATTAAAATGCAAAAATGTTGGAGATAATTAGGGATAAGTTTACAAAACTAGGATATGAGGCCCTTTAATCTGAATTAAAACCATCAAATTAGCGTGAGTTATGTGCGAATGGCACTAATTGGAGCATGTTGTGGCCAAAATTTAGTGTGAAGTGGGAAAAAAAAAAGGTATGCATGTCCAAAAAATTAGATAAAAATAAAGATATGTAAGATACTGGTATAATTTGTCAATGTCAGAGATGGTTTGAAGGGTGAAAGAGGTGGGGAGAGAAAAAAAGGACACAAGAGAAGAAAAAAAAAGAATCAAAATCATAGTTTCAAAAGTAAGTAAATTCAAAATAGTTTTGAGAAGTTAGAATTAAGAACTCCACATGACGAGCTAAAAGAATGCCAAGTAAAGAGTGACTGAACAATATTTTCTCAGTTTTGACAACATGCCTAAGTCTAGCGATTAAAACTACGTAGTTTTGCATAGTTATTTTAACTCTTCTTTTTCTGGGTTTTTTCTCCCCCCCCCCCCCCTCTCTCACACACATTTATCATATCTGCCCACATTACACAATCGTTCCATCATCGACCATCATTGCTTAGCCAGCCTCCAGAGCGACGAACCATTACGACACAGGCTGGCAATTGGACAAGGCAGCAGTGGCAATCTGTTATGTTTACGGTGGTTTGTGATGGTGGGGGTAGTTTGAGATGGCGTGATGGTTTGTAATTATGGAAGCGGTGGGTCGCCAGCGTGGAAGGTCGTCGACAATTGGGCTGAGGTGGGTGACTGGGCGAGGTGGTAGTGGTTTCTCAGAATTTGTAGTTAGTGGCATTTCTTCTAATAGTATTAGCAGAAATGCCACTAACTATCGATGTAAGTAAAATAGCTTATTGTAATCGGGTGGGTTGGGCAAGAATATGGGTGCGATGGTGGAGGTTTAGGTATGGATTCAAGGTGTTGGTGGGTAGCACGATGGTGTGAAGGATTTGAGAGGGATTCGTGACAGCTTGTGGTAGTTGGGTGTTGGTAGCTGTTAGGCCACGGTGGTGGCTGTTGGCTATTGCTCGTGGTGGCGGAACTAGCTGTTGGTGGTTGCTGGGTCGTGGTGGTGGTTGGATGTTGGTGGAGGACAATTGAGTGTTGTTTAGTGCTTTTTAGTTAATGGGTCATGTTGAGATAACAAGTAAAATCAACCCAATTAATAATTGACTCAGCTAACCTACAAATAAATTGGTCTAAATAGGTTAGGTACCCATTTTGCTTTTTAGTTAACGGGTCATTTTGAGATAACAAGTGAAATCAACCCAATTAATAATTGACCCAGCTATCCTGCAAATAAATGGGTCTAAATTGGGTTGACGGGTCATTTTGCTATTTTCAGACACGGATGATGAGTTTGGTCCGGTACATGTTGGTCTAATCAATAAAATCTTTGATCAGAAACACTAGAGACAAAGTAGAGTGTTTGTTGGTAGTAGGGATGAGCATCTAAACCGTTAAAATCGATCCAACCGTGAAAACTAAACCAACTAATCCTAATAAGTCCAAACCGATTGTAAAAACAGTCGGTTTTGTTTTTCTTTTTCCAAACCGCATATTCGGTTCGGTTCGAATTTTTCGAAATCAATATAAACCAAACCGACCGTAGGTTATATATATATATATATATATATATATATATATATATATATATATATATATATATATATATATATATATATATATATATATCCTAACCCAGTTAGTTTTTAATAACTGCCCTAGTTAACTTTAACATGTCCATATAAAAAGCAGGTAACCCCAAATTCCTTTAACCCTAACCATTCTCTTCACTCGCCGCCCACTCCCAGATCTGTGCAATCTACTTCATAAAGCCTCAACAAGGACCACCCATCGATCGGCGGCACCACCACGGCAGCGCCTCTACCTCCACTACAACTGCACCTATCATCTCACGTCTCTCCTTCCACATCCAACGACTGCACCTCCATCATCTCACATCATGCTGCCTCTTCCACCTCTCGCGGCTAGCCTCCATCATCTCACTTCTCTCCCTCTGCCGCCGCTTGCACATCTCCTCCAGTCTCCAAGTACGAAGTAAGGTCTCCCTTTCTCCTTTCCTTTAATGTTTCTTCCTTTCTATTCTCTTTTGTTTATTGACTTTCCTCTTCTCCTTTTCTTTTCAGTTTCTTCTCCACATGATCTCAGTATAAGACCAATTGATGATTGAAGGTTGATTGGTGATGTAGGTTTTGAAGATGCCAAACTCTCTTTGCGATCTTTTTGGTTTTAAAGATCCTTAGGACTTGTTCCTTTTTAATTTGATATGATCTAATGGTTATAATGATACTGTGATGTGTAATTTGATTAGAATTTTTAAGGGCAATGATGAAAACATCAGTAACATATGTTTGTGATAATGTAGTTATGGATCTTGTGACGTTGGTTTTCGAATGCTCTGCATGGTTGATGTACGAAGTCTTTTAAGGTTGTATATGAATTAAAGTTGCTCTTATGGAAACTGGCAACAACATTTACCTAAATCTGTGCGGATGCTGTGTAGTGATCTCTTTAAGGTTATGTAATTTGATTAGAATTTTAACGGATGCGGTAGAATGATATTGTGTAATGACTAATTACAATTTAAACTTATGCTTGCTCAGTTACTTCTTTGAGTTTTTGTTACAAAATTTATTTATTTTTGGGCCTAGAATAGAGTCTGTCCTAAATCAATTGATCCGTTCGAACTGAACCGTTTGATCCATTCAAACCGTCTAAACCGTACCATTCGAACCGAACTTCAAACGCTGTTTAGTTTATTTTCTTTCAAATAATGTTAGTCGATTTAGTTTGATATTTAACTTTCAAATCAAACCGTACTTATCTCTGGTAGTACTAAGGAATTTGGATCATACTTTCGTGTTTGTAAAGTAAAGGGCCACTAATCATTGGCGAACATTTTCCGAGATGTGGGCCTGCGGCGTAATCTTTGGGAACTAGCTAGTGCAGCAGCAATTGAAGGGCCAGGGCTGCACTCTCTCTCTCTCTCTCTCTCTCTCTCTATGCTGTCCCACTTTATCTTTTGTCGTCTTCACACGGACAAATTTTTGCCCAGGATGTGCGGGATCTCCCGGCCGAAACAAAGTAGAATATATTATTATGTTTAAGAAGAATATTAAAGAATTATTGTCGCCAGTGGCAATTTTGTCCTCACAGACATATATTAATATCCATGCGACGGTGGAATTTTATACTAGGGCATCGATGTAGCAGTATATATATCAAGTGCTTTGCTTCCAAACCCTAGACTAGATATAGGCGGCCTCCTGACTGTCTTCCATCCACCACCTCTTTTTCTCCGGCAACGCCAAGCCAAGGTCACTACTCTCTCTCTCTCTCTCTCTCTCTACTCCCTCTGGTTCTTCCTCTCATCTCATATCCGTGTCATTCTCTGACTCTCCTTTCCCATACACAGTATACACTCTTTAACAGTTATATCTCTTTGGATCTGATTACAGGTCCTGCTATTTAAGTTGCTTTATGTTTGACTGCCAAAATTAAATCTATAGGTTTGACCTTTGTTCGATTTATAGCTGAATTACCCCCTCCGCTCCCGGGAAAATTATATATAAAAAAAAAGGACTGTTATTTTCGGTAGATGTTACCACCAAAACACCGTTTTGCTTGTTGGGTTGGGTATATACCCAGTCTACGTGACTAATATTCTCTTTACTGTCCAAGTTGATTAGATCTTACGTGATTTCTTGACGAATATTTTAGGTGTGCTTTTTGGTATAAACAATGCTCGTGTTGTTCGAGACTGCTGCGGGCTTTGCCCTCTTCAAGGTATTGGATGAAGGGAAGCTCTCCAAAGTTGAGGTGATTGCCTTCAATTCCTGGATTCTATTAAAATGTTTCACTGTCTCGGAGCATTCAAACTCTTATAATATCATCTTTGTCCATTATATTGTGCTAATATTCCTACACACCTGCCGATAGTATTTTAAGTTTGCTAATAATCAATACTACGACGTTAATGCTTTGAGAATTTAGACAGAAGAAAGACATGGCAATCAGGAACCGTTTGAATCAAGTCAGGAATATTAGCAGGGATTACTTTTTCCTTCTATTTTTGCTCTCTACATCAGATGATGGATTAGTAGGCTTATTGCAACAATTTTGTGTGGCAGGACTTGTGCAAGGAGTTTTCTGCATCTGGCTCAGCTAGAAAGGTCATCCCAATTCACCTTTATTGAAATAGTTTTGTGCTGCTTTTAGAAATCTTCATGCTGAACTTCTGGTTTGGTGACTTGTGTTTTCTGGATACATACCCGGGAAGGAAAATAGTCAAATATAATACCACTAATCATTAGTTTGGTAGGGTACCAGATCATTGTTATATTCAGGTATCCAGTTAGTTGAGATCTCTTAAGCATCATTTTGTTATATATCAGATTTAACACTGTCAAGGAACAGTGGGAGAGCCTTCTACTCTGGGGCCTGCACTTTTGATTGTGGGCAACTCTTCATTCTTGATACTCCTTTTCTTGTCGTGCTGGAATCTAACCATTGTTTGGTCCAACATTAACATTTGCTGAATGGTAATCATTGTTTGGTCTAATATTAATATTTGCTGGAATCTAACCATTGTTGGTTCCGACATTAACATTAGGTTGTTGCACTCAAAGCTTTCTCCAAGTTCGAGAACACAATTCAGGCGTTGGCAGAATCTACCTTGTTGACGGATAGCAAGCCTAGCAAAGGTCTGCGCAAGTTCTTGAAAGCGCATTGCAAAGGTGAAACATTAGCTGTGGCTGATACTAAACTTGGAAAAGCAATTAAAGATAAACTGGTACGCTATAGTCTTTTCGATGGGAAATGTGAAATGACATTTCTTGTCAACTTCTTTCTTTACATGTAATCGAATTAAGCTAGATAGTCAATGCCTTGCAGAAAATTGAATGTGTTCACAACAACGTTGTTATGGAACTGATGAGAGGGGTCAGAAGTCATTTGACAGAACTCATATCTGGTCTAGGACCTCAAGATTTGGCTCCAATGAGTTTGGGTTTATCCCACAGCATGTCCAGATACAAGCTAAAATTCAGTGCTGACAAGGTGAGCAACTTTTCTAGCTTTCTCCTTGTATGTTAAGCTACACCTACAAGTTTGACTCGGATTATACTGACTTATTTAGTACTTCTGGTATAGTTAGATACCTTGAAGTATACAATGAAAGCAGTACTCTGATATAGCAACCCTTGGCTTCTATATACAGTATTTTGTTTGGCAGTAAATGTGAAATGTTGTTTTGAATATAGTTTATAGTATAAGCCAGTGACCTGTGTACCAGTTGGAAAATTTGCTACCCAAATCGTCTCTTTGCTGCGTAACTGCCTTTCCTGGATGTGAATTAACATGCGGGGTTGTTCTCCCATCAACTGGCAGCTTGGCTTCTCAAAACTGCTGGAAGAGTTGCACACTCTTCACTTTTTTGTTGGCCAAAAGGCTGGCTTCTTGTAGGTTTAATTTTAATGCGTATCATAATAATAATCGGTAATAACTGTTTTTTTTTTTCATGATCAATTTTATACAATGTTAATGTGCAGAATTGGTATCTTCCTTCGGTGTCTATTAGACTATAGTAACCCGTGTTCACCAGCACTAAACATCTCCAAGGTTCTCTCGCTAGAGATTCAATGATTTGAAAAAAGAAAATGAACCATCACGCTGACCAGAATTTGGAAATGGTTTTAATTGTACTACTTTCTTTGTCTGCTATCTCTTAGTTGAATGTCTAACTCCTAATACATCATACTTTTGTTCTATCAGGTGGATGTAATCATCATTCAGGCCATTGCGAAAATGGATGAAGTTGATAAAGAGCTTAACAATACTTCAATGAGGCTCCGGGAATGGTATGGTTGGCATTTTCCAGAGCTTGCAAAGATTGTACAAGAGAATACTGTTTACGCCAAGACAGTGAAGCTGATGGGAGACCGCACAAATTCTATCAAGCTCGATTTTTCTGAGGTAGAGCAATTTTTGTTTTGTCCCTATCAATTAGGATTTGGATCTCAAGTTAGATGTATGGTCGATAGCTTCTCTCGTCATGCTTAATAAAATGCGTAAAGGATCTGTCGTAATGGAAGTGTTTAGTGATTTGATCTTAGGTAAATCAAAATATGAAATTTACCTCCAGAATCCTATGACTTGGATGGGATTACAGCTGGATTTTTCTTGGTCTAGATTTTTACTGTCAATATGACATAACATGACTTAGATTGCGAAATTTCTTCTTCCTAGTTATAGATACTCCCCTAAAATTTGCAGATATTGTCAGAAGAGATGGAAACAGAACTGAAAGAAGCTGCCGTGAGTTCTATGGGAACTGAAGTTAGTGAATCTGATCTCCAGATTATTTCGGAAGTGTGTGATCAAGTTATCACTCTTGCCGACTGCAGAGTCCAACTCTATGATTGTCTGAAAAGTAGGATGAATGCGATTGCTCCTAACCTTACTGCTCTCGTTGGTGAACTTGTTGGTGCTCGGCTCATTGCCCATGCAGGCAGCTAGTTAAATCTTTCAAAACAGCCCGGGAGTACTATTCAAATTCTGGGGGCAGAAAAAGCACTTTTCAGAGCAATGAAGCAAAAGCATGCAACCCCTAAATATGGGCTTATCTATCACGCGTCTTTAGTTGGTCAGGCTTCAGCAAAACATAAGGGGAAAATTTCTCGATCTCTTGCTGCCAAAACTGCACTGGCAATTCGTTGTGATGCACTTGGAGGTGACCAAGACAATTCTATGGGGTTGGAGAATCGAGTCAAGGTACTGGATGCAGTTATAACGTGCGAAAGTGTCTATGCTTTTTGTTTATCCTCTTCTGAATTCTTTCCTGTTTGTGATCCTCCGTAGCTCGAATCACGGCTAAGGAATCTGGAAGGGAGAGAACTGGGTCGTTCTGCTGGGTCAGCAAAAGGCAAATCAAATATGGAGCTATACAACAAGGACCGCAAGAAGGGAGAAGGAATGATGATTACTCCTGCGAAGGTTTGCAACCGCGACTTGTTGAATAACAAACTATTTGCCTTGCTGCACGTAACTTGCGTTTTTTTATTGTTGCCCCTCTTTACATCGAATAGTTGACCTATAATTTTTTTTTCCAGAGTTACAATCCTGCAGCTGATTCTGTTATTGGATTGAAAGAATCAGCAGCAGCTAAGAAAGAGGAACATATGGCCCTAATCAAGGCTCCTGCTATTGATGAAGGGAAGAAAGAAAAAAAGAGAAAGAAGACGGAAGCTGATGATGCAGGCTTGCAGAATGATGTGTTTGTCTGCGCAGAACCCGAAAGTGGAGATGCTGGGATGGAAGTGAAAAAGAAGAAAAAGAAGCAACGAGCTGAGGGTGGTGCTCAATTGCCGAATGAAGGCTGGAATGTCAAAGTCAAGAAGGAGAAGAGAAGAAGAAGAATGTCAAAGTAAAGAAGAAGAGGAGGAAGCATGCTGATCCGGGTGAAACCGAAGATCTGGGCAAAAAGAGAGAGAACAAGAAGCTTTCAAGCATTTAACCGGTAGGATATCAGAACAGGTTCATGATCGCACACGCATCAATTACCACTAGGGATATTTATTGGTTCGAATTTGTTTGTATCCTGTGAAAGCTTTATTTTAGTGATGATATTGTACTTTTTCTCTCTCACAAGTCTATTTCACGTTATTGCATGCCTATGCATGCGTAAATTGTCATTTGACGATTTCCTAGGCTGGTTTGACACTACATGAAAATCCCTCTTTAAGGATGGAACTTTACTGACGGATTAATACCTGAAATATTCATCGCCACAAGGTTTCATCAAGTTTTCGATTTTCGGTCGGATTTTTTGGCTTGAAAGAAAAATATTTGAAAATTCTTTAGCGACAGGTAAATGCCGAGGGATTGAAATCCA
Source organism: Escallonia herrerae (assembly GCA_033070095.1). Classification (NCBI taxonomy): domain Eukaryota; kingdom Viridiplantae; phylum Streptophyta; class Magnoliopsida; order Escalloniales; family Escalloniaceae; genus Escallonia; species Escallonia herrerae. Next base: position 165,479 of record JAVXUP010001507.1, read on the forward strand.
TCGATAAAAGTAATATTTTTAATTTTTTTACGACTTTTTTTTAGCGATTGAACCTCTTCGTTGCTAAAGGTCCATAGTTAAAAGTCATTAAATTTTTTGAAAAGATTACTTTTAGCGCTGAACCTTTAGCGAGACGGCCAAGATCCGTCGTTGAAAGTCCCTTAAGTCAAAATCCTAACCCCCATTTTCTCTTTCTCCCCGCCGCTTCTCTCATTTCTCTCTCTTCCTCTAGGCCGCCAGTATTTTCTTCTCCGGCCATCATCTCCTCCACCGTCCAATATCAACATCGGCCACTACTCCATCCTCGACCCCGTCCCTCCTCGCCGACGACAGATCCAGCTTTTTTTTTTACCTCCACCATGCCGCCCTTCCCCCCTCACATATGTCGTCGCCGTCTTCGGTCGTTGGTGCAGCGCCGACTAGTACCCCACAGCCACCTCGATGCCCGCCACCCTTTCACCGTCCCCACATCTATCGAAGCCGCACCACCACTACCGCCGCCTTCCACGTGCCCTTGTCGCTGCCCACCCCATGCCACAGCTGCCTGAGCCCGCTTTTTTCCTGGTTATCTGTACGTATTTATGTCTTTAGATTCATTACGTATTTTTCATATGTTGATAGTTAAAAATCATAACATGTTTGAATTTGAAATGATAATCTATTGTACTGAAATTATTAAATTTATTTTGGTTACCGGTAATGTATGAAATCGCTGTTAGTTTGATGTTTTATATGAGATTAAAATGATGGACAAATGGATTGAGAAAAGCAATGATTGACTATTAAAGTTTAAGAAATAATGATTAAAAGAACTGACAGCAGTGGCAACAATAACGACCGACTGTTATGACTAATCAAATATTAAAAAAAATAATTTGAAATAATGATCAACTGTTATGAGAAATTAAAAGCAGTGACGCAATGATCAAATAAAGTCAACAACCTTGACCAGTCAACAACCTTGACCAAATTTGAAGTAACCCTAAACCGTAAACTCAAGAATGTAAACCCTAAACCCCAAGCCCTAAACCCCAAGCCCTAGACATTAATCCTAAACCCTAATCCCTATAACACTACAAAAAAAAAGGTATTTAATGACTGGCTTTTAGCGACGGACAAAATTCCGTCGCTAAAAGGCTGTTTCAACCACGGAAAAAATCGTCGGTAAAAATCCGTTGCTAAAAACTTTTACCGAAGGAATAACCGTCGGTTAATACCTTTACCGACGGATTTCTACTGACGAGGTTTTAGCGATGGATGTTCAGTCGCTAAAAGATTTTAAAAGATTTCCTATCTTTGGCCATTTTTTTTAAAATTTTGTAAAAACTTTTTAGCGACAGAATATGTCCGTCGCACTACTAGACTTTAGCGACGGAATATTCCGATCACCAAAAAGTCCATCGCTAAAAGTCTTCAGCAACGGACTTTTAGCGACATAATATATCCGTCGCTAAAAATTAAGCCTGTTATAAAAACCCACCCTTTTTCTCTCCCCGTTTTTCTTTCTCTCTCTCACTCACCACTGTCTCTTCCCCGACGATCCCCCCTCCGGCAACAACCCCCCACGACGTTGTGCCCCTCCAGAGCTCCTGTGGGCCTCCACTGCCGCGCCACCACCGCCGCCGCACCACCTTCGCAGTTGGTACGTCCATCTTACCCTAATTGTAGTTTAATGTATGTGGTTTAATGCATGTGGGTTTGAATTTAATATAATGTGGTTAATTTTGAGTTTGAATTTATGCATGTGAGTGAGTTTGAATTTAATTTTACCTAATTGTGGTTAATTGAACTTAATTTGTTGTAATGTATAGTGTAATTTTATCCTAATTGTACATTGTTACATGTTGTAACTTTAAGTAATACAAATTAAACTCGAGTTAACCCTAATTGATCCTAATTAACTCTTAATTTAACCATAATTGATCCTAATTAACACTTAATTTAACCCTAATTAACACTAAAGAACTCAATTAATCCCAAAGAACTCAATAAGCCCTAATTAGCACTACTGGCCCTAAATTTCCCTAATTAACCCTAATTAAAATATTAAGTCGAATTAACCTTAATTAAACCCTAATTAACAATAATTAAGTCTAATCAAATCCAATTAACTTTAATTAACCCTAATTTAGCTCGAATTAGCCCCTATAGCCCTAATCGGCTCTAATTAGCCTTAATTAACTCTATTTTACACTAATTAACTCTAATTAATATCATTAAACCCTAATTACCCAAATTAACCATAATTAGCCCCGATAAACCCTAACTAAACCCTAATTAATTAATCCTAATTAACCTAATTAGTGTTAATTAGGGTTAACCCTGATAAATCCTAATTACCACTAATTAGCCAAAATTAGTACTAATTAACCCTAATTGAACTGATTAACCTTAATTAGCCCTAATAAACCCTAACTTAACCCTAATTAAACCTAATTGACTCCTAATTAAACCCTAATTAATACTAATTAACTCTACTTAAACCTAATTAGCCCTAAGTAACCCTAATTAACCCTACGGAACTCCTAATTAAGGCCGGTAAAGCAGTATTTTAATCGGTAAAAAATGTAACAGATATCGTACTAGTAGAAGGCAAAAGCGGTACACACCGGCCGGTATCGGTATGGTATTGATAACTATGCTCTTTAACCTCTTTCTCATAGTATCCATTACAATTTACAAAATATTACCTGGTAAGTTTTCAATCTTCACTTGGCTTTGATTTACTTCATAGCTAAAAGCTTTGATCACGTTCTTTCATTTATATGATGTACTGTCTGACACACACAAACAGCTTATCTTGAACCCAAAGACGTTATTATTGAACAAACAACTTATTTTTCAATGAATTTGCTAATGAGATGTTGAAAACGGGGTAATCCTAGAGGAAGTAATTAATTGAATAAGCTATTTGTTTCCTAATGTCACTATATGGGAACAAACAACCTATTTGGGAACAAATAGCTTATATGAAAAATAAAGTAATTCAAGCTTTGTAGGACATATAGTTTATTTACAAGGAACTGTGAGGTAGGAAATATATGTATATATTTGTAGTCCGCTAGTGAATGAGTATTATATATATTTTTTATTATTGATGAAAATTTTGAGACGATACTGGTACCTATACATGCCATTTTACAGAAAAAAAAAATCAGTACGTATTCTGGTACGGTATTCATACTTATGCTCTAAGGTATTGTTTTACCTTATCTGTCTTGAAAAGAGGAATGTCTAGTATTTTTTCATCAGTATGACCTACATAAGTTTCACCTTTAGAGATCTCAATTTCATCTGAGTTCTGAACCTGAATATGGAGTTTTGTCCATTTCTCTAAACTTGATTTAGGTATCTCTCAGTGGTTTACAGTAGAAACGGGAGTTTCTTCTTCAATTGATTCACTCTAAGTAATTATGTTATTAAATAAAAAGAATCATCTCTTTTCATGGTCCTTAGTTTCTAACATCAAGAAGATAGTGCCTATGTCGTTTAACGTTTTGTTTAAACTTTCTTCGTCATCTGATGTTGTTTCTTCATCAGACTCGTAATGGTATTCTGAAACAAGCTCTTCTGTTGCGTCTTCAGAATCTAATTCGCGTCCCCATGCTAGCTCGTATCTTTTTTCAACATATAGGAAATATCTTATATTTTGTTTTCTTTTCTTACTTGAACATTTATTTACATAATGTCCTTTTTCGTCACATAATCAGTAACAATTATGAAACCAATGAGTGAATAGGGTTTTTGAAATATAATGAGGAATTTAAACTAAGAAACAATCATGAAACTCAATGTAATACTTCAATGAAGATTTGTAGAGCAATAAGTAAAGAGATTGAGTTAGAGATACTTGACTTTAAATGGTTCTCCCTCAAGTGGTTTGCAAGAGCACTTCCACTAGCAACACGGGAGATTTCTTCTTCAATTGATTCACTCTACAGATAATGTATGTTATTAACATAAAAAGAAATCATCTCTTCTTCATTGGTCTCTAGGTTTCTAACATCAAGAAGATAGTGCCTATGTCGTTTAACGTTTTGTTTAAACTTTCTTCGTCATCTGATGTTGTTTCTTCATCAGACTCGTAATAGTATTCTGAAACAAGCTCTTCTGTTGCGTCTTCAGAATCTAATTCGCGTCCCCATGCTAACTCGTATCTTTTTTCAACATATAGGAAAGATCTTATATTTTGTTTTCTTTTCTTACTTGAACATTTATTTACATCTAATGTGTCTTCATTGTGCATGTCGTACACATTAGATCAGTAATCATCATTAAGCACTCTAACAAATTACACTCTTCTGGTGATTTTCCTTTTGGACATGAAGGTTTTTTATACCGAATAGTATATATTTTTTCTAATATATCTTCCCCATTGATTTGGTTTTTCTCTTGATGTATTAAATTTTCTTTTCCAAATTTTTTTTCATTTTTTACATATTTTTTTTCTTTTCCAAACATTTCCTCTCGGATTTTCTCTTTGTGAAGTTTGGCTTTTTTTTCATGTAATATCCGTTCATGTTTCTACCACATGACCTTCTGCAGCTTAGATTGCTAAGTGTATCTGACCTCGTCTGGACAACTTTTGGTGTCTTGCCTAATTTATTAGATATGTGTCTAGCTTTTTTTGTGAGCCATGTCACACTGTATGTGACGTTTCTGTTTCTGACTTATCCACGTAGATTGGAACGTGAACTAACTCAGTGGGATGAGCTAGAGATCGCGATCTTATTTTCTGAACCCGGTTTTCACGTGTCAGTGATGGCATGTGTGACCTTATTCTGAATGACTCTCTAATGTCTGTCTCTGTACAATTACGTATTTTTGACATTTTGAAATTTGTCTTGTACGAAAATATATTTTGACACTTTAAAATTCTGTCTCGTATCTGTTCCATTAAAGTTTTGTACCTCCGAAATTTCGTTCTTCAAACATCTTTTTTTTTATCCCTTTTGGTTGGTCCGTTGAGCGACCTTACTTGGCATTTAACTCACTTCCTTATTATTTTCTTCTCTCAAATGATCAGTAAAAAGGGGACTAGATTGCAGGGCTAGTTGTGCGATTTATAGCTAGTGATTTTTATCTCAGAGTCAGCATTAGTTTTTTTTAGATGTAATAATTAACAGAATTGAATTTGTTTAGAATTTATTTTGGAGCTCCGTATCGGAGTAATTTGGATTATATAAATGCTTTAGGCCGTTATGCATTTATTGATGTATCTTTGGGGTTGATTAGTAGATGCTCTGAATGACCATTTGGGAGAATTTTGATATTTTGAGGTTTTTGACTGTTTATTTTGATATTGACGCTCTGAAAATTCGGGGCGTCACAGTTGCCCCCCCCCCCCCCCTTCTTGTTATCCAAAACATACGCACACATGCACAACAGCCACGCAGGCATGGTCTCTCTCTCAATCACTAAAACCACAGCCCCTAATGGCTTGTTCTTTCCCTTACACACTCACATACTGCTGGAATTTACAACCCCTTCACGGCCCTTTAAATCCCATAATTCAATGAATAATCAAGAGAAAAAGGGGCTAAAAACTTACTAAGATAAGGTTATTCCTTCGCTGGAATTTCTTCCTCCTTCCTTGTCTCTCCCTCTCTCTCTCTCTCAGTCGTGGTAAGCCATAGAATAAGATGTGGGGGATGACTACTCTATAGAAGTGTGTGTGTGTGTGTGTGTGTGTGTGTGTGAGAGAGACCCCCTAGGTTGAAAAATTACCAAAAACCCCCTAAAGTTTCGATAGTTTTTTTTTCTTTTTCAATATTCACCCAAAACATTTTATTATTAGAAACATGTCCAAAATAAATTATTTACTATTGTCTATGTGCTAGAAAAATTTTAATAGGTTTGTTAGATAACCCCGCTACACTAATCGTAGCTAAAAATTGCTAATTAAAATATTTATGCTAAAAAAATAGTCGCCATTAAAAATTTTAAATTAATCCGTAAAAAATATCGGGGTGTTACGAGAACAACATTCATAGCTCATATAAACTTTTTTCATATCTTTTATTGCAAGTCTTTCGGTATAATATTTTTTTAAAACTTCTTTTACAGCTACTATTTTTCTTCCTAAGGAATCGCAAAACATTCTGTCATTTGGGAGTTTAACAAATTTTATTTTTTTTGTTAACTCGTCCAATGGATTAGGGAGTTTGGCAATGAATTGTAAAAATATTTTTTAAATTTTGTAAAAATATTTTTTTAAATTTACAAGTGTATTTTTAAAATAGAACATATCACATATTTGTCATTTTGTCAAACTTGTAAAGACAATTTTTTCTTGAATACCTATATTATTTATAGATTTCCGGTAGAACTTTCATTTGAGGTTATCTACATAAAACATTATTCATTCTTAAAAAATATTAAGCTTGCTTTGAGTTACAATTATCATTTCATTATCTGCTATGCTATTCTACAACCTAGCTGCGTTTCCTTATTGGGTTACTCGAATAAATTTTTTTATAGCATATCTTTCTGTTAAATTACCACCTATAATGGTAATTTTTAAGGCTTGCACTCAATTATCTATTATTTCTTCGGTATTCGAAAGCCAACTGATATCAAGATATATATATTGTATTGATTTACGTGTTCATTTCTTCCATTTTTGAAACAACAATATATTTTAGATTTGTCCTTATAAGGGCGTTATTAAATTTAGAAATTATTAAATTTCGAGTTTCTTTTTAAATTTAATTATGCATTCCACGCTTCTACATAATTTGGATCGATTTCTCCGTTCCAAAAATTAAATTAGAAAATGCTTTATTTACTTACGATCGAGCTCTTTTTTCTTCTTGTTTATATTGTTGTTCTTTTAAAACGGCTGGATCTATTTCATTTATCATTGATTTTTTCAATGATCTTTCTTTTTTTACTTTGTCGAAGTAATCATTTATTATTTTTTCTATTTCTCCTACACTCATTCCCTGTAAGGGGATCTTTGGTGTCTTTTGAGCCACTCGAAAAAGGTTTTCTTTCACCTTCACTACCCATGTATGCTATAACCTCTTCAAATACATATGAAGTTTAGTTGTTGTAATAAATCTTGGTAGTGTCATAACTTTCAATGCTTAGTAATAAGTTATTTGAATTTAGGATGTGGTCTTCACTTCCTAACCCCTTATCTGAATTGTGTAATTCAGTTAATGTAACACCCTGAACCGTAATATGTCGAGCCAGTCAGTTTATTATTTAGGCAACGACTTTTATACGCGAGATTTAACGCTGATTTTCATTAGTGAAATTTTATCGGCAATAATTAGCGTCGATTAGCGTGATCGAATTTTTAACGGCTGGCTATCTTAAAAGACAAATTTAGAAATTATACGATATAGTTTAACGATGAGTGATATTTATCGAGTTACTTAGTAACAATTAGCGTTAATGATATTTTTAGAAGTCTTTAGCGATAATTTCTTACTTTATCGTTAGCATTGAATTTATATTAACAATCTAATTAGCGACGATAATTTTAAAACTTAGTATTGAAGTATATTTTTATAGCGACGATTCATTTTTAGTATCGACGTATTTACATAGCAACTTCTAGCGACGATTATTGAAGCAAGGTAGCATAATAAACCTGTTAATAATTTTCTTAACACCTAAATTATTGTCGATATTTGTTGGACCATTTTGGACCATTTCGCTTCAATAAAAGTTTTGGGTAACATCTTGAGCAACAAAAGAAGGTAGAGGAGATTTTCTGTGATTGTCCATTTAGGGTTTGTAATATATATGCATACTTTAAGTGAACAGCCGCCAAGCTTCCGTCCCATTCCTGTTACACGACAGAGAGATATGGAGAGGCAAAATGAGGGGGCTTGAAGAGGAAGATCTTTCCGGCGATCGCAATTGTTTTTCGGTAAGCTTTTTCCTAATTTATCTTGTTCTTTAATGGTTTATGGGATTAAACAGAATAAGGGAAATCTGCTTTGGGGTTTGGGGTAGTAGCAGCCTTGAGAGGCTGCCTTTAGAGAGAGAAACAGCCGTGGGTATTTGCTCCGGCATTGCCGCGAAAGTGTGGTTATAGCGAGGGTGGCTGCGATAGTAGCAAACCGCCATGAAGTAGATATTGCATGTGGTTTGCGTGTGTTGCGTGATGGGTGTGTGTGTGTTTGTATGTGTGGGAACACATGGGTGTGAAAATGTGTGTGCAGCATGTCCGTGAGTGTATATGTGAATGTATTGGGTGTACAAATGTGGAGATGGGTATGGATTGGTGAGTGTGAGTTGTGTTTTGAAGTGGGTATGGCTGTGTATACATGAAATCAGTGGGTGTGTAAATATGTATAGGAATATGTGGGTGGCAAGGTGATTTCGTGTGTGTGGGCTGTAGTGTTGTGTGTGTGAGTGCCTGAAAATGGGAGAGAACTGTGAGTGTATGTGATGTGTTGTGTGGGTGTAAGTAATGTAAGCTGTGTAATGCAAAGTGGGTGTGTGCATTTGTGAGTCTTGGTGAGTTAAAGAAAAAGAGAAGAAAAGTAAGCAAATAGATAAAAGAAATGGGTAGACATGGAGAGAGAGAGAGAGAGAGAGAGAGAGAGAGAGGTGAAGTTTGCCACACGGAGCATACAGCTAGAACGGAGAAAAGAAAACACAATTTGAGTAACTAACGGTCCCAAAATGCCCCAACAACGTTGAAAGACCACTGCCGGAATACCATCAGGCCCAGGGGCCTTGAAACGGCCAAGTCGAGAGACTACAAGCTTTATTTCCTCAGGGGTGAAGGGTTGAGAGAGGTGGGCCAAATGGAAAGGTAAAAGGGGACTGAGCGGGAGGTTGCTAACAAAAAAGGAAAGCAAGCAGCTGCGGATCCAGTCATGACAGACAAAGGCCGGGAATACTTGCTGACAAAAAAGGAAAGCAAGCAGCTGCGGATAGCATCAAGATCAACTAACTCTTTGCCTGCTTCATCCGTGATGGAGAGGATGTGATTGCAACGACGACGAATAAGAGTCGAGGTATGGAATAACTTGGTGTTGCGGTCTCCACCCTCTAACCAGGCAATTTTCGAACGTTGGGCCCAGAAGACACCCTCACACTCAAGCAGAAAATCAAGTCGGCACCGAGCGTGGAAGTCAGTACACCAAAATTCGTTTGATGAAGCAACACTGCTTCGCGGTACCTACAAGTAGGTCTGAAGCGATTTAATTTGAGCAAACAGATTGCCAAACCGATTAATACTCCAAGCGTGTAGACAGTTGAGAATGGCTTCCAAACAGCGCATTAACTAAAATAGGAGGGACCCCACAGGGGGATGGCTACAAATAGAGCGCATGAAAGGATAACACCGGGGGTCAGAGAGCCACATAGCCTCAAAATGATGGGCAATCGGGTAAGATCGGAGAAGCGGCTCAGTGATGCAAAGGGTTGGAGCATGGTCTAAACGTTGGATGGCTAGGTTACGTGCCAAAGCAGAGGGAAAGAGAAGCACCCAGGAAGGCGAAGCCATCACGCGGTCTAATTTTTCATACACAAAACCGTGCTCCGAATAACCCCTAGCCCAGGTAAATAGTGGCCCTGCCCAACCAATATCCAAGAGATGCAATCGTTCCAAAAAATCTCGAAAACATTGAACCCCGGGAATAACGTGGGAGTTTTGCCCGGTTTTTTCCTCCGGGGTTAAAACCTGATTAAAATCCCCACGTAAACACAAGAAGTCCGAGCACCCCTCAAGCACGGAGGCAATTAACTCCCAAGTAACCGACGAAAATAGACGTGGGGATGGCCATAGACAAACCCAAAACTAATAGGTTGGCCCTCAGGCCCAAGCGAGGTAGAAAGGATGAGGTTGGGATGTACACTGCGGATGGTCAGGCAGGCAGGGGAGCGCCAGCCCAACCATAAACTGCCACTCAACCCGACTGGGTCAACGCCAACATAATTGACAAACCCAGTTCGACGAAAAAGTAAAGCAGCTTTACAAACTGAAGTACGCGTTTCCATAAGGAAAAGGACATCCAGTTTATGAACACAGATCAGTGACGAGGCTAAGAGGACTGTGGAAGCCTGACCCAAACTGCCATAGGATGATCATTGGAAGGGCTGTGATTGGTAAAGCCCAATCACCAAAGCCGGATACCCATACCGACCCCGCTAACAGAAGAGACAAAACTAGAACCACAATCATACAACCAGTCCATCTCAGAATGCAAAGGACAATTAAACTGATCAGGCATGCGTAAAGAGGAGCTAGCAGACCACATAAAAAGCTACATTGCAGAAGCAGGAACCAAAGACAAACATGGAGGGTGTACCGAGGGGTGCACCGATAGCAGCTTGAACTTTTTCAAACGGAATTTGATGAGGGTAGGACTATCATAATCTGAGCGGGTGCGCTTCCTGGAACCAGAGGACTAAGACGAAGTTGAAGATGAGTCCAGCACTATAGGATGAGCCCAATCAATGATGTCCGGCACTTGGGAACAATGAGCCCGCACACAAGCTTGTTTCCTTGCTGGTGCACCCTCCACGGCCTGGGAGCTCCAATCACGACCCCGTTTGTGAGAAACCACAGACGGCGAGGAAGACGAGGAGCCTGACCAAGGACTGCGCAACTTGAAGCTCCATTGAGGCAATCCCAAATAAGCGCCTACTGTCCAAATTTGCGGCTGTTGTGCTTCCTCTGCCAACTGCAAATCCACCAATGAAGGAACCCGAATATGGAAAGCTAGAGGGGACTAGCGAGGCAGAGGGGAAAAAGCTGGAATAAAGTCCTGCGGGGCCACGATGGGGGAAAGCAGAGGATCTCCGTGAAGACGTGGAGGAACGACAGGCTGTTTGCCAATATTGGACCCGTATTGGTCCATAAGAGGCCCACCAGGTCAAGCCGGATGCATGAGAATGGGCTGTCCATCAGTGGCGGGAACGGATGAGCCAGCTTGAGATGCAGTGTCAAGCCCAGAACTGAAGATAGGGCCGCTAGGAAAAACAGGGAGAGGCCTTGATAACGGCAGGTGCGACTCACCAGCAGTAGGCCCGAAAATGTATTCGGCCCACTTCGCCCGTAATACCGTAGAGTCTACCCCCCTGGCCAGGTTGGTCTGATCCACTGAGCTCACCGATTCCAACGTGAAAGACACGCGAGCAGGCCCTGGTGACGTGGCTTGACAGGAGGAAACAACAATACAACTGTCAGCCCCAGCGCGCGTACTGTGCACCTTAGGGGCCCCACCATCCATCCCCTCGGAAAATCGACCCATTCGCTGCGCAGAGCCAGTTCCAGGTGAATCGGGAAAAGATTCCGACTGATCGGAAACCGGTGAGGACGGCGTTGACACCGACGTGAAAAACGGCGGAGTAGAGGAACCAGAATCTTCACCCTCCGACGCCTGTTCCGATGCCTCTAGACTGTGAGCATCGCCGGAGGAGTTTGCCGAAGAACTAGGATCAAGCTCCATTGCATCTAAAGTCGCCCAATCACTGACTAAATTAATACGATTAGTCCGATTCCAATTAGTGTTTGAGAAAGCACGGAGACGCTTAGTAAACATGGGAAGATGATTTTGGTAATAGATGCGAGCATTAAGGAAAGGGGGGTAAATCTCCAAAACTGATTCCAGTAATTGCCGAGCTTGAACCAAGCAGAGATGGCATTCCGAATTCACATGACCGATTACACCACATCGGTAGCAAACTCTAAAAACCTTCTCGTATGATGCCCAAACCCAATTGCAATGACCTTCGATCGTAGGCACGTACACACCTGTCATGACGGGATCCAAGATGTTAATGCGAAATTGCACGCGGAAAAAGTCACGGTGTTGTCGGCGATAGTCCGACCAGTCAACCTGCTGTACGGTACCAAAATATGCACTCATTTGCTCATCTATCTCATAGGTGAAGAACTCCGCGGGAACGTCATGAAGTCGAACCCACAGGTCAATAAAAGAGAAGTCCAACCTAGGTATGCAACTGAAAGGCTGCCAACGAACAAACACTAACAGTGCCCCATTAAAATTCCAAGGTCCCTCTTGCAGAATGCATTCCAAATCCTCCAGAACTGAAAAGTGGAATGCAAGGAAATCACCAACCGATTCCACTTCAATAGATCCCGTAAGGTGCCAAAAATTGTTCACCGATTCTTGCACGAAGTTATGCGTAAGGACCCTGTTGTCAGCAAACCGACCCACTACTGTATTCTTCCAAGTCGCTAGGTTAGCGGAGAGGAGAGGACCTCTGGATTGATATTGATCATATGCCCACAACGCTCTAGCTGTAACGGCTCTTCCAGATTGGAAGAACTTCCAGACGAATCCATAGGAGTGAAGGAAAGAGCTCCAGTTGAAAACACTTACCGACGAAGAGGAACAGCAATCAACGCAGAGGTAAAGGAGAACCAACGAGGATAACTAGGAGTAAGTCAACGGAAGCCAGGCGAATTCACCGATGATCACCGACTAACCAGGAGGAACGCTCTGACGAAGCTGAAAAGTTCCTAATATATCTTTTGTTAGTAAGAAATTCAAATAGGTAAACTATATTTTATTACTATTTCTTCACTCTTTATTACTACTACTATAATCCCTAAAATATTTCTTGAAAAAAATTAGTGAAAAAACTTAAACTGAATAGCAATTAACTTTTAACTTTGAAAGAAAGTGCAAAAAGCATAAAAAAAATGTTGTCTAAACTGCTCCCCTCCAAAAATTTTGATAACCTTGTAAGAAAAAGAAGAATATGTTACTAGCCTTGAGCAAGTTGTCTAGAGCTGGGAACTAAAACTATGTAATTTTAATGGTCATTACCCAATTATTTCTTATATTTTTTCCTCCTGCCCCTTATCTACTCTCTCACACGCACATATCTCAGATCGCCAACCTTCCATCGTCGATAACCTCAGCAACCTCTAGCCACACCATCACAGACCACCCTCCCCCCCCCCCCCCCCCCCCCCACCATTACTAAACCCACACCTGCCACATCTATCTCCCCACGCCCATCACATAACGCACCATCACCTCCCAAGAATACATCACCGCCACAATCCCAGAAACCCACCACCGCACCACTGTGGACAGAGTCACCATCACAAATTTCCGCTGCCACCTTCCAATCTCCCCATCCCCTCTACCCCCAACCAACCCCAACCAAAAAAAAAAAAAAATACAACAATTTTTTTTGAAACACGTAAGACCCGCTGGAATCAATTCCAAACACCTGAAGTGATCTTAAAAGAACATTAATAGTGCAATTTTTTTACAATTATAATACGTACTTCGTACTACTAATGAACCTCCATGGAAAAAATCGTACAAGCAGGGAATTCAAAACAAGCTCATTTCTTTCTTTGAATCAAACAAAGGAAGATGGAGAGGAAAAAATGTGGTTTCGCATGTAAAAATGGTATAAAGGTTGTTTCGTCGTAATATGGATATAGAAGAGACATACGACGGGGTGCAGGGATGGAATTTTACCAGCTAACGTGAAGGGAGTGCTCTGATTTTAAGCACTCCAACCAGAACAAGAACTTTGACATGAAATCAACTCACGGTAACCTACGGAGGACAACCCAGAGGAGGTAACCCGATCATAACAAGAAAATATTCTTTTGGAACCTAAACCAACTTCAACTTACAACTCCTCCAAACTTTTTTCCGACTGGGAAAAGAGCAAAAGCAATACAAAGGGTCAATATTTAGTTCTCTACTGAAGAAACACTAGAGGCGGCAACCACAACCATAGTGTCAACCAAAATTTCAGATATTCTACACCTCACCCAGGAGAGATCAAAAGCCGGAACAAGTGTAGTGCTATTAACACACCTCCGCACACCCAGTAAGTTTAGTGGTTGTTTCATTCAGGAATGATCTGCTCATTGTCAGCATCCCCTTCTTGCTCGATGGTAGGTTTTGACGGGCCAGCCCCAGGAGCCTGCTTCTTCTTTATTCCACTCACTATATCATCAATCCTAAGAAGCATACAGGCAGCCTCAATGGCCGTCTTAAAAGTCTGTGCCTTCACATTATAAGCATCCCAGATCTGCAAATATACACGTATTATGCAAACTCCTTGGTATATTGTCATTCAGTTTTTAGAAAGATAAAAATGACAAGAAACATAATCACAGAGAGTAGACCTGTAGTTCTTTCATATCTGCAGTTTCACCTGTATTACCATCAAGTCCAACCCAAGCATTTTCGCCATTTGCATGCTGTAGCAACATTAAGACCATGACACATCACAAAAGATATCATGCAAACATTTAACCTATGAAATTAAAAGGTTGCACTTATGGTCACGCCATTGTCCACTCCAACAAAGCATATTTCAGTTATCCTCTAGACCAATAGGCTATAACAAATGCTGCTATCACGTTAGGAAACTACAAATGAAGGATAAATGAAAATGTGTCTTACCTTTCCCTGCAGAGCAGTCATTGTCCTTATAACATTAACGCCACAATTCTGAGCTAAGGTTCGTGGTATAGCCTCAAATGCTACTGCAGCAGCTTCATAAGGCCACTGTTGCACAACCAGAAAAATAATTAGACATCAGGCAAATGCCTAAAATAGTCAGGCAATTGCCTTCATGAATGCAAGCTGCTAATGAAATAAAAAAGAACTGCTTAATCCTTCAGTTGCCAGAAAGGTAAAGATTGTAGCTAGAGCACGATTTAGCAACAATCGAGGAGCTGATAAGTACATAAGGAAGTGAAGTTAGACTCTTCCACGGAGAAGAACCTTTTCAATGCCTTCTATGGATGAACTCTTCTGCTTCAATGTGGCTGATACAGTTAACTCTGTAGCACCACCACCAGGAACAAGTTTTGGGTTCTTTAAGATGTTTCTTGCCACAGACATAGCATCCTGTGAACAAATGCTTTAGACCCCACATTTCTCAATAACAAGGAACTCCATAGCAAACTGAATTACCATATTACCTGCAAGTTCCTTTCTACTTCATTCAGAAGATCCTTACTAGCACCTCTTAAAAGAACAGTGCATGCTTTAGGGTCAGCACAATCAACAATGAATGCAAAGAACTCATCTCCAATTTTCTTGACCTCAAACAGCCCCGCCCCAGTTCCCACATCTGATTCTTGAAGTTCATCTGGTCTATTCACAATGACCGCTCCACATGCCTTTGCAATTCTATTGTTGTCTGTCTTCCTCAATCTCCTGATTGCACTGACTCCAGCTTTACTCAAGTAATGGCATGCCAGATCACTAAGCCCTTTTTCTGTAATAACCAAGTCGGGTTTGAATTTCAGTATTTGCATGCACAGAGACTCAATATATTCTTCCTCCATTTTCAGAAGAACCCCCCAGTCTTCTTCTCTAACCAACTCTGCATTTGTCTGATTCTCCCCTTTCTTATACTCAAGAGGACAATCAAGTAAGAGAATTCTGGGGTTGATAATTTTTCTTCTCATCTTGCCAGGAACGACAACATCTTTGTTAAACATAACACCTTTGAGAACCTTAGAATCTTCCAACTGCCCTCCAGGGAGTTTCTCAACCTTAATGTACTTCTTGATATCCACTTCACACAGTCCTTGACCAAGATCAACACCGACTGTCGTGGTTGCATCAAGCGCTAGGTCCTAATAGAGATGGAAAAAAACAGTAAGCTCTAATTTTGTAAAGAGACTGCAATTACAATATGCAGAAGGTAAGAGACAAGGAAGCGACTAATGCAAATATGAGCCAAATTCGTAAAGAAAATAGAATGCAGAATCATGCTTCAACAATAGAACATACTTTCTTCAAATTTGACGAAAGTGATTATACCATGACAGTCGTAAATACAATTACACAATCGAGAAGGAGTTTCCCTTCTGTACATTCAGTGAGGGATAAAGTATTCATCTCCTCCTAAATATAATTACACAACCGAGAAAGAGTTTCCCTTCTATACATTTAGTGAGGGATAAAGTATTGTTCTCTTCCTTTAAGTTACCTCTAATACTTACAGCAATTAGATCCCCAAATTGACCGGTAAATTTTGTGCCGATGCAGCTCTTCACCAACCCCAACATCTTGGCACCTGCCAAATGAAGTTTGGCATTATATCCAAAAGAAATCAACAAAACTAAGAACCAAAAATTCATAGCGTAGAGTCATTATGTTAGTTACACATCGGCGAAAGAGCAAACAACATTCCTCTTTGGTATTACCAAAAGAAATTCATGTCCTGTTGGACTGCCCACAAAATTCTAAACAACTTTGCATCTAAACCATCTTGCAGATTATGGTCGTCATAGATGGTCTTCTGAATGAAAAACAACAGGTCAAATAGAAATATAGAACTCAAAATATAATCTCTAGCAGTACTGATAGCTAACAATCGAAATTCCGTAAGGATGGAAGTTCCAACAAAAAGAGAACCAAACAAAACTGAATCTTACGATCATTCACATCAATGGGCATAGCAATCTTCTCGAGCACCGCAAGAGCATCCTCAAGAGCTTTGATGTATGCTGCAAAAGCAAACCTTTAACTCAACACATTCCACGCACCAAAAAATTAAAAAATCAGTTTTTAGAACACTGACATAGTACCTCGGCAAATGACTGTAGGATGATAGCTCTTGTCAATGAAGGCTTCAGCAACATGAAGCATCTCACCAGCTTAAACAATTTTTCACATCAGTTAAAAAATGGGGAATAGTAGATGTACATTTATATATGACGCGTGGAAGGAAATTTTACCAATACGAATACAATACTTTACCTTTGAGCAACAACACATACTTCTGGGTGATTTTTGACAATTGAATATGAAGCCTTAGGGCGGAAGTTCATTCATTATTTAAAAGGAGCAGAGAAAAACATTTCAGTGGATAAAAAAAAAATTGAGCGGGCCGTGGGTGAAGAGAGAGCAATTTGATGCCTCACTCAAAAGTCTAAGTTCCTTGGCAGGGTCTTTTAGAGTGACTTATCACGATATGGGACGGGATATTACAATCTCTCCTCCTCTATCCTTACTATTCCAACTTAAACTTATCTTTGTCACACATAGCCCGGAAACTCCCCCTCTAGCCATATTGGGACAATGCAGGTATTGTTCAGTGACTCGGCAGGGTTATTAGAGGCTAATTTTGGACTCAAATATATCAGATCGGAGTGGGGTGCTACACAAGTAAAGGGAATAGAAGGTAAGGCTGTGCTGACCAGCCTCTAGCCATACTGGCACACATGTACGCACGAGAGTGCATACATATAGATAGACAAACATATGTAAGTAGGAGAAAAACAGCAGTTAAGGCCGACAGGTGAAGAAATGAACAGAAGGAAAAGCTGGGCTCACCAAGCTCTCCTATATACATATACTGATATACACATGTACTTTAGGTTAAACCATCCAACTTCCCCACAAACTAGTTAAAATACAACATTGCTAAAGTAATAGGTCTCTCAGGTAAACAATTTGCCCTATTTTTAGCAGAGTACACAATTTCTGTCCACATAATTGGAACACTCTTATTTTCAGGTTTTTTTAACAACCAGAAAACAGAAAGAGCGATAATAAATGTTTCCCCCCTACCTTCTCTCGGGAAAACAGTGTTAAGCAGTGGATACTCATAAATCAGTCTGCATTTCATTTCTTCATTCTTCTCTTGTAGAGAAGTAAATAAGCTAAGCAGCACGGATTCCAGTGCGGGTGCGGGTATGCGGATGCGTCATTTTTTCAAAATATAGGATATGGGTGCGGCGGAGATACGGAAAAAATTTATAAATACATGTTATTTGTATGTAACAAAAATAATGCTATTTTAGACAAACAATAAGGTATTTTGTTAATATGGTGGGCTACTTTAGAAACATTGAAAGAGCATAGCCAAATATGACAAAGCTTGTAGAAGTTCTATTAATTTTTAAAAATAGTGGGGGCTATTTCAAAAGATTGTCATTAAAGTTGAGAGTTAAACATAATAAACAGAAACTTTCATAGAAACCCTAGCTTATAAGTTATAACACAACCGTCACCCAAAACAGACAACATCGACAAAGCTCTGCAAGGAGAGGTCCCATCGCCACTGCAGCCGGACACTATCCTCGCCGCTCGCCTATCGCCTGAATACTCTCCCCGCTCGCCTCTCATGTCGAAAAACCCTCGCCGCTCGCCGGAAGACTCCCCACTCGCCTCTCCAGTCGAAAGACCCTCGTTGCTTCGGCGGAGGTTGTTTCTTCTCTTCTCCTTCTTCTTCTCCTTCTCCTTCTCCTTCTTCTCTTTCTTATTCTTCTTCTACTCTCTACCAAAAAAGCCTGGATGCGTCCCAGCCACATCCAAGATCCAGAAAATAAATTTAATATATATATGGACACATCCAAAACGTACCCATGCCGCACCCGCACCCGGTGCTTCCCTCAAACTGCCAAACTGGTGCTTCATAGTAAGTAAGTATCTTCATCCAAATAATCTTAAGTTCTCCAAGAAAAGGTCAAAGTGGGAGAACTTAATTTGCTGCCACATGCAGAACAGACCCTTCTTTTCCTCATTATTCAGCTAAATAACAAGTTCTGGATGAGGGCATACCAAGAACTATGACTGAAGTCGTTCCATCGCCTACTTCTTCATCTTGTGTACGGCTTAATTCAATCATAGACTGTCATCAAATGCAGAGGGGCAAAAATTAAGAATGCAGAAAGAAAAGACAAAGCAATTTAATTACCAAAAGGCAAAAAAGATTATTGCAAAATAAGAGATGAAACTTCAAAAAGGTAATATTCCCACTCCAAGTTAGAAATGGCAATCTTTAGTGAAACTTTTTCAAGATTAAGATAAGATATAGAAGGGAGCAGGTTAGTTAACGCGTCGAGTCGAATTATCCCAACAGTAATTCCATATGTAGTAAGGGTCGACAGATTATTCTAATATATATACAGGATGTTAAGTGTATAATAACAACATCAGTTTGAGCAATATGCAAATCATACTTTAGCAGCTGGGTGAGCAACATCCAACTCGCGTAGAATGGCATTCCCATCATTGGTGACCACAATTCCTGAAAATCCAGAGGCACATCAATACTTGAGAGAATAGTAGCGTGTCAGGATGAAGGATCAGAACAAAAGATATGTTTCACATAGAAAGATGAATAGTATACATGTACTTACAAAACATAAGCATATGGTATGTGCAAATCCAAGCAACTAGTGACACAAAAATCTGACACATTCATAAGGCAGCGGGCAGTGACAACATGCTTGACAGCTTGCACTTCCTTTTACTAGGGACAAAACTAACAATGATGCAAACTACTTTACTCTTGTCATGATAATCCTATTTATGATCACATACAAGCGGTCATCTGATATCACTAGCATTCTATCATGCACATAAAAGATCTTAGACCAATGTTTATCATCCTAGACAATGTTTGTACATCTTCATTACTTTGGGACTGCAAAAAGCTATCTTACATGGACTCAGTACGAGTGTCCGGATCGGATAAGTGTCCAAGTGTCGGACTCGTCTAATTTTGAAAACGCAAGACACGGGAACACGGCAAAATGTTTATATTTGTTATTGCTTTTTAGTTATTTCGAAGGTAAAAAGATGTTTTATGTGATGCATTTGGTTTTAATTGACAACTTGTCTCGTCTCAAAGTAATAACTAATTAAACAAAAAACAATAAAATAGTATCATAATGGCATATCCTATGAGATGTGTCGGA
This sequence comes from Escallonia herrerae, assembly GCA_033070095.1. Taxonomy (NCBI): domain Eukaryota; kingdom Viridiplantae; phylum Streptophyta; class Magnoliopsida; order Escalloniales; family Escalloniaceae; genus Escallonia; species Escallonia herrerae. The sequence goes on from JAVXUP010001507.1 coordinate 185,121, forward strand.
CACATATCCCATACCCCATGTCCAAGCGTCGAGTGTCCGACATGGGTACTTCACGCAAACCGAAGAGTCCATGTCTATGTTACATGGACTCGGTACGAGTGTCCGGATCGGATACGTGTCCAAGTGTCGGACTCGTCGAATTTTAAAAATGCAAGACACGGGGACACGGCAAAATGTCATATTTATTATTGCTTTTTAGTTATTTCGAAGGCGAAAAGGTGTTTTATGTGATGCATTTGGTTTTAATTGACAACTTATCTCCACTCAAAGCAACTACTAATTAAACAAAAGACTATAAGATAGTATCATAATGGCATATCCTATGAGATGTGTCAGACACATATCCCATACCCATGTCCAAGTGTCGAGTGTCCGACACGGGTACTTCACGCAAAACCGAAGTGTCCATGTAACATAGGTCCATGTAACATAGGCAAAAAGAGTGGTAATGTATATTCTACGTCTTGCTTTTCTGTCAGAGGAACCAAGAAGTGAATATTCTACATATTACATTTTCTTTTTTCCCATTAGTGTGACATCGTATTTTAAGCATTGTTGTCATAGCACATTCCAAATCTATCTACAAAGAAAAATGCTTGAAAACCAATCAAAAATTTTAATCCCATCATACAAACTAAACATGCGTACCTCCCGTAGCATCAAGTAGCATCTTCAACATAGATCTTGGACCCAAGGTAGTGCGTATTATATCGGCCACAGCCTGAAAGAAGATAAAAAAAGTAGAGGATGTATCTCAATGTGGAGGCATATACTCTGAAGAAACTTAATTTACTTCAAAGAGAACAAAGTAGCCAACTAGAACACTATCAATGATAAAAAATAAAAAATAAAATCAATAGTAATTCTTGTCACCGAACTCTACCAGACATTTGAAAAACCTAAGTTCTGAACCCCAAATGAAATGCAAGAACAATTCAGAAGAAATGCAAAACTTGTCTTTGATCAGTCTAATCGCTAGGATGACCCAAGAAGCTAGAATTATGGATTGCTATGGGCATATTAGAAATATAGCAAGATCATTTCTGAATCCCTATAATTCAATCCCGTTGCTAGTTATGGAAGTGAGAAAAAGGCCAGTTGTTATGAAGCTTTAAACATAACAAAAGCAAATACATAATGATGCCTCCCACGTGTTCGGACTTCAGATCAACAAAGGTGTAAGGAGAAATATCAGCGATAAATCCCCTCACAGATAGGAAATCTTAAAAAATGAGAGGCATCAAATTCTTAGTGGCACTCCATGCGTTACTAATGATCGCCGTAAAATGTCAAAATGGCCCTTAATGAGGTGCACCACATATTATGCATGCTACTACACTACTCTATTAAGCTTGTTTGCAGCGTGCCACAAACTCAAATTCCTTAGAGGGCAGCGCCCACTTTCCCAATCAGCAGGAGGAAGTACAAGGATTTGCAAGAACTGTTTAAGCAAATTTATACCAAATTTTTACTTAATGAGAACAGAAGACAGTCGATCGAAAGAAATTTAAAGCTCGTGAAAACCGACTTAAGCACAATATCACCTTTGAAGCTTGGATATTTGCATGGTGCACTTTAGTTCCAGATTCGCGAGACAAGGTATCCTCTGCACATTTCAATTCACATCGTGCCAGTTAGCAAAATTGGACACAACATGTATTTTACTAACATCATTAAATTACCTAAATTGATTAGGTAAAATGACATCACCCAATTTCAGATAGTATATGGGATATACACTAAAAAGTCAGAGACACCTATAATCATCCAAGAACAACATTTTTTGTTAGTTCGTCTACAGTTGCACCAACATGAGGTTTTTCGTCTTGACACAATAAGCCGGCAGAGAAAATGAAGATAGAATATCCAGCTTCCCTCGTCATTCCAGTTAAGTGCACTTGCACCTTGTTCACGTTGTTTTTAACACAAATGAAAGATAAACTTCTTTTAGTTTATTTACTATTTTAAGCCAATAGGTTTGTTGCATATAAATTTGCTTGTTTAAAGTTTATTGTCAATAAATAATTGGCTTGTAGCTACCAATTGCTCAAATGGTTAACCTTACACAAAACAAAACTCCAAAAAACTGTTGAAGTAAAATCAGATAATCGTACAGACAGAAGATCAGAAAATGTATGATAGTAACAGCAAGCCCCTTATAGCACTGATGGTGTGAATTTATGATTCTAAATCTTTTGTATAAGGGATTACAGAAGAAATCATTTCAACAAACAAGCGAATTAGGAGGTATTGGTCGACGGGAAGATACATCAAAGACCAAACATTGGTCATACACATGTTTAATTACATGGTATGCCGGTTTTACATCGACATGCAGCAGAACAAGAGAATATATCACCACTTCCAGTTCTAATTGTCTAAAGTAAACACTACATCGCTCACAAAAAGAAAAATCGACCGAGGTCCATAGACTGGATTCTGTATGAAAGAGAGATCAAAAGAATGCAAATCAAAAGGAATTACCACCACCAAAATACTCTATAAAGAAAGATCAAACCCCTGCATAAATCTCAAGTAAAGGTGGAGTCCTGTAGCCTTAATTGTTCAGCTATGGATATGGAAAAGAGATGGGGTTTGAGCGAGCAAATAATAAAAATGTAGATTGGTGAGAGAAATACTTACTGAGAACGAGGACTGGTGCGTGCATGACTGCAGGAGATGCTGTTGTATAAACCCTAGAGATTCAATCCCTCGCTAAGCTGTGGATCCACAATGTCAAGGGCTTTTGAATCGTCTGTTTCTCGGGATGGAAAAAGGGGATTTGGGCGCACAAGAAGAGTTTGGAAGCAAAAACCCTAGAGTGTTCCACTGAAACTGCTGGAAGCGGAGTAATTTTGAGAGCTCACGTGAGCGCGCATACATGTGATGAATAGTGTGCGCTAAATGGGCTAATGAAAGCAAATAAGCCCACTTTGTTCCGATCTCGTGAATTCCGGCCCCTACGTCCCTTCTCAATTCCAGCCCGCGTCACGTTTCTCTTTTTTTTTTTCAGTGTTTTGTTTAGTTTTTAAAATCGCAAAAAAAATCACACGCTGTTTTAAGTTTTTATTTCTTATTCATTTTTTAACTAGTGGTCAAAAGTCGAATTTGTAGTGGATGTTCGAAACCCTTGTGATTTTTTATTTTCAGAATTTAAGAAATATAAAATTTAAAATCTCTTTTAATTTTTACTTTTCGCAAAAATGTATGTGTACTTGACGGGGCATTTTATTTTACATTTTTTCTTCTTTATTATTTTCTTCTCTCGTTTTTGCTTCAATCTCAAGTGTCCTTTTCTTCTCAGATAGAATACCTCTCGGCCACCTCCTAAGCACCACAATCATCAGTTTCAGCCAGAATACCCAATAGAATCTTAAAGATTCTTGAGATTGCGGAATGAAATAAACTGAATTTGTTCCTGTAGACATTCCAAAAGAACAGCTCCATGTTGCCGACGTGGTGGTGGAAGTGGATTGTTGTTAATGGTGGAGGATGATCGCACTTGTGGATATGGTGATGATGGTGGACTTTTTGGCAAGTGACCGTGATGGCGAAGGTGGTGACAGCAGGTTGTCTGATCGTGTGGTTGGGACTTGGGTAATAACTGGTGGCAATGGAAATGATGCAATGACTAGTTTTTTTGTGAAAATAGGGTTGTAAATTATTTTCAATGAAGTTTGAAGGTTGAATCTCAAATCAAAAATGAAAAACCTAAAATTCTAGATTAGAGTTTTCAAGGACAACCCCCAAAAACAAGGGGTTAATTACAAAACTGTCTAATGAGATTTATATGTTCTTATACTTTACTCTCGTGTTTACAACTTTTGCAATAATGTCCCTCGAAATCATCTCTATCGTTCAAACCGCGAAATCAATGTTCAACCGCGGCAAGGACATCGTGAAACCACCAACTCTGGCGGAAGAGGCGTTAGGCTTGTATGGTCATCTGCTTACCCATACTGTCATCGATGGCGTCTCAAATGACGACAAGTCAAAATTTCCATCCGGCAACGAAGACACTCTGCCGCCCATTGAGCTGTCATCTTCCTCTTCTTCGCTCTTGATGGAGTTCGTCAGTCCCAGCCCAGATGAAGAAGGCGACGAAGTGGACACCATTAACCGCATCTTCTTCAAGTCAAGCCGCCACTTGCTCATCTTCTCCTTCTCGAGCAGCATGCACGGTAGCATGTCAGGATCCTCAACCACCTTGTACTGCAGCGACATCATCTGCTGAGGCTATCACTCCGTGGCCTCGAGCCTCTTGCTCATGTTCTCCAACTCTTTCTCCAAGCCCTTTTGCTCATCCTTCAGTCTGGTTATCTCGATCAGTATCTCCTCATCTTCGTCATCCATCTCCTCTTACTTCGCATAAGTACTGCTCTTATTGTGCTTCCTCCTCGTTATGTTCTTCAACAGCTGGGTTTGGCCTCGAAGGAACCACTCGCTCGGGAATTCCTAGCGATCTGGGTCCACTTTCCTGAATCCCAGATGCATAATTAATTAAGAATACCCAGACATCACTAAATTTAATTGCAACAAGAATCTGCTAAATTATTGTATCCTTGCATCAAATCTTATTAGCCTAATTAATACCCTGTGAAATTATAGCTGGAGATATACATATATGGTCTTCCTCCACACTGTTGTCCACATTCGTTTTACTTTCACCACCATCTGGATTAGATGTGCAAATTCCCTGTAGAAATTGTGCGATCCGGTGATCGAGCGATGTCGACGGCATCGGGGGAAGATGAATAGAGAGAGAAGAACACAATGGGAAAGAAGGGATAGAAAAATTACAAATTTGCCCATGCCAAAATGGCATATGCACCGCATATGATCACTTAACGTGCAAAATTAAACAGACGTCCAATTTTGAAGCTATTTGCAACGGTTTTGTCAGCCTCCAGGGACATTATTGTAAAAGTTATAAACATGGGGGGCAAAGTGCAAAAACGTGTAAATCTCAGGGGATAGTTTTGTAATTAATCCAAAAAAAAAGAAAAAAATTGACTAGTCCACAAGACATCTATTTTTTTAGCTTTGGAAGTTGAATAACATACTCACAACAAAAACTTTGTCAAACACTACCCTATTTGAGTTTCGAGATTTGATTTTTTTCTTTTGAGCCCAAACACTCAAGCTTCATTGCAAGCAATACAAAACCCACACTTTAACAACATCCAACCTTATTTCATCATTTCCAATTCCATCTCTGCCACTATCCAACCCCTCCCCCCTAACCACGAGACCTACTACTACCACCGTTGCCACCATTGTAACCACCAGATAATGCACCATCACCACCATTTATCGTCCACTACTAACATTTATCACTACTACTATTACCACCATTTAATAAAACCAATCGTATCTAACCTCGTTGTTGTCACCCACATCCCTAAGCCAAGGCCATCAATTCATTTGCCCGCCACCATCACCCCCCCCCCCCCCCACATATTACACACACACACACATGATAATTGATTATGAAGGCCATGTCGTCATGGGTCAAAGATCTGGAGATAGATCATAATTGAACCCTTGGCCATCAAATTCTGATGCCCTATACACTTGCCATAGACAGCCATCATCAAATATGTAGGACTTGACGGCGGGGCCATGTCGTTGTTGCGGTCGGGGAATGTGATGGTAGATTACTCAATAGTTGTGGTTTGGGAATCCGACGGCGATGTTGTTATGAGTTTAAAGATCGTAGTGGTGGTGGTAGTGTAATGAGTTTGATGATAGTGGCGGTGGTCAGGAGGTATTCCATTGAAGAAGAAAAGAAATATTAAAAGGTTGAAGCAAAAGACTTTTGAAAAGAAAATGGTAAAAGAGAGAAGAAAAATACAAAAACTCCTAACCAAACACATGTCTAATTTTTATTAACTAAAAATGAAAATTCACGTTGGTTTCAAGTACACGCTAAAGTTTGTTTGTTAGGCTTTCTTAGGATGTGATATTCGCTATTTCTTTTCTTTTTTTGTATTTTTGTTTTTCAAAAAAAAATTGTGTATGTTTGTAAGTGGTTTCCACTTAAACTGAAGTGAGGTACAATCCATCACCTTCAATTGCTCGGATACACTTTTATCCTATGTTTAGCATGACCTAACTGCATATGCGTATTGGTTATATACTTAGGTATAATTGTCGAATGTATGACAAGGAATGTAAATGCAAACTTCCAAGATAAATCAAAAGATAACGTGGGTGAGGTGCACGATCTAACGGCAGAATTTAAAGGTAGCCCGTTGGTCTTTAATATTTGGTTGCTAGAGCCTATGGAGTAAGATATCATCCTCAGTTTTAAAATTTTGAGCTCTACGATGTAACGGCCCAAAAATCTGGAGCTCCACTGCCTCGAACTCCCGGGTCGTTAACTTACCGAATCATATCAAACCTGTCAAACATGTTCACTAACACATATTCCAATTTATCTAATTCAGCATCAACTCAGATTTCTCAAAACACTGGATCCCTACTGCTTAGTTTAAACTATTACAACTTAGGTTCTTCGCAATTCAAATTTACTAAGATCAAATAACAGTACCGACCCACGTAAGGGTCTTACTATACCGTGGTGATGGGCTCATCGAATCTCACTCAGTCTCTAACCCATTCCCGAACAATCTATTGATAACCCTACGGTTATTTAACCTATGATTATATTTGATTTTGATGATAACTAAAATTAACGATTATGTTGTCTAACATGCATTGAGTTGATGAAGCAATAGGTACAATCTCATACTCATGCAAATGGACTATTAGACGAGCAAATCATTCAAAGACTCTCAACGAAACGCATCATAGAAGGAATTCGTTGTTTGAATTTTACTATGCTTAATTTCTGTTCTTTGTAACTAAACATAGATATGATCGCTTCGATGACTGTAACCTAGAACTTGCCCATAGGTTTTCCTTGCATGCATAAAAGTTTTTCATTCTTTGAAAACAAGGAAACTGCATTTTCTGGAATGCAATCGACTGCATGTTGGGCAGTGAGGTATTACAGTCGACTGCATTCAAATGCAGTCGACTGCAATACTTCCAGTAGCCTATTACAGTTGACTGTATTGGAATGCAGTCGACTGCAAGTTGGAAATTTGAATTTCCAACGGCTACTTTTGGGATTACAGTCGACTGCAATGGCACATTGCAGTCGACTGTATTTACCGTTTGGCGCATTTAATGCTTCACCTAACTCCAAACGGTCATAGTCATTCTCACCTCTATAAATACTCATCTGGGGCATAATTTTGATTCATCAATTGCATTCAAAGCCTTCTTATCTTGCATATTCTTAAAGATTAAAGCAATTGTTCAATCTCTCTTGGTTTTCATTATTTTCTCATCCATTTCAAGAGAGAATTTATTGTGAGCTTATATTTGAGAGATATACACTTTCATAAGTCATCATACACTCATCTCTCTTGTTCTAGAGCTTAAAATTGTACTCATCTACTTCTTGAGAGTGAAATCTTGTACACATTTCTTCATCTAAAGTTTCTTGTATCAAAGCTTGGGATTGTCAAGCTTTGAAGCTTTGGGACTGTCAAAGCTTGTTCTTGATATGGGCATAGCATCAAGGGATTATAAGAGGTTCGATCTTGACCCGCAAGAAAGATCATACTAGTGGATTCTAGGGCCTTTCAAGGGACTTCCTTGAAGGGGTGGACGTAGGCTTGAGAGTATATCAAGCCGAACCATTTAAATCTCCTCGTCAAGTATCTCTAAACCCTTCTCTCCTTACATTATCGTTTTACATTTGTGTTGAGATTGGCTTGTTTGCTTGCTTGAGATATTGTGTTTGAGGTTTGTTGTTTAAGTGTTATTCTTAATCTTTTTAAGTTAGTTTGTAATTGCTTGTTAATTTTAAAATAGTCTTAAAACCCTATTCACCCCCCCTCTAGGGTTATCTTTTTGGTTTCAAGTGGTATCAGAGCCTCGATTCTTGTTATATTGGATAACGCCATGAGAGTTAATCAATCGTGGCTTACATTGAGGGTATGGAGGGTAGTTCTACCACTAGGCCTCCATTGTTTAATGGGACCAATTATAGTGTGTGAAAAGTTAAGATGAAAATCTTTTTAGAATCTCAAGACTATGAGATGTGGGATATTGTTGAGAATGGCCCATTTATTCCGATAAAGGTGGTTGACAAGGTTGAAGAGCCTAAATCCAAATCGGAGTATAGTGATCATGGTAAGAAGATGATTTGTATGAATGCTAGAGCGAAAAATTGTCTTGTGTGTGCTTTAAATACTAATGAACTCAATAGAGTCATTATGTGTAATTCCACTAAAAGTATTTGGGATACTCTTCAAGTCGCTCATAAAGGGACTTCTCTTCTTAGAGATTCTAAGATGAACTTATTGTTTAGAGATTATGAGTTATTTCATATGCTTCCAAATGAATCTGTTACGGATATGAATACTCATTTTACTAACATTGTGAACCCTTTGAAGCAATTGGGCAAGGAATTCACTAATGGTGATCTCGTAAGAAAAGTGATTAGGTCCTTACCAGAGCTTGGGATACAAAGATCACCGCCATCCAAGAATCAAAGAATCTTAATATCTTTCCTCTTGATGAATTGATGTGCTCACTCATGACATACGAAATGCAACTCAAGACCTTTGATCAAGAGGACGTAAAAAGAAGCCTACATCAATTGCTCTTAAAGCTTAATCTTCAAACCTTGAGTCAAGTGATGATGATGAAGAATTTGATGAAGAGGATGTTGCTATGATTGTAAAGAACTTCAAGAAGTTCATGAGGTTTAGAAGGAATGGTGGGAGAAGGCAACAAAATGCTAGCAACGAAAATAAGCTTTGCTACAAATGCCATAAGTCGGGACACATGAAGATCCCGAAGATCAAGTTTGAGAAAGACAAAGTATGTGATGCTTGTCAAATGGGTAAGCAAAAGAAAGTCTCTCACAAATCGAAGAAAATGGTATCTACTTCTAGACCCTTGCAATTATTTCATATGGATTTATTTGGACCAATCCCTACTACTAGTCTTGGTGGTAAATCATATTGTTTTGTTATTGTTGACGACTATTCTCGCTATACTTGGACTTTCTTTTTGGCCACCAAAGATGAATCTCTAAATGTGTTCACTTCATTTGCAAAACGTGTTCAAAATCAAAAAGGATATTTGATAACCAACATTCGAAGTGATCATGGTAGAGAATTTGAAAATTCAAAAATAGGAGCCTTGTGTGATGACTTTGGGATATCACATAATTTTTCGGCTCCTAGAACTACTCAACAAAATGGTATTGCCGAAAGAAAGAATAGGTCTTTGCAAGAAGCGACAATGTTTAACGAATATGGTTTACCTAAGTACTTTTGGGCGGAGGCGGTCAATTGTGCTTGTTTTGTTCTCAATAGAGTTATCTTGCGAAAAATTTTGTTAAAAACCCCTTTATGAGCTTTTTAATGATAAGAAACCTATGGTGAGCTTTTTTAGAGTTTTTGGTTGCAAATGCTTTATTTTAAATACTAAGGATCACCTTAGCAAATTTGATTCCAAAACATTTGAGGGTAATTTTTCTTGGTTACTCTAATAATAGTATGGCATATAGAGTCTATAATAAAAGAATTTGGTTGTTGAAGAACCCATTAATGTTACTTTTGATGAGACTAATCATTTTCTTCAGAGGACTAACATTGTTAATGTAGATGATGTGGACAATAACATGAGAACTTTGGATATAAGTGAAACACTACAAGACAACCCCAAAGAAATTGTTCAAGAAGAACGACAATCAAGCTTTCAAGAGGAAGACAAGGAAGCAAGCAATGATGTTTCAAACCCGGACAACTCTCAAGCATTACCAAAAGATTGGACTTACAAAAAGGATCATCCAAGCTATCAAATCTTAGATAATCCTTCAAGTGGGGTAAAAACTCAACACTCTCTTCAACAACATGTTAATTTAGCATTTCTTTCCCAAATTAAACCGAAGAACTTCTCCGAAGCTCTACATCATGAATCTTGGATGCTTGCTATGCAAGAGGAGCTAGTTCAATTTGAAAGAAATCAAGTTTGAACCCTTGTGCCTAAACCTCAAAACTATAGGATTATAGGCACAAAATGGGTATTTAGAAACAAACTTGATGAATTTGAAATCGTGGTTAGAAGCAAGGCTAGATTAGCGGCCCAAGGTTATAACCAAGAGGAAGGAATTGATTTTGATGAGACTTATGCACCGGTAGCTAGACTTGAATCTATTAGAATGCTTTTAGCTTTTGCTTGTTATAGAGATTTTAAACTCTTTCAAATGGATGTCAAGAGTGCTTTTCTAAATCAACCTCCCGGCTTTGAATATGAAAAATTTCCAGACCATGTTTTCAAACTTAGCAAAGCTCTTTATGGTTTAAAACAAGCTCCTAGAGCTTGGTATGAAAGGCTAAGTAGTTTTCTTTTAGAAAATGGTTTTTCAAGAGGAAAACTTGACACCACTCTTTTTATAAAATCTAAGGGCAAGGACTTATTGTTGGTGCAAATATATGTTGATGATATTATATTTGGTGCTACTGATGGATCCTTGTGCGAAGAGTTTGCTTCTTGTATGAGTAAGGAGTTTGAAATGAGCATGATGGGAGAACTCACCTTCTTCCTTGGATTGCAAATCAAACAAAGCAAGGATGGAATCTTTATCAACCAAGCCAAATACACCAAAGAGCTACTCATGAGATTTGACATGGAAGTATCAAATGCTTTTGACACTCTAATGAGCTCTTCATTAAAGCTTGATAAAGATGAAAAGGGTAAGGATGTTGATATTAAGCGCTATCGAGGTATGATCGGATCACTCATTTACCTTATCGCAAGTAGACCCGATATAATGTTTAGTGTTTGTTTATGTGCTAGATTTCAAGCTTGTCCTAAGGAATCTCATTTAGTTGCTGTCAAGAGAATCCTTAGATATCTTAAGGGCACTCACGATTTAGGGTTATGGTTTCCTAGAAACACGTCATTTTTTTACCTAGTTGGCTACTCCGATGCTGACTACGCCGGTTGTAAAACCAAGCGGAAAAGCACTAGTGAAGGTTGCTAATTCTTAGGACACTCTCTTATTTCTTGGAGTTTTAAAAAGCAAAACTCGGTTGCACTCTCTACCACCGAAGCCGAATATATGGTGGTTGGTGCTTGTTGTGCACAAATTCTTTGGATGAAACAAACTCTTTTGGATTTTGGACTCAAGTATGACCACATACCTATCTTATGCGATAACTCGAGTGCCTTTGATTTGAGCAAAAATCCCATCCAACATTCACGGACCAAGCACATAGAAATCAAACATCATTTTATCCGCGATCATGTGCAAAAAGGTGATATCGTTCTCGATTTCGTGGACACAAATCACCAATTAGAGGATATCTTCACTAAACCGTTAGATGCGAAGAGGTTTACCGCTCTTAGAAGAGAACTTGGCATGTCTTCACCTATGTGACAAATTTTTTTTACTTCTTGTGGTTTAAAACATACAAGTTGCACTTCACATGCTTGAGCATTATTTCATATGCTTATCGCATATTTTGGTTATTTTCTCTCCAAATTATTCATTTTGTTGCTATTCATCCTTGGTGTTTAAACTATTTTGCACACATTTATATTGCAATATTCATATGCATAATCAATTTCAGGACTGTTTGACTTTTGGCATTAGAGTCGACTGCATGTCGAAATAAAGTCGACTGCATGTATGAATACAGTCGACTGCATGTATGAATACAATCAACTGCGTTACGGGGGAAAAGCATAAATCTAGTCCAGATTTCATTTTTCAGCAGATCTCTCCTCTCTCTCTCTCTCTCTTCAAACCGAAGCTCTCATCTCTCCTAGGACTTAATTCTTCTCCATTTGCCTTGAAATTGATACGTAAATCCTCCCAAATCTTATTCTACTACATGATTTACATACTTTCTCTGATCGATTTCACCTACGTTGTTCATAATCTATTGAAATTCAAATTGCCCACTTTGGTGAAATTTCTTCAAATCTACTTTAATTAAGCATGTTACTATATGATTTAATGCTTAATTTATGTTTAGGGATGCATATTACATGATCCTACATAGTTTAATTACATGCATTCATGCCAAAATCGTTTTTCCCCAAATTTCATAAACTAGGATTTTTTGTATGTCAAAATTTCTTCAATTAATTAAGCAATTTCATGTTTGATCACTTGATTCATGTTTAATTATGTCATTTTATCGTTTATACATAGTTATTTACATTCAATTTGTTCAAAATTCATTTTTTCCCAATTTGCATGAACTAGGGTTTATATATTTTTATAAAAAATTTAAAAATTCATACTTCTTTTGTTTGTTTTAGCCTAAATTCATGTTGTATTATCTTTCTATCATACTTTCACGTGATTTATTATAACAATTTCATTGAACACATCTTTTTTCAAACATTTCATAAACCCTAAAAAAAAAATTCTTTGCATTTTCATATATCTTACTTTTGTTATTTATCTTTCAAATTTGTTAGATTGTTTCAAGAATGGCAAGAGAGAAATGTGCGCGCGCCAGTTCTTCACGATCACGAGCCGCTCCCGCGCCCGAACCCAAGCATGCCCCAGTAGAGTTTGACCACAACCGCTATAAGAACCATGAGGCTCAAGACCGTGTCTCCTCTCAAAACTCTTCCCATCTGGCTCCAGGTTTGCGTTTAGACACTTTATTTCTCTTTAGCATAGGTGTACTTAGACACCTTCAGGATTGCTATCTAGACCTCCTTATTGATAGGAACACCATCATATATTATCATGATGCAATCCGTCTTTTTTATGCAAATTTGACTTGGAGCATTTTCCAATGAGTCGTGTACACTCACATCCTATGTCTTTGGTCGGCGTATCTCATTCTCTCAGTCACGACTAGCTGACCTTCTAGACCTCCCCGACACTGGTTTCTCCTTTTCACTAGAGATGATTCCTGTCGCCGGTCAATCACATTGGTTTGACCGACCTTTCTCCATCGAGGAACAGCTTCGACACACACTTCACAGTCGACAGATTCGAGCTGCAAGCAAGCCCACCCTTCTTGACCTACCACCTCTATCTCGACTATTCCATCATGTCATCGCTTACAACGCCATCCCTAGAGCCGGCGGTCTTTCATTTGTTTCTTACTTAGATGTCCAGCTCTTGACCTTTTTCTGCTCGAGTACACCGATTAACCTCTCTCGTCTTATCATGTTGAACATGATTAGGAGCGCCTTTCATCCTGGCTTAGCTATACCTTACGGCCTCCTACTCACTCGCATTTTTGCTGCCTTTGACATACCTCTTCCCTGTGAGTATATTGAGGTGAATCGGCACAACGTACTTGACTACTCTACCCTTCGTAGGAAGGGACTTTTAGATGGTCGTAATCGTTTTTTGCCTGAGTCGGACATGGACGATGCTATGGATGATGATCATGAGGATGATGATGATGGTGGTGGTGGTGGTGATGATGCTCGTGGAGATGCCGGTGACGGGATTGATCGTGATCCACCTCCGTTGATCATTCCAAGTACACATGAGGCGGGCACTTCTTCCAGTCCTTCTGCTTCCGGATATGAAGCGATCCTAACACGCTTAGATATGATGCAGCAGCAGATGCATGCCGGTTTCCGTTGGATGGATCATGCCCACAGCCAGCTTAGTCGGCGCCTTGCTCGCATGGAAGATCATTGTGGGATTCAGTATCCCGAGGAGGACATCTTTTATCCACCACCTCCACCATCGGGTCCTTAGGCGTTAGGACATGGTTTATGTTTTTCTTAGCTTATGCTTTCAGAATCTATTATGAATTTCAAAAACTTATCATGGATGCTACTCATAGTATTGCTTTAGCACTTTTGATCCACGCTTATCTTACTGCACCTCTGATTCCTTATGCTTATGATTTATGTGCTATTTTGTTGCATGTGCTCGGTACATCCTTTCATGATTATTCAAGTACTTATGTTTTCTTGATTTTGAATGCCTTTTGTTGGATATATCGATTATCCATGGATGGATACAGATTTTGATCACTTTCACACAACATACACCCTTGATCTTTTTCATGATGCCAAAAGGGGGAGAAAAATATTGTTAATATTGTTGATTCATACTTGTGTGGATTTGATGGGCATATATTACCTGAAAGAGGGGGAGTATATTTTACTTAAGATAGGGGGAACTTATCATATTAATTCCTCTTTTGACCCCTTATGGTTTATAATTGAGATTGTCATGCTTCATTGCATTTATCATCCTATATATCTCATTTTTTTTGAATCAATGCTTGTCATCATAAAAAAGGGGGAGATTGATAACCCTACGGTTATTTAACCTAGGATTATATTTGATTTTGATGATAACTAACATTAACGATTATGTTGTCTAACATGCATTGAGTTGATGAAGCAATAGGTACAATCTCATACTCATGCAAACATACTATTAGACGAGCAAATCATTCAAAGACTCTCAACGGAACGCATCATAGAAGAAATTTGTTGTTTGAATTTTACTATGCTTAATTTTCGTTCTTTGTAACTCGACATAGAGAGATGATCGCTTCAATGACTGTAATCTAGAACTTGCCCATAGGTTTTCCTTGCATGCATAAAAGTTTTTCATTCTTTGAAAACAAGGAAACTGCATTTTCTGGAATGCAGTCGACTGCATGTCGGCCAGTGAGGTATTACAGTCGACTGCATTCAAATGCAGTAGACTGCAATACTTCCAGTAGCCTATTACAGCCGACTTCATTCAAATGCAGTCGACTGCAATACTTCCAGTAGCCTATTACAGTCGACTGTATTGGAATGCAGTCGACTGGAAGTTGGAAATTTGAATTTCCAACAGCTACTTTTGGGATTACAGTCGACTGTAATGGGCCATTGCAGTCGACTATATTTACCGTTTGGCACATTTAGTGCTTCACCTAACTCCAAACGATCATATTCATTCCCACCTCTATAAATACTCATCTTGGGCATAGTTTTGATTCATCAATTGCATTCAAAGCCTTCTTATCTTGCATATTCTCAAAGATTAGAGAAATTGTTCAATCTCTCTTGGTTTTCATTGTTTTCTCATCCATTTCAAGAGAGCATTTATTGTGAGCTTACATTTGAGAGATATACACTTTCATAAGTCATCATACACTCATCTTTCTTGTTCTAGAGCTTAAAATTGTACTCATATACTTCTTGAGAGTGAAATCTTGTACACATTTCTTCATCTAAAGTTTCTTGTATCAAAGCTTGGGGTTGTCAAGCTTTGGAACTTTGGGACTGTCAAAGCTTGTTCTTGATGTGGGCATAGCATCAAGGGATTGTAAGAAGTTCGATCTTGACCAGTAAGAAAGATCATACTAGTGGATTCTAAGGCCTTTCAAGGGACTTCCTTGAAGGGGTGGACGTAGGCTTGAGGGTATATCAAGCCGAACCATTTAAATCTCTTTGTCAAGTATCTCTCAACCCTTCTCTCCTTACATTATCGTTTTACATTTGTGTTGAGATTGGCTTGTTTGCTTACTTGAGATATTGTGTTTGAGGTTTGTTGTTTCAGTGTTATTCTTAATCTTTCTAAGTTAGTTTGTAATTGCTTGTTAATTTTAATGTAGTCTTAAAACCCTATTCACCCCCCCCTCCTCTAGGGTTATCTTTTTGGTTTCAAATCTACTATTGATCATCACCTGTAGAAGGGAGTCAAACGAAGGGTAAGCTTTTGAGACCTCAGTAAGGTCGCTTAACGAAGAAGTTACGAAATAACTCACAGATGTAATCAAGGATACTTTAATTCATAGATGCAATTTGGTGATAGTTCCCAAGGGTATCAAGGTGATCACAGACAGTTCGATCAAATATCAGTATGGTTTTCTGGTACGATGCAAACAATCACGATAATATTGGGCATGCACAATTGCAAAGCCACACATGCAATGCAGGGTAATTGCTTAGCATTATACCTACTAGTCCATCAAGGTACTAGCCCACATTAAGGCACCAGCTAGTCCGTCAAGGTACTACCCCACATCAAGGCACCGGCTAGTCCGTTAAGGTACTAGCCCACGTCAGTACTCCGGCTAGTTCGTTAAGGTACTAGCCCCACATCAGTACACCGGCTAGTCCGTCAAGATATTAGCCCACATCAGTACCCTCCAATATACACCAATTCCCACCCAATCTCATGTCAATGTATACGATGATAACAATTCGGTCACACATGATATTTAATGCTCAATAGACAATAATTGCTGAGCACCGATAAGAGTTACAGTAAACGTTTTAAGGCCCAATGAAAGGTTTATAAGGCAACAATGCGACTTATTTCAACATAGCAGAGTCCAAATGAAGAGCGATAACAAATTTGAAGAAAATATTAAACAATTGTATGGAGTTTGGGTTCGGATGAAAAACCCTTATTTGGATCCGTAGTTAAATTATCCTAGCCAGAAAGTCTTTAGCTTTAACCTAAACGGAATAATTAAATCGTCAGAATACAACCTACAATACAATATTATAACTTAATATGGACTCACACATATTCCCCAAATAAACCTCCCTTACCGCATATGTAAAATTACCAAAACATCCTTAGGCGCAAAATTACCAAAATACTCCTCTCGGACTTAGATCAACCAAACCGCCTTTTTGTAAGTAGAATCATCCAAATAACCCTATTGTATATCAATTCACCCAAAAATATCTTTCTTAGGTCAATACCCCATTAGTGTAGTACATTACCAAAATACCCCTAGGGGTTTCCAGCACCAGAAAAATTTTAAAAAATCTTAAAATTCTATTTTAAGTATCTTGATATCATTTCTGGCTTAAAAATTATTTTAGAGAATTTTTGCCCGAAAATCTCAAACCAGTGTTTAGACCGAGCGCTAAAAGGTCAGTTTAAAAAAAAAATACTTATCGGCCTCAAAATGGTACAAAATTTTAGACAATGAATCAAACCAGTAAAATAATATTTTTTTAAAATTTCATATCAAAATAACTCGGTTTGCGATGCCTAATAATTTGATAAATATCGTTAATCGGTACGCCAATTTAGCGCCCTTTGCGGATACCAAAAATTCCCAAAAAATTCTGGAGCATACGTCTTGTAAAAATATTGGGGATTACAGTTTTAAACTTTGTCTAATTTTGTCTCTAATTATTTATAAAAATTCATGAGAAAAACTGCCTAATGTAATTTTGATCTTTAGTGACAATAAGAATTACTATTCAAATTTGGGCACACACTATTGCACCTTAAGAACACACATTTTCTTCTTCCTCCAGCCGTGATGTTCATCCCACCAACACTTCATGAACACCAATTGATTCACTTCCAAGCCGTTCTAAATTATTATGAATGCATTAGATTATCTCAATTACACTCTAACACACCCTTAAACACATAATTTAACCCACAATCCTACACCTACCACCGTAGCCGAACCATAAACTTACACAAGAACACACTCGCTGCACACACAATCACAGTAAACACACTAAAACACACACAAAATCCCGAATTACTCCACAACACACCCACCAACACTTGTTTATACAAACTGGTGCACCTTTGATATATTTTTAGACATAAATACCACGCATATACTCACGCATACACACTGTCTTCCCCCCCCCCCCAACAAGTCACTAAAATCCATCCCCTCCCCTCATACTCACTTATTAACATATAATCCTGCGAATCATGCTCATAAAATAGTTGAACACACACACACACACATAAATACCTACAACTCCCTCACTGTCTAACCGTGTTCATGGCCACTCCATCCACCGTGCAAAGCTCAAACTCTCTCCCAAAAATTAAGATTGCAGACTAGGGAAAAAGGGGGAAAATTACCTTCAAGTTCTTGTTCACTCTCTCTCTTTCTCTCTTCGAATTATTCTGCTGAGATTTCCCCCACCCATGAAGGTTCCTATGTTATTCTCTTCTCTTCTCTGTTTCTTGTTTCTGTCTTGGTTCTTCTTTCTTTCCCGAAAGGGAAAGATTTCCCTTTTTGTTTTTTTTTCTTCATTATCTTCCACCGAGACATCCATTATTCACACATCCCATATTTTAATATTTAACTAGCTTAGTCATTGTAACAAGGAGGAGGTGGCAAGACTCTAAAAACATGGTTTTTAAATTATTTTTTATAAAATTATACAAATGCCCCTGAACTTTACATATTTATAAAAACACCCAAAACTTTTTGAAAAAAGGCTTAAGCCTCATCCAGTACCCGTAACGTAATATGTCTAGTCTCCTAGTGCCCTTTGGGAGGAGTATCTCCAGCTTTTTCTTTTAAGTCAGCGGTATCTCACACGCAATCTCCTGCAGATTAAAGGTCAAAAGCATATATTATTTTATTTCACTATGGGTAGCTGGTTTGAAGTCCATGCCTTTCGCCTTAGAGCCAGTTGTTACGCAGAGTGGGGATTAGGACGAGTCAATCTAGTATTTTTTCAACTCTTTCAAAATGGAATCTATTCCAAATCGATGTGTTAGAAAAAATGGCATCGGAATGCTTTCTTCATTTGTGTCTTCCGATACCTCTGGCTATACCTAGTTCTCCTTACCTCTCCCAACAATTGAGAGTTCCGACCTTTATCTTTCGTTGTTAGAACACATTAAGATCTTCTTTATGCTGACCTTTATGCAGCTGAAGAGGCTTATAGTAGCTGCATCGCGAACCTTGAAGTGTTAAATTCACTTATACGTCATATCATGCAACTCCAGCCCCGACTTAGCAGCATTCTTGGGGATTGAGGCACGGTTTCACTTGCCCACTTCATTGTACCACATTCAACTTATGTTTTCTCTCGTCCTTACACTTTCAAGCCCTTGAGGAGTCCTCCGTAAAACTCATCTAACCATTCTTAATTCAATTAGACATCACAGAATATATATACTAGCACTCATTTTATCATTGTTACCACTTAAACCATAATTTACAATTATGCCTCAAAAGTTTTCCAAAATCACGAAAATGCCCCCAAAATTTTAAAATTACGTTTTTTGTCCCAAAATTATTTTAGGCGCCGATACTCTACTAATACCTGAACAATGCTCAATTTTAACGCCTGTTTATTTTTTGGAGCCCGGATGGTTATTTAACAGGCTCCCGAAGTTTGGAGTATTACATTCTTCCCCCTTACAAAATTTGGTCCTCGAAATTTGCTCTCGGACATCCTATCACTTATCACATGTACATATCACGCTTTCGTCGCAAAACTCTGATAACTATCTTATGGTAGCTAAGCTACTTCTGACTTTCGAACCCGGATTCTTGTCCCACGAATACCCAGACGCAACTGTTTAAATCTAAATCATAACACTAAACTGAAACCCTATTGAATAATCACTTCACTCTAACGATTCCAAAATTTTACAAAAGATGACTTAACGGGTGCAGAACTCATTGAATAGACCCTACACCATTCTGAATTTTACGCATATCAAACAGATTAAGTCAAGCTCTAATATGATAGACTTCCCCCACCTTATGCTGATACTACATTAGAAATTCCATCAGTTGCATGATTTTTTTATGACTGTAAGCTCAACTCTAAGATCAAGGCATACTGAAATACTAAACGATGGTCACACATGACCTGCAGTTTACCAAAACTTAAAGATTCTGATGAGATATTTATCAAGTAAAGGAGAAGTACTGAGTAACTCAAGGCTAACATGAGTACAGTAACCGATTCATATAAGTACTTACACCTCACAACAGACAGTATAACTGTAGCTACTATGCTTTCATTGCATACTCTAATACCTCAAAACAAAGAGTCCAAATTATTGCCAAGTTCTTCACCGAGAGATATGTCATCTTAACATAGCTATGTATTGCATACTTACAGTTATGTGTACACTTCACAAAACGACTGAAAATTATAGCCACTATGGTTTCATTGTGCACTCGGGTGTCTTAAATCAAATAGGTCCAAACTATTATTGGAATCATTTCAGAGAGATGTGTTATCTTAACTTGATGCGAAATATGATTTTGCACTTACATGTCTTGCACTCTACTAAAGTTTAAAGCTCTAAATTATCATACCACTTCTAATTCACAGTTATTTACAAAATCTTATCTATCTTATCCTTCAATCATATGTTTCAGTAAAACCGTTAAAATCTTCCGGTTCCAGAAAACAATGATCATACTGTCTATTATCATGTGTTCAGACAAGGTCCCAATCATACTCCAAATCCTCGAATAGCTTATTCAAACCTTATCCACGTTCTCAGAATCTATCTTGCTCACAAATTATCTGAGGCTTAAGAATCTACCTAACTTCATATCCAGGTAGGGAAAACTATGCAAATAATGATAATAATAATCACAATCAGACAATCATAACACAAAAATGTTTAACAAAAATCATGCATATTGGCTATCAGGGTTCACAACAGAATTTTGTGACATTCTAGAAGAAACGACCGATACAGAAACGATGATATAGCTCTAGCGAAACAAAGTCAACCCAAGGACTCGAAATAATCAAAATCGGTAGGAGTTATTGTCCTTAATAGGATTTGTAGCTTTCCCATGGCCAGTGGGTCAGATACTACTTCATCAAGTCCAAATAGATTCGAAAAGACAAATAAATATCTCTAAAATGAATTAAGGCGACTTGACATGAATAAAATCTTCTCTGACGTCTCAACATAAGCTGACATTCAATTGAGTCGTCCTTGAATTCAATAAACAAAAGAACGAACAACTGACACGATGGAATTTCAAATTTCCTACCGTATTCCTAAATCAATTTTCAGTCTTAACAATAATCATTTCCCGAGAACTTCATTCTCACAGATCATCCAAATCACTAACTTAACCATTATTCATACCTTACGAACTTCCAAACACTACTAGAATTTTCCCAAACAACTTACAGATACGCGATTAGAGTGTAATCATTTCATGTCTCGCATGATATCAAACCTCGAACAATAAATATCATGAGATCCATTGAAAAATCTCTATCCCTTAGGTGGACAATACAGTTACAGAGAACCGTAGAAACAGTCAAAGAACTCTCCGATGTAATACCTATCGCAAGATTAGTTCTTAACAGATAAGTTTCACCTTTAATTACTATGCGAAGGTAAGGGATACAAAGGTACTTGACACTCGAAAATCAAACTGTATACGAACATCTAATGGATTAACCTGTAGTTTACCTAGCACCACGTCACCAGATGTGAAAGCATCCTAAGCTGACATTAAACAAACTTTAACTGATATTCTGGGCCTTAGCCCCTGCTGACCTTGTCCTTTTCTCGACGAGGAGCACTGCTCGCTATAACCCTAGCAAAAGGTATACAACTGATTATTTCTCACAAAAAAATACTTTTTAACTTAATGTGCCACACTGCCATGCCTGACACATCATCCGGTCACTTTATTACATAACTCACCACTCTGACTTCTATCACACTTACCACATGGGGCGGCCAGAAATTGACCCGCCACCCACCAACACTCTGCGTAGGTCAAACTTCAAAATTATGCAATGGTTTAACCCTAATACCCTAACCAAACGAACGCCTTTACCCTGAGCTCCCCTAAAACCCATATCATGCCTCGATCGAATTTTAGAATTCCGTCCAGATCATAATAAAACCAAACTGAAGTGGGCCTGAATCCCTGATCCTGCCCCAACCTTTAACCTTGGACACCATGCTGTGTTGACTGTAAAAACGTTTTGCTGACAACTTCTCAAAAAATTCTTACCCGTCCCTCTTCTATCTCCCATGTGTTTACTCATGCCTTCCTTCATTATCAAACTTAAACGATTCTAAAACATATACTCAATAAATACATTCCACATAGCTCGACAATCGAGTCGAGATCATGACATCTCTCAATTCAGGTTAAGCCCCTACTCAGACTTCCGACAGCTATCTGCCATCAATAACATTCTTACTGCGAATCTAGTGAATCATGAAATCTCATCTCAACCTTGTCTATCGACTCTTAATCTGTTTGCCTTGCACTAACAAACTCCCTTAACATCTGTTTATGAGGTCTCGCGAAATATCAATCAAAAATAATTCCCTAAATTGTTCCCAAATAATCTCAATCAATTGCTGGCGAGTTAGACTCTTTGCCACCATTTCTTACCCCTGATCAAACTCCCTTCTCAGTTTATATACATCAATTTCAATCCTTTGCCACTTCACCTACAATTGCTCAAATTTGTACCCTCAATTGCTCAAAATTTCCTCCATTTTGCTAATCCGGTTCGCTATCTCTATAGGGTCCAGCAACCCCCTGTAGTTAGTCATTTCATCTATTAAGTTCACCTAAGATACTCTCATCTCGAGATTATGGTTATGGTTGAACCGGATTCGATACTCCTGGCTACCGGTTGCCAAATTCTATGTCATCAAAGTTAGAATCGGGTACATCATCTTCAGAATTATTACCATCAGTTCTGGGTTTTGCTGTTTCCCCTATTGGATAGAGATGCCCCTCTATAATCATAAAACCTCCATACAGTACATTTTTCACTCTAAAGATTGTTCGGTCAAGTCTTCCCAATACCAGGAAAGATCCTTAAGTCCCTACTCATCTTATACAAACCTATTAGAATCTCATCTATCGGGGACCACAGGCCCTCCATACTATCTCTACTGCCAGATCTTCAAATGCGGACCGTAAGGATACAATAACCATTTATCAAGGTTATACTAGGTCTAAAGAACAACACAATAACCAGTCAAAGGCATACTTCTTAACATTACCATTATCCTACCCCACTCTCATTAATCGTAATACGATTCTACAGAAACATCTTACCTATACTCGGTGGTTCCGTGCCTGCAAAATCGTATACTTAAGCTCTAAATACCACAAGATTGAACTGCTCTGATACCAACTGTAATGCCCCAGAAATCTAGATCTCCACCTCACCGAACTCCCGGGTCATTAACTTACCATATCACATCAAACATATCAGACCTGTTCACTAACACATATCTCAATTCATCTAATTCAGCATCAACTCAGATTTCTCAAAACACTAGATCCATACTGCTTAGCTTAAACTATTACAACATAGGTTCTTCACAATTCAAATTTACTAAGATCAAATAACAGTACCGACTCACGCAGGGGTCTTACTATACCGTGGTGATGGGCTCATCGAATCTCACTCAGTCTCTAACCCATTCCCGAACAATCTACTATTGATCATCACCTACAGAAGGGAGTCAAACGAAGGGTGAGCTTTTGAGAGCTCAGTAAGGTCACTTAACGAAGAAGTTACGAAATAACTCACAGATGCAATTCAAGGATACTTTAATTCATATATGCAATTTGGTGATAGTTTCCAAGGGTATCAAGGTGATCACAGACAGTTCGATCAAATATCAGTATGGTTTTTCGATACGATGCAAACAATCACGATAATACTGTACATGCACAATTGCAAAGCCACACATGCAGTGCAGGGTAATTGCTTAGCATTACATCGGCTAGTCCGTCAAGGTACTAGCCCACATCAAGGCACCGGCTAGTCCGTCAAGTTACTAGCCCACATCGGTACACCGGCTAGTCCGTTAAGGTACTAGCCCACATCAGTACACCGGTTAGTCCGTCAAGGTACTAGTCTACATCAGTATACTGGCTAGTCCGTCAAGGTACTAGCCCACATCAGTACCCTCTAATATACACCAATTCCCACCCAATCTCATGTCAATGTACACGATGATGACAATTCGGTCACACATGATATTCAATGCTCGATAGACAATAATTGCTGAGTACCGATAAGAGTTACAGTAAACGTTTTAAGGCCCAATGAAAGGTTTATAAGGCAACAATGCGACTTATTTCAACATAGCAGAGTCCAAATGAACAACGATAGCAAATCCAAAGAAAATATGAAACAATTGTATGGAGTTTGGGTTCAGATGAAAATCCCTTACCTGGATCTGCAGCTAAATTATCCTAACCGGAAAGTCTTTAGCTTTAACTTAAACGGAATAATTAAATTGTCAGAATACAGCCTAAAATACAATATTATAACTTAATATGAACTCATACATATTCCCAAAATAAACCTCCCTCACCGCTTATGTAAAAGTACCCAAATGCCCTTAGGCGCAAAATTACCAAAATGCCCCTCTTAGACTTAGATCACCCAAACAACCTTTTTGTAAGTAGAATCATCCAAACCACCCTATTGTATATCAATTCACCCAAAAATACATTTCTTAGGTCAAATTACCAAAATACCCCCTTCGGGGTAGTAAATTACCAAAACACCCCTGGGGTTTCTGGCACCAGAAAAATTCTAAAAATATCTTAAAATTCTATTTTAAGAATCCTGATATCATTTCTGGCCTAAAATTTATTTTAGAAAATTTTTGCCCGAAAATCTCGAACTGCTGTTTAGACTGAGCGCTAAAAGGTCAGTTTCGGAAAAAAAAAATTATCGGCCTCAGAATGACACAAAATTTTAGACAATGAATCAAACCAATAAAATAATATTTTTTTAAAATTTCAGGTCAAAATAACTCGATTTGCTATGCTGAATAATTTGATAAAATTTGTTAATCGGTATGCCAATTTAGCGCCCTTTGCGGATACCAAAAATTCCCAAAAAATTTTGGAGCGTACGTCTCATAAAAATATTAGGGATTACAGTTTTGAACTTTGTCTAATTTTGGCATCATAAAAATTCGTGAGAAAAACTGCCTAAAGTAATTTTGATCTTTAGCGACAATAACGATTTATATTCCAATTTGGGCACACACTATTGCACCTTAGGAACACACAGTGTCTTCTTCCTCCAGCCGTGATGTTCATCCCACCAACACTTCATGAACACCAATTGATTCACTTCCAATCCGTTTTAAATTATTATGAATGAATTAGATTATCTTAATTACACTCTAACACACCCTTAAACACACAATTTAACCCACAATCCTACACCTACCACCATAGTCGAACCATAAATATACACAAGAACACACCCCTTGCACACCACTCACACACAGTCACAATAAACACACTAAAACACACACAAAATCCCGAATTACTCCACAACACACCCACCAACACTTGTTTATACAAACTGGTGCACCTTTGATATATTTTTAGACATAAATACCACACATATACTCACGCATACACACTGTCTTCCCCCCCCAACAAGTCACTGAAATCCATCCCCTCCCCTCATACTCACTTATTAACATATAATCCTGTGAATCATGCTCATAAAATAGTTGAACACACACACACACACACACACACACACACACACACATAAATACCTACAACTCCCTCACTGTCTAACTGTGTTCATGGCCACTCCATCCACCGTGCAAAGCTAAAACTCTCTCCCAAAAATTAAGATTGCAGACTAGGGAATAGTGGGAAAAACTCCCTTCAAGTTCTTCTTCTTCACTCTCTCTCTTCGAATTATTCTGCTGAGATTTTCCCCACCCATGAAGGTTCCCCTGTTATTCTCTTCTCTTCACTTCTCTGTTTCTTCTTTTTCTTTTTCTTCTTCTTCTTCTTCTTCTTCTTCTTCTCTATTTCTTGTTTCTGTCTTGGTTCTTCTTTCTTTCCCGAAAGGGAAAGATTTCCCTTTTTGTTTTTTTTCTTCATTATCTTCCACCGAGACATCCATTATCCACATATCCCATATTTTAATATTTAACTAGCTTAGTCATTGTAACAAGGAAGAGGTGGCAAGACTCTAATAACATGGTTTTTAAATTGTTTTTTATAAAATTATACAAATGCCCCTAAACTTTACATATTTATAAAACATCCCAAACGTTTAAAAATTACGCTTGAGCCCCAAAACTCGTCTTACCGTTCTTAATTGAATTAGACATCACTGAAAATATATACTAGCACTCATTTTATCATTGTTACCACTTAAACCATAATTTACAATTATGCCCCCAAAGTTTTTCAAAATCACGAAAATGCCCCAAAAATTTTAAAATTACATTTTTGTCCCAAAATTATTTTAGGCGCCGATACTCTTCTAATACCTGAGCGATGCTCAATTTTAATGTCCGTTTATTTTTCAAAGCCCAGATGGTTATTTAATCGGGTCCCGAAGTTTGGGGTATTACATACGATTTGAAGGTCAATCCACAGCTAATGCCAGAAGCCAATCCTTTTGTACCAAATAACACTTACTGTATTATAATTTTTGAAGGACTTATGGACCAATCTTGTGAACTTTGGGTTATCATTGTGTCTGCCTCATCAGACTACCCTTCTCATCTTTTTATATCAACTATCGGATTCTTCGCCAATACAGGTTCGAGCATATCATTTTGGTGTCATATATCAACTTCTTTGATATGCACTCCCTTTTACCACTCAGGTTCGAGCAGATGATCCTGGTCTTGTATAGCAACTTATTTGATGTGCGCTCAATCTTACCACGATCATGACAATATCCCAGGGGTGGAAAACCCATTCCCACATGTATCGTTTAGTGTTGACTACAGTGGTATGGCTCGTGATACGTCTTTATTACTTGACACACACTTAAATTGGCAATGGCCTCTAATCCATGAAATTGTGTTGTTTAGTGAGCGTACTCGACTCACCTCAAATGAAGTATCAGCTTCAGGAAGACTTACTGGCCAATTGATTACACCATAGACCACGTCCAATGCTTAGAAAGAAGGTTAAAAGACTACTGCCAAAATCAAGGCTAGGATTAATCCAGAAGATGGGATACGTGCTTATATCTTTGGGGCTATTGACTGGAACAAGAAAAGATTTGACAGCAACAAAAGGGCCCCAGCTGAAGGGATAGATGCTTATTGTAAAGGATGTCTGACCGATGAGGAAACAAAGAGACGAGAGATCCCAAAAAGGCTAACCAACAAGTGAAAGAAAAGGCTAAGATGAAGAAAAAATAACCTAGCCTTAGAAAAGGATGCTCGGAAAGAGAGAATCATGTAACTGAATGATTGAACTTTGGGGGAAATTATAAAAGGAAGTTCGAATCTATTGTCCTTTTGAACCATAAGATATTTCCTTAACCATGAGAAGAAAACAAACCTTATAATATATTCATAAATTAAGCTTAATTGCTGAGACATAAAAGTTCTTTCTTTGAACCATTACTTTTGCTTAAGCCCCCTTTGTATGGTTTCAAGCTAATAGGTTATGTTGTTGTACGTTAGAACGTAATCGAGTTAAAATGAAATAAAGAGACTTTTTATTTATAATTTAACCTTACCAAGGTATCTTTACAAGCTGTTTATGTACTTCTATTTAACTCATTATAAAATTACTAATTGTTATGAAGTGTTCCTAAGGAGGATTATATTATCTGTAGTTAATTTTAATTCATAAATCAAACATAATACTTTTCTACTAATCTAAATTAACAAATTGTGAAAGTTCAATGCCATATAAATCAACCCAGTGAGCAGCTCCTCTGGGTATAATTTGTTTGATCATATGCAGAATAAGACTTTTAGCAACATTTACAGTCACTGTTCATCACTTTTGGATCAAATTTACACATTTTCATCACTTTCCATACTCTAAGCTGCATTCTTTAGGTTTGCATGCCCAGAAATATTTTTCCTTCTTCACTTATACAAGCATATTATGCTAATATATTTCATTAGCTATTTAATTTTACTTCAAACCACTTTATTTTCATTTTGTTTCCACCTATCTAACTCCATAAATTCACTTAACATGGAATCATATCATAAAATAATTATTTCAGCCCTAATTTTCATTAAGAACACATATCAAAACACCAAGAACACACACACACAAAGCTGATTTTTACCTCATGTTAAAGACCCATGACTTCTTCGATTCTCGACGAAAATATTTTCTGTTTATTGTAATATCTTCCTTTCTCTCCCTTCGATAGCTTCTCTGTTTGGCCTTTCACAAAATTCTTCTTGAATTTTCCTCAAATTCTTCCTCAATCAGCTGCTTTGCATAACTTTACACACTACAGACTAATTTTTATCCTAATTTTTGTGGTCCATAACCTTTTTCAATTTGTTTCCAAATCAAGTTCTATTTCTTGGGCTTCTTTCTCTTTCTTTTCTCTACGGATTCTCAGTTGAAGGCATCCCAAGATTCCTTCTCCATTTCATGTAATACT
The DNA here is from genome assembly GCA_033070095.1 of Escallonia herrerae. Lineage (NCBI taxonomy): Eukaryota > Viridiplantae > Streptophyta > Magnoliopsida > Escalloniales > Escalloniaceae > Escallonia > Escallonia herrerae. The sequence continues at coordinate 213,282 of JAVXUP010001507.1, forward strand.
CCCTCAAATAGCTGTCCAGGGTAAGCCTTCTGTCATGCCACCTCACCCACCACTTAGCTCTTCATGCACACACTCCACCTCTTGGAAACATGAGGTGTCATTACCTTTTGTTTGCGGCTGCCTTTGGCAGCCACAAAATCATATCAGGTTTTTCTTTTAACAACAACAACAAGGATATTACATCATCCCTCTTAGGCCTAAGGATTGTCTCAGTCTCGTGACCCTTCCCTCTTAGAAAAATTGGCATCATCCAGGAAGGGAAAAGAATGCCTTCCGTGCTCTTTTCTCCTTAACAGTCCCTTTCTTATTTGCCACTGCTCTGGCCGCTGGATCTTCCTCGCCCACTCAGCCATCATAGAAGGAGCCAGATCCTCTAGATGAATGCCTTGTATGTCTGAAGATCGTTCAGCCACCTTAAGTAGGATAAAGCTATCCTCCCAGCAAGCTCTTGAGCAGATCCTAATCTAAAGTCCCCGTGATGTGAATATTCAAAAGAGAGTAACCATGCGCTAAGTGAGATTGTTAAAGCTTTCCCAATATGCTCCCACGAATTCACCAACCCACTCTTCCGTGAAATTCCACAGAAACATAGCCGGTCTCGACTCATCCTCCTATCCCTCAGCCAGTCGCGGTGAACGCGACCTCAACACCTAGAAAGCCCAAATTTGTGATCAAGAAAAGCAATAAATAAGAATATGCTATAGAGTATATATGGAAGATTAAGAAAGGGTTGAGAGTAGAGACATACCTATCACACATCAAAGCGTCTCATCAAGCTCCAAGAGTGATAGTGTACCGAGAAAATCGAATAATAGAGGTGAACCATAATCAGGATACCACAATCGTAATCCTTAGTTTGACCCACATCCTCTAATGCCTTCAAGTATCATAACTGAACGGAATAATCTGCCCTGCTCATTATTTTGAATTTTCTGAAAGGACAATTACCAAATTACCAATTTAAAATAATTACCTAATTTGGGACAGATAAAGTCCCGAAATTCATAAGAATTTTTTTTAAAATAATGTGGAATGAACCGGTCGGTTAGTTGACTTTTTTCAGTTTGCTATTTCTAGCAAATATTTCGCTTTATCACCAAATAGCAGATCGAGATGGTTATCGTTATTATTTTTGTTGCCACATTTATAAAAATAATTTTTGGGCATATTTTAAGGATTAACTTTTTCTCTCTAGTGCTTTTATACAATTTCTTCCCTAGAAGTGATATATAATTTCTAAGGAGAAATCTAGCACTTTATACTAATTTCTCCATATTTTGTAAGTCACTTGCATCATGTTTTCATCTCAAAGTGATTCACGAGTCTTCTATGCAAGCACATTCTGGAGGTACATTTACAAAGCTTTCTAAGGTAGTTTATATTATTGGAGTCTAGAGCATCTCCCATCCCCGTGATCTCATTTTAAAAAAAATAAAATTATTCAAAAGAGTTTTTCATTTTGTTTCTTAGTAGAATTCAAGTCATGGACCGAATGTAGGTGTTTGCGCTGTTGAACAAACTCACTATCGATTTGTACATCGATTTGTACACTCACAGTACAATCGATAAACCGCAAGTAAAACAATTGCGCATCCAATGAAGACAAAGAAAAGCTTTTATTAATTTTGAATATATTTATAGAGCGCAACATTTCCAACTCTGGAAACTAGAATCCCTATTGATAGATAGATAGGAACAACTTTTAAACATGAAGCAAAGAAAAAGAATTGAAAAAGTCTTGATTTGTCTGCTTGATTGATGATGTCTTTGCTCCTTCTTTGACCTATCATTTATGTTACATCCACAAATTATAGAAAATAACTATTATTATAAGATAAACCACCCACTTAATAAGTAACTCCCACCACTTCGAAAATAAGTACCCACTAATAAGTAAATAACACTCCTTATCCCTTATCAATAGGAACACATTTTCAAATGTAAATGTTTTCCTTTTTCTTATGATTTGATTGCTTCATTATCTCCTTCAGAAATAATAATAAAAAGTAAATTCCATTTAGTGACATTTAATTAAATTGAAGTCATTAGCGAAACAAATTATTTGTTGATGCAAACAGTAGGTCGCCACCCGTAAGGCCCAGTCAAACTATAATGATTTTTATTTTAGTTTATCCTACTAGATATGTAGGTCATTTGACCTCTACTATTGAATTCAAACCAATAAAATATAACTAGAACGAGGGTGAGTATATACAATGTTTATGTGTTACGTTTAAAAGGCTAAAAAGTCATAAAAACAAATTAGAGACCGTTAGGATATGGTGGGTGCCCATATAACTTAGTCCTCCAATCCATTTCTCTGTTGTCAATAGATTAGTAGTCTTTAGAAATATTAGAGTCTTTTTAGACTTTTTCTTGTTTACCTTTTTGTTTCATAAAATAAGATAGCTACTCCTAATTCTTGACCTTTCCCCTACCTAGGATTTTTTCGAGACAGTTCGCTACAATAGTCTTCTTGTTGCTTTGACATTATCCAAAGCTAGTGCCAAAATAAATCTCAGTTATGACTTCATGTATATTAGAAGAAAAAAAGAGTTAATATCATACTCCTTAAGTTTAGGGATAAATTACTGTCAAATACTGTGTTTAACATAGTGGATACTTGCATCCAAAATGTGAACAAATTGTATTAGATTCTCCTACCAAAGCCCCGACTCCACTGAATTGGCCACAACATGCAGACAGTGCACCGGCCACCACGCACACGCTGGGCATCAGTTTTTGTTTTTAAAAAAACCAAAACCTCAATCTCTTTAAGTTTTCTATTTTTACAAAACTGATGGTTTGTTTGATATAGTTTTGCATAATTGGATTTTTGCTTTTTGTTTTTCCCCCTTTTTTTTTCCCTCTATTCTCTTTTCTATTTTTTTATTTTTTATTTTTCAATACTTGAGAGTTTCTTCTGAGCTCATATGTTCAACAACCAAAAGTACCCCCACCATGGTCAACACATTTCCTCAGTCACTATCCAACTACTGTTATCGTGGAGGTTGATTTTCAGCGCTATTGGTCAGTGGTGGTGGTTATCAATGGCTATGGTGGTTGGTGGTGTTCATGGGTGTTGGTCATTTATGCTGGTGGGGACAGTCAGTGGCTCTAGTGGTCGGCGGTGTTGGCAAGTTTGGGCCTGCTGATCAGTGGTGGTGGCAGAGTGATGATCAGTGGTGGCTGGCAGTGTTTGTAGTTTGGTGTTCGGAGGTGTTGGTCATTGGTGGTAGTGGTGGTGGTGGTGATGGCGGCAGTTAATAGGTATGGTGGTTGGCAATTTTGTTGGTTTGCTATTTTTGGGTGATAGGTGTTAGTGATGAAGATTGAAGGGAAGAATATAAAATGCTTCCAACAAAAGTTATAAGGTGTATCTCAACGGAAAAAAAAAACTAAAACTGAAAACTTCAAAATGGAGTTCTAAAAAATAGCCCCGTTTTGAAAAGTAGTTTATAAAACTGTAGGAAAAAAAAAAACTAAAACTGTTTTCCAAACGATAACATTTTTTTTTAGTTTTCAGAACTGAAAAAAAAGCTAAAACAAAATTGTTTCAAACGCTATCTTCATTAAACACCAGCCACGCTCCAAACCCAACCAGTTAGTTGAAATTTTAAAATAAAAAACAAAAAGGAATTGGTGAGGAACTCTTAAAATGTGTCAATATGGAGATTCAAATAGCAATAAAGCGACACAATTTGATTTAATTTATGGACCTGTTAATGAGAAGGAGGGCTATTGGAAGAATATGGCCCGGAGGCATGGTGACATATCTTTTAGAACTGCAATTCACAATGGTATGATTGGCAAGCGATAGAAGAGTGGTTGTGGCGACGATTAGTGGTGATCCTGGTGTGATGGGTAAATATGTTTGTGGGGTGTGTGTGCACGCACATATCTGTGTGTATGTGTGCAAGTTGCAGGCGTGCAAATTTAAATGCGTTTATGTGTGTGCAGATTGGTGGTGATTGTGTCGTGGTGATTGCTGATGTTGGGTTGGTGCGATGGGACTCGGATCGTTTGCTGTAACAAATGTTACAGTAGACATATTGTAATTCTAGTAACAACCGACAGATCAAAATGAACTTCTGAGATGATGTCACATCACCAACCCACTAAAAATTGGCTAAGAAAAAATCCGAACAGATGCATTTGTAGGAGACGGACGTCTCTGGGCGTAAAGTCCGAAGAAGCACCTGAACTTCTCTCTCTCTCTCTCTCTCTCTCTCTCTCTCTCTCTCACAATCGATCGGCTGGCGACGACATCAGAAAGCGTTTCCCCTCTGACACCCACGGCTCCATGTCGTGACCACCCGATCTTCTCTCTCTCTACACAATAGATTTGTTAGAGATGACATCTCTACCTTCCGGCCATGACTTAGCCGGATGGTCATCTCCCCTTTCCCCTAACTGCAACCATGGATCTACACGCCACCGCCACCGCCATACAATCATACCTCAGGTCCACCACAATCACCACCAATCCTATGCCCACCATCAACACCACAATTTTACCCACCATCACTCAACCACCGAACCCACTACAGCTCAACCTAACCGTTAGCCACTCGTCTACACACATCCATGATCACACTATCTTTCACTCTGATTACAGGAGGACAAGGACCAACAATTTGCCCATCATCACCCAACAACTCACAATCATCCCTCACTACCTGTCGAACTTTCGAGAAACCAAAATTCTGCCACCCACAGGAAGAACGAGAAAGGTGAGCTAATTTCATAGATAGGGGGTGATGTATTTCTATAGAGGAAGAGAGAGAGAGAGAGAGAGAGAGAGAGATGGGTTCCTTGAGAGGGAAAGACAAAAAGAGGAGAGGATGTTGTTGGACAGACAGATTGGTTCAGCCGTTAACTCCAACAAGTAACCGTTTGGCCAATTTTTAATTGACTTGATGACATGGCATCGTTGAGGGTATCTGTTTTGATTGGATAATTGTAATTGGTATAGTTAGGGTTAAAGACAGAAGTGTTATTAGCACAAAATGTATATACAACCTATATAATCATTCGAAAAAGGTAAAAAAATAAACTTCAACTCAGAATCCAAGATAGGAGGAGTACACAAGTTTTGAATCCAAGAAAGGCGTTTTTCTGGTGTGTTCTCTGTTACCTTCAGTCGGTCCCTTTCTCCGTAGGCGTTCTTTCCTTCTAAATCTCTCCGATTACTTCAACTTTCACGCTTTCTTCTTCCTCTTCATCATTCTTGTGGGTTTGTGTGTGCTTTGGCGGGTTGTATTATGACTCTCAGAGACTTGAGATGAAAGATTTGAGGATTTAACGGTTCTGAACGTCCGCCACCGGTTATTCTTACTGGTAATTGATCACTAGTTTTCAATATATTTATTTTGGTGGACTTGTTGAATATACCCCTCCTGGTATTGATCTTGCTCCAATTTCTGATTATTGTTTAGGTGTTTATTAGTACCCTTTTGTAGGATCAAGTGTGTTTATACTCATTGATGGCAAAGTCGAACCTTCCTTTTATGTACTTTTATGACGCCAATGCAATTTCACCCACATTTACTTATGCCTTGAAACTCCATATAATCTGCGCTTGTATTTCCATCCGTGCCAGCCTATATGGTGAACAGTACCTTTAAACTATGTTCTTTTACTTTTTCCCTGTTTGGAGAATGTACTGAATTTGTCTGCTCGTAATTGCCTAATGTCCGTGTGATTCTACCGATTACTGTGCATGTGTCATTTCTTATGATGCTTTCTTATCATTTTTCTCTGTTAATTTTTGCAGCATTGTCTTTTTTATTATTAGTTAGACATTCTTGCGGTTTGTAAACACTTGAACCATTGTTTTTCGACACGCCTCTTACTTTTAAGGTTGTGTTATCCATGATGCATTTCTTTTTATTTAGCAATATACTTTCCGTCATTATATTTCTCGTTTTGTATATAGAACACGCATGGGCTAAGTGGGGCATTGCATGGGAGGTGTAGAGAATAGTGAACCACCTTTGAAGCGTGTGAAAGTTTCTTTGGGTGATTTGAAGAACTTGGTGGACGAAGTGTCACGTATAGTGCCAGTATCCAGCTCTTTGGGAGACTTGATGGCTAGGCCACTGTGCTCTCAAGGAGCGGAAGAAACGGTTGGCATGAAAGGGGTTATCAAAAAGCAGGAAGTTGTTAAAATCATAACTAGGGCATTGTATTCTCTCGGTTATGTTAGGACTGGGGCCCTTCTAGAGGAAGAATCGGGGATTCGGTTACACTCAACAGCAGTTGCTTTGTTATTGGATCAAGTGCAGGGTGAAAAATGGGAGGAAAGTTTGGTAACATTGCATAAAATTGGTCTTTCAGACGAAATCACGGTGAAGCGGGCATCTTTCTTATTGTTAGAACAGAAGTTCTTTGATCTCTTAAAAGAAGAAAACCTCATGGCCGCGCTAGATACTCTAAGGAATGAGATTGTTCCCCTCTCCGTCAATGTTGGCCGAGTTCGTGAGCTTGCCAGTTGCATTATCTGTCCTTCGCAGTGCATGGCCCTTAGGATTTCCAGCCAGGACGGTACTGATGCCAATTCAAGGTCAAGATTTAAAGAGAAATTGGAGAAGCTACTACCTGCAGCAGTTATGATACCTGAAAGAAGGTTAGAGCATCTAGTTGAGCAAGCTCTTGACGTGCAGCGAGATGCTTGTGTGTTCCACAACACTTTGGACAGTGAATTTTCATTGTACGTGGATCATCAGTGTGGAAGAAATCAGATTCCTTCTCATACGTTGCAGGTAGAATTGTTTCTTTATTTCAATCAGGCTTCCATATTCATCTACGGCTCTTTACTTGATAAGAATATACATTTTGTAATAAGACTGGCTAGCTGAACTTGTGGTTTTCTCCCTTGTTAAAGCATTCAACTCAAATCCAATTGGCACTGAGTGAGAGGCCAACAAGCTTGTATATTTGAGATTTATTTTATTATTTTCCTGTTCTGGGAGTCATTCTCAACATTTCTTTGAAGTGTGGCTTAGTTGGCAACAGCATTTAGCATATTTGGTGGGACTCTTTCCAGAAGCAAATCAAAGTTACATAATCGAATTGGTTAAAATATTTAGCTTTCTGACTGGACCACATTGAGTGGATTGTCATCCTTCCATCGGAGGCCCATGAAGTTTGATCTGTCCACTTAGAATTCCAACAGTTGAATTGGATTTTTTAGGATTAGAATAGAAATAACTCTATGTAAAGTTGCAAAGAACCCACTTGAAAGGTTGCCAATTCAATTTATGCAGGCTCAATTATCAACTAAGGATCTTAAAAATAACAATTTGTACCGTGAAAATTTTCATGATGTCTACCATTGCTCTTAAGATGATTGATACTCCCTCTGTCCTGAAATAAGTGATAGGTTTTACTTGGCAAAAATTAAGAGTTTGGTCATTCAATTCGTCTTGTCTTTCCTGTACTACCCTCATCTTTAACCTCTTATTATTGTTCACCAAAATGTGTACTCTCTCCTCGTTGGTCTCTTTCACACACCAAATTCAAGACAAAACATCTGGTAATGGAGTTTTTCTTTGAGCTGCTACTTTGTATTTTACTTATCAAATAAGAAGAGATTTTTTTGGCCAATAATCGTGGTAGGAATACAATTTAGATCACTATTGAAAGATTGAAAGAAGTACTTTAGGTTGAGTAGGACTAAGATGAAAAAGGCTTTAGGTTGAGCAGGACTAGGACAGAGTATCTGGACTGAAATTTTAGTAAAACTAGGACGAAGTTTTGGGAGGAAGTGAGTACGAATGGGCTACAAGTACGTAAGAAAGATATATTTAGGAATCTTGGATGAATAATGCTTAAGGAGGGAGAGATCGACGAGGATGTTGTCCACATGATATGAGCAGGTTGGCTGAAGTGGATTTCTGGTTCTGGGTGCTGTGTGACTGTTATATTCCTCTCAAGGTGAAGGAAAAATTTCACAAGATGGCAGTGAGGCGAGCAATTTTGTACGGTTTAAAGTGTTTGGTAGCTAAGAAACACCAGAAAATGAGTGTAGCTGAAATGCACATGCTTAGGTGGATGTGCGGTCCACTGGGAGGGATATGTGGTGCCAATTGAGGAAAGATGAGGGATCATTGCTTGAAATGTTTTGGTCATATCCAATTTAGGCCGTTTGATGCCCCTGTGAGAAGAAGCGACTTATGCCAAGTTAATGGGCTAAGACGAGGCAGGGGTAGACTGAGATAATATGGGGATAATTACTGAGAAAAGACTTGATTGCTAGGTACTTATTAAAGAACACGTGCTTTGATAGGGGAAAATTAGAAAAAAGGATTTGCGTGACAGTCCCCAACTGCTTGGGATGAAGGCTGAGATATGATGATGATGATCTCATTACCTTGTTCAGTTGTTCCTTATTCTTTGATAAGTTTTCTGTTGACATTTGGTTGAAGGCACTTATCGATATTCTATATGCCACCTGTAGGGCTAGTTTTTCATTACATGATATATGGGGTGCAAAAATTCACAATTATTGGGCGCAACTGCATTGCGTACAAATTTTTGTACAGACATATTGAAGTTAGTGGTTCAATGACCGAAAATCTAATTTTTTGCTCCTGGACTGATCATTTATAGAAATGAGAGATTGAGGAAGATGTTGCCCATGGAATTAAAGCAGGTCGAGGGAAATGGAGAAGTGCATCTTATGTATTATGTATTTTAATAATCTTATGAAGTTAATGGGTGAGTTGATAGAACTGCAATCAGACTGACTTCGCACAGAGAAACAATATCTCAAAATGCAAGGTGGATGTGGTTAATAACAAATGAAAGACTAAAAATGAGGGGGAGGGGTGGGGGGCAGAAGGGGTGGATGTAGCACAAATTACAGATAGGTTGACAGAAAATTGCTTGAGAAGTTTTGGATTTTGGAAATGTTCAGCCCATCGTGGCACCAGTTAGGAAGAGTGGTATGATCACTGTCATCGGAAATTATAGAGGAAGAAGTAACCAAAACTGACATGGATACTAAGAAACTACACTGTATGTGGTACAACCGAAGAATGGCCCTGGGTCATAGATGTAGCTGTAAGGCAGAAAAGAATTTGGTTGGCCCGGGGTCCTCTGTCGAGAATAGTGTCTCATCCACAGCCATGAACACGTTTGAAGAACTTGAGAAGTTTCAAATATTCATCAATGGCATTAGTAACTAACTCACAGGAAAGTTTCACGTGTTCATGAATGGTGGAGAACTTCTAACATTATCTCTAGAAGAGGGTTCCTGCTCTGGCCTCTAATCAAATCATAGATCTATTTGCAGTAGTCGAAATGCAACTCAAGCTTGTTCCTGACAACTCCGCTTGCTTGCATGTAAGGGGGGGTGGGGGCTTAAGCATGATATAGTGATATACATTGTTGGGGCCTTCCTCTAATTGCTTGAGCCTTTTAGAGCAGATGGTAACTTATCATACATATACATACATATACGTATATGCATAGAGGGGGGGAGGGTTATCTGAATATGAAAATAAATTTATCAAACAGAAAATAGTCATGTAGTTAATTTGAGTGTTGGGTATGCATGGGAGTGGTTTGATATCCAAGCACAGAGACATGATGATTTGGCGTAAATATTCATCTAATTTTATTTTTTGCCTTTTCCTAGGGTATATTGGTGTCTTATTAAAGTGGTATTGAAGTGTCTTACATTGATACCTGATGCCTTTGGAAGCCATGGAACGTAGAGAGAGGTATTGGCGTCATTGGCAGCTCCAAAATATAAATTTTGTTATATATGTTAATGTATTCGTAGGGTAATTGGGATTTTATGTAAGTTGGTGTCAATGTACTTCACTGGTGCATGATGCATTTGGAAGAGTCATGTATCATGAGCCATTGGCATCATTGGCAGCTATAACTCATTTTGACGGAAATTATAGGCTGATAACAATATGCATGATAGTGTGGCAGGGTCATTGTTACGCACCTTAATGTGTAGCTGATGATGTCTTAAAAGTTGTTTGCTGTGAACATCTATAATGACAAGATTAAGCGCCTTCCCAAGTGTCACTTCCACTTGTGGTCGCATTCAGTTCCACTACATTAGAGAACAATTTTCGCATTGAAGGCCTCATCAAGATGGCGGATCTGACTACAAATCTTTTGTACCCACTTGATTTGATACAGAGCACTAGCATTGACGCCTGCCCTGTAATTCTACTCGTTATGATGTTGATGAGAGAACACACCTAGTCGCTTTTTCCTAAAAAATATCCCTTTGCTGAAATGGCAGAAACTGGGAACGAAGGGAGGGAGAAGTTCCAATATGGCTGGAAACATATCTAGCTAACTTTGGGGAGGAGAGATCATAGAGGTTGGTGTAAGTAAAAGCACGAAAAGTTCCTGTTGAACTGTGGCAAATTTGACTTGGCCTCTGGACTTAAGGCTGCCAGAAGGCTTTGTGCGGGTATATCAATGTAATTGGTCTCGTGAAATGGTTAGGACTTTGACCTTCAAGCTCATCAAATCTAACACTTGTCCCCTTAAAATTTGGAGTTTTTAAGCCAAGCTTGCCTGTATGATCTATTAAGCGATGAATATACGGTGTGCGATATCTATTGTCTGGTTAATCATCTTATCTATGTGTATGGACAGATATTGCAGGCACACAAGGATGAAGTCTGGTTCTTGCAATTCTCTCATAATGGGAAATATTTGGCCTCGGCATCCAGAGATCATATCACAGTTGTGTGGGAGGTAAAAAATTTCTTAAAAGCTTTTGATTGTGGACTGTAGAGGGGACGATTTAGGAGGGGGGAGGAGGAGGAGCGAGGGAGTGTTAATATGTTCTTGAAATCCAATCTGCATTCTTTCATCTAAAATGATTTTACCACCACATAATAATCCTTTAAAGACACTTTTTACCTGTGTTTTGTGGGTGGGTGGGGGGGGGGGGGGGGATGACATGTTCTCACTGGATACACGAATATCTTCGATGCCCTAACATGCTTAGGAAAGGCTTTGACCTTGACTTTGTACGAATATTGTAGCGATCACGTGTTGTTTGTAGCCTTTGC
>JAVXUP010001508.1:0-17500 GCA_033070095.1 Escallonia herrerae
GATATGTTAGCTCAACAATCTCATCTAGCTCTCCGTAAAAGTCCATGCAATTCTCGGCATAACAGTCGCCGTTGACCAAGACTCCACTGTTTTGGGTTTGTTTTGTTCGGTCATCATCTTTTACGTTAAACCTAAACCCGTTGATGATATAGCCTCCATAACAGGATGTTTGTTTGTTAGGGCCTTCGGCTAGTAATTTCAAGCAGGAGGCCACTGGTCTATCCATTGACTGAACCTATTGTAGATGACGGTAAAAATTAAGGATAAATCAGTATACTAATTGGCCACAGAACTGTATATAACACATAATATAATTTCGTTAAACAATCTTACACGGATTTTGAACCACTGTACAAATTGTGATTTTCGATGAGATTCAAGTCCAGCGGGATCAGTGATTAAAGATTCCGCATCGAACTCACTGCAAACCAATATAGTTGACTCGCTTAACACACACTTTCAATTATGTACAGTGAATTAAGACTTTAACTTACTCAACGAATGCCGAAACTTCATCGCAATTTAGAAGGGCATATATTGTTGCAGCACTGTACTCTTCATCCGTTAGCCATCGAGTATACGTTCGGCCGAACGGACTACCTGACTGCTTGAATATTGACAATTGCCCTTCCAAATTTGTGCTTGCTCCGGGTCATTTCGGCCTAGTTGATTTAACCTTGTACCAACATCAGGCCCGAAATATTGACTACAAAAGTTTACAAGTTCTTCCATTACGTAAGCCTCCGCAATTGAGCCCTCAACCCGAGCCTTATTACGGACTTTTTTCTTTAAATGGAACATGAACCTAGAAGTTTAGCGAATCGAGTTAGGTGGAATATCAATGATAACAGATGTCGCATTAAGTGTAAACGAACAACTGTAACAATTTAAGGATTACCTCTCGAAGGGATACATCCACCGATATTGCACGGGTCCACCCATCTTAGCTTCATATGCCAAGTGAACAGGCAGATGCTCCATTGAATCAAAGAACGAAGGTGGGAAGATTTTCTCCAGCTTGCAAATCGTCACCACAATGTTCTTCTCAAGCACTTCCATGTTACTCACCCGGATCGTAGAAGAGCATATATCTCGAAAGAAATGAGATAATTCAGTCAAAGTCTCGCAAACAACCCGTGGCAACAGTCCCCGGAAGGCAATAGGAATGAATCTCTCCATGAATACGTGGCAGTCGTGACTCTTCATCCCTTGGAACTTGCATTCCGATACATTGCAACAACGAGATATGTTGGACGCAAACCCATCCGGAAGCTTCAAATTCTTAACCCACTGACAGACCTTCTCCACTTGTTTCTTGTCTAGACAGTAAGGTGCTTTCGGAAGTATGGTCCTCCCACTGACTGTCCGAGGATGCAATTCACGGCGTACACCCAACTGTTGTAGATCCCTTCTCGCTTTAAGGTGATCTTTCGATTTGCCCTTGACATTCATCACTGTGTTGAACACATTATCAAAAACGTTCTTCTCAATATGCATCACATCCATGTTGTTTCGGATAACGAGCGTCCTCCAGTAGGCTAACTCCCAGAAGATACAAAATTTTCTCCAGTTGTGCTCTTTCCCGAACCCTGGAATCTTCTGATCCGGCACACCCTTACCGTGTGGTATGTCAGTATCAAGTGCCTCCAGGTGTGAGAGTACTTCTTCACCAGATGGGTAGTCCAGTGTGACAACCTCACGCTCGATTGTCCCGTCAAATTTATCCTTCTGCCTACGAAACTGATGGCCCGGTGGCAAAAGCTTACGGTGACATCCGAACCACGAGGCCTTTCCGCCGTGCTTTAACGTATGACCGGGGTTCACGCCCATACAAGCAGGGCATGCTAGCTTCCCATGTGTGCTCCAGCCACACGTCATTCCCAATGCGGGGAAATCATGTATAGTCCACATCAAAGCAGCCCTCATCTGAAAATTTTGTTTAAGGGATGCATCATATGTTTCGACTCCATGATTCCATAACTGTTTTAACTCATCAATCAACGGCCTTAAATACACATCTATGTCCTTACCGGGACTCTTCGGCCCCGGAATAAGCAACGACAAGAACATATACGGCTTCTTCATGCACATGCCTGGTGGAAGGTTGTAAGGGACAATAATAACAGGCCAACAGGAGTAAGGCGTGGTAGACTGACCGAAAGGGTTGAACCCATCGGTTGCCAGACCAAGTCTAACATTCTGAACTTCCTGAGCAAAGACTGGATGCCTGCGGTCAAACTCCTTCCACGCCTCTCCATCAGCTGGGTGTGTCAGCACATCGGCATCGTTGCTGCGAGTCTCACGGTGAGCCCTCATATGTTCAGCCGTATTGGAGGAGTAGTACATTCTCTGAAGCCGTGGTGTGACCGAAAAATATCGCAATATCTTCCATGCAATGTTTTTCTTCTTCCCTTTGTCCGGTTTGTACCTCGAATGATCACATACTGGACACCGTGACAAATCCTTATTCTCTTTCCAGAATAATACACAATCGTTATTGCACGCATCTATCCGGTCATAGCTCAACCCAAGTTTCCTCATCATCTTCTTCGCGTCATAGTACGACGGCGGTAGCTTTTCACTTCGGGCAGTATTTCTTTGATTAAGGTAACAAACTCGTTAAAACCTTTCTCACTCAGCCCGTGGTCTGATTTCAACTGTAATAACCTACTAACCGCAGACAGCCGTGTGTATTTCGGAGCTCCATCCCACAGCGGCTCTTCCGCAGCTCTCAACAACTCATAAAACTGATGAGCCCCCTCGTTCGGGCGGTTGTGGACTGTCGTCACCCCAGTCAACATTAGCATGCCCAGCATCCATAATCATATCTCGGTATTCATATCGTGCCTCCTCCCTAACTTCAGTTTGACTAACCGGGTTGGACGACAATACTATCGTTTCCCTGTGCTGCGTCCACCTTGTGTATCCACCCATAAAACCGTACCGACGAAGATGCCATTTTACTTCAATTCTTTTTCTCCAGTGCAACAACTCACATCTACCGCACGGACACCTTATCTTATCAAGGTCAACATGTGCAGGATGCGCATAAGCGAAGTCGAGAAATTCGTCAACGCGACACTCAAAATCTTCAGCATTCTTCCTTTTCATCCAACTTCGATCGACTGACATGACGACTGAATTATCGTACTGTATACCACCTTCAATTATGACCAGTAATTAGGCATTGCCGATGTAAATATGAATGCATGAATGTTACAACATGTCTACATATTTTCCCTACTCTTCAACAGATAGTGGTCCTATCCCATTCAGAAAAGCACATGTTTATAAAACAGTGAATAACTCATGCTTAGTCCCATGTCTGTGGAAAATTCGGCAGCACCTCCCCGCATTTCTCCAAGTACACGACATCAATTAGGTGTTCTAACATTCATCTAACCTTGCTCAAGAAGGTTTGACGGATGTTAGAACACCAGATCTGTATGCACCTGGAGAAACACACGAGAACGTGTACCAAATATCCACGACATAGAACACAGAGCATGAGTCAAAACACTGTTTTATAAACAATTAGCTTTTCCAAATTGTCCAAACTGGACATCCAAAGGCTCATTACAAAGCATTACTTTGTAATGAGTACCTTTGAACCGGAACTAAGGGTTTCTATGCATGCATGCGTTCAGAAATTGATAACATATGCAAGAATCTTTCCGAAATATCAAAACTGCAGAAAGATCGTTACATATGTTACCAATTCCACATTAAATAGAATTCGTTGGCAACGAGTTGAACCATCTCGTTGCCAATGGACTTCTCAAAACAACAACTGATATAAAGAAAGCAGGGTTTGTAAACGAGTAATTGAACTATCTCTGGGCAACATGGAGTAATTATGGGATGTATAAGGGCTAATTAGGGCTAATTGGGTTATTAAGGTTAATTACGAGTATTAATTATAGCTAATTAGGGTTGATTAGGACTAATTAGGGTTATTTAGTCCTAATTAGGGTTTAATTGAGCCAAGTAGTGCTGATTAGCCCTAATTAAGGCTAATTAGGCTTAATTGGGTTATGTTAGGGCTAATTAATGTTAATGAGGGCTAGTTTCGGATAATTATAGCTAATTAGGGTTGATTAGGATTAATTAGGGTTTAATTGTGTCGAGTGGTGCTGATTAGTCCTAATTAGGGCTAATTAGGCTTAATTGGGTTATGTTAGGGCTAATTAGGCTTAATTGGGTTATGTTAGGGCTAATTAATGTTAATGAGGGCTAGTTTCGGACACGTGTCCAACACTTGTCCGACCCCTCCAGACACGTGTCCGACGCCCACCGACACGCACCTACAGACACATCGGCATACATTAATTTGTTTTTTAAATGTCGGACACCGTCGATCAGACGTGGTGTCCGTGTCTGCGCTAGTTAACAGGTATCCCAATCCAATTGGGTCCCATCCTCCATCAACAACCTCAATTCCGACACCTCATAGAGTGTGTCGATATGGTGTCCGATACGTGTCCGACACCTCCGGACACGTGTCCGACACATACTGACACGTGTCCGACGCCTCCGGACACGTGTCCGACGCCCACCGACACGCACCTACAGACACATCGGCATACGTTAATTGTTTTTTAAATGTCGGACACCGTCGATCAGACGTGGTGTCCGTGTCTACGCTAGCTAACAGGTATCTCAATCCAATTGGTCCCATCCTCCGTCAACAACCTCAATTCCGACACCTCATAGAGGGTGTCGATATGGTGTCCGACCGACACTCCGGACACGTGTCCGACACATACCGACACGTGTCTGACGCCTCTGGACACGTGTCCGACACATACCGACACGTGTCCGACGCCTCTGGACACGTGTCCGACGACTCCAAACACGTGTTCGACGCATAATGACACGCACCTCCAGACACATCGGCATACGTTAATTTATTTTTTAAATGTCGGACACCGTCGATCAGACGTGGTGTCCGTGTCTGCGGTAACTAACAGGTATCTCAATCCAAATGGGTCCCATCCTCCGTCAACAATCTCAATTCTCAATTCTAAAAGTCTCAATGCAATAAAAATTAACAAAAATCACACATTCAATCCAATTGGGTCCCTTCCTCCGTCAATAATTTCAATATCTCAAATGCTCAATGCATAATTAACAATCTAAAATCATCAATTAATAACCTAAAATCATCAATTAATAATCGCAATTACTTCAAATGCACAGCTAATAACCTAAAATCATCAATTAACAATCTAAAATCACAGATCAATAATCACAATTCTCAAATGCACAATTAACAACCTACTCTTCGGTGATAATCTAAAGCAAAACTGGCGAGCTCGTAGAAAACAAAACCCAAAACTAAAAACATTGTCGTCGTTGAGATAAAGGTTCTCTGTTGTTTTATTAAACGCACAAGAAGAGCAAATGAAAAATAACAGTGCAAAAGGGTACAATCGTAGGGTGATTCGCAAGAACCAATGGGTAGTGATATTAAACACTATAAAAAAAATTACCTGATGGGAGTCGCCGGCGTCGAGGGAGGTCACCGCCGGCGTCGAGGGAAGTCACTGCCGTTGTCCAGGGAGGTCGCCGCCGGTGTCGAGGCTTTCGGTGGCTCCGAAGGTGGGGCAGGATGTGAGAACAGCGGTGGCACAATCGCCGGAAATGGTTTTGGGGGGTTTTGGGATTTTCGAGAAGAGAAGCAGTGAGAGAGAAAACCAGATCTGAGAGTTAAATAGATTTTTAGCGACAGAGTTATTCCGTCGCTAAAAGTCCGTCGGTGAAGGTCTATTTTTGCCGACGGAGTTGTTAGCGATGAAATAATCCGTCGCTTAAATATTATTTGACGACAGAGTTGTTAGCGACGGAATAATCTGTCGCTTAAATATTATTTTACGACGGAGTTTTACTGACGGATATTTCCGTCGATAAAACTCATTTTAGCGACGGAATATATTCCGTCGCTAAAAATCCATCGCAAAAGACGTCTTTTCTTGTAGTGTTGACTGTCAGAGACAAAAGAACCACAATACCACCCAGATATTATATATATTGCTTGACCAGGCTCCTGATGGAGCCATTTTGTGAGGGTCGAGTATAACTTATGTTCATCAAATATGCATGACTTAAAGTTCGTAAGCAGTATTTCTTGAATAAATAATTGCAGCAAACTTTTAGTTCAATGTGAAGAGCCACATGATATTAATGTAATGTTTTGTCATGTGGTGCAACTGAACAGTTGGAGGCAAGCCCTAATAAATCCCAGACGAGATTTCTGTTCTACCTTGTTTTTGAAGCTTGCTACTAACCTCCACAAAGCATAATCATATCCTTTACACATGAACTATGTATTTCTACGAACTAACCCGAATGACAAGCTGCCTGATATTTCCAGCAATCATATATCCAAACAACTAAAAGTCTAACACTTCTAAACCAACTAATCCCCACAATTTTTGTTTACCGAAAACTGAAAACCTTCCTAACATAGACTAAAACCAGCTCATTAATAAAGCCCAATCTACATTGAAAGGAGATTAAGTGTATAAAACATGACAGAGAGAGACACACACTTGAACAGATCTAAATCCCATTTTTGAGATGCTTTTTCTTCCTAAATTACAAGGCTAAGTAACAACATATAAGGGAGCAGCACTTTATCTTTGTTCTTTTATATCTGGATGACTACCTAGATAAGAAAAATTCAGCAGAAGTAGATGTTGTAAATTGAAATCTTCTAATGTGATTTTTTTCCTCTTTAAAACTAGAAGTATTAAGAGCCTTTCTTCCTCTATATTCTAGAGATAGTTTCAACATCATCAACCGCAACTCCCAAAGTCTGTGATGTGTGTAATTTCCACTAGACATAACCTCACTATGGGAGCATGTGAAAAGAACAAAATCCAAATGCAGGTATTACGCAACTCCCAAAGTTTGTGATGTGTGTAATTTCCACTAGACATAACATCACTGTGGGAGCATGTGAAAAGAACAAAATCCAAAATGCAAGTAGCACAATCGTTAAGTTCTGTATACAGCTCCTACTTCTTCATTATCTCATAATGGAAGCCAGGATATTAGTTGCCCTCTGTTGACACAATATGCTATTTGAGAAGACTAAGTTTGCAACAATGCGCATATTGCTAATCTATGAAACTCGAAAAATTGAAGGTGCCTAACTTCATTGAACAGTAGGTGGGCACCGAATTGAGAACTTCCGGACACGTAACTAAGAGCTGCTTCATCAATCTATGATCAGTCTAAACAGCACGAATGGAATCAAAATGCTAGAACTTCAACAACGAAGCAAAGGAAGCTAAAGTTTGGAACTGGAATTGGGGAAAAGCCAGTTTGCAGTGCGACCTAATTTTCTTTCGATTTCAATTCTAAAGCCTCTAATTCTTGCTGCCAAACTAGGAGTGACAATTTGTATCAGTGAAAACATGATGTACCTGAGAGCACAAACAACGTACCTTGCAACCTAATCATTAAAAGTGTAGTGCTACCGTTGAAAGGGCATGGGCGATTCCCCTGTAGTGTTGCGGAGATGTAGCCCCGTAGAGTTTGCAATCTCCTTTCAATGTTAAGGTACAACGATACTGGCAGCGTGGGCGGTCCTGACGTGGAGAGCTTGCCGGCGGGTTCGCGGCGTGATGGGGAGAGATGACGGCGGCAGTCGTGCAGTGAAAGGAGAAAAAAAGAAAGAAATTAGGGCAGTTTAGGGCACTTTTATACCTTGTATTTAGCGACCGCCACTAGCGGTTGCTAAAGACATTCTATTGCGGTCGCTAATATTAGCGACCGTTGTAGAGACTGCTTTAGCGACTGACAAATTTAGCGACCACCAAGCAATTGCTAAATGCGGTCGCTAAAATTACGCTCCAAATATTTTGGTTTGATCCTGCCATGTTAATATTCATTTAACAACTGCTTAGATATGCGGTTGCAAAATCGGTAGCTAATGATTAATTTAGCGGCCGCATTTTTGGCGGTCGCTAAAGGCCAGATTTATTGTAGTGGAGTGTCGTTCGATTGAAGTTGTGGCTAGATACACTGGGGATCATTGATATGAAGAAGGGGCGTATTGGCGGCACTAACTTTACTGCATATGCTATGATAGAAGCATTCCCATCCTCTACTGTGCATACACAGAGAGGAACCCGCATGAAGAGTTAGACCCGGATTAGATAGCTTGCATTGCAGATACGGTGACTAAATACGTGTTTGCTCGTCGAGTACATATATGTTCACATTTATGATGTCAATCTTTAATTGGTTGAATGCTAATATATAATTGCTAATGAGTGTCGTGTACATTCTTTTAGTGTAGGGAAATTCTTCCTAACCTAATTTTAATGAAGCGACTGCTGAAAACATGAATGATGACAAGGAGGATTTGGGTGCTGCTTTGGACGACGACTGAGGTAGACATGTTTTTTCCCTCCCTTCCTAGACATATCAATCCCCTCCACTCTTGGATATTTTAGCCCCCTCCCCTCTCGATCCCTTAGGACTTTGATTTGTCATGTTACGCATTAATTCGTCCCCCCAATTGGGTGGATATTGATGGATATTGTATATATTTATGACATTGTATATTTTTGTGTTAAAGTATATGAAAATATGAGATCGTTGTGAATGAAATTATTTAGGAGGGTTAAATAATTACTGATGGATTGGGTTGATAATGGATGATTTTAAATGTTTGGTGCACATAGAATTGCAAGAAGCGAGTATGGGTATTGAAAAAATTAAAAAAAAATTAAAAATTTTCTACCGACAAATATTCCATCGTTAAAAGTACAAGGGAAAAACTACAATGCCATTTTCAGTGACGGATATTCTGCCGCCAAAAATCCTTCTGAGTCATTACCGATAGAAATTTTATGAATGGACAGGCTGTGGCTAAAATTCTAACTATAGCAATGGACTTTTAGAGATGGATTTTTTGTCGCTAAAATCCTTTAAAATCGAATATTGAGAAACTAAAAAGAAAATTAGGAAATACCAAAAGTACCTTTAGCGACGGAAAATTCTGTTGATAAAAGTTAAACTTTTATCGACGGACTCCCAAATTCAGTCGCTAACCTTATAGCGACGAGATTTTTATCAACGAACTTTTACCAATGGACAGTCAGTCACTAAAATTCTTTGTCGATGGAATAACCACCTTTAGTGAGGGAAAATTCCATTGTTAAAGGTGGTTTTGTTATAGTGAGAGTTTCGAATCATGAGTATATCATTAAAAGAAAAAGAAAAAGAAAGATTAAAATGGTAAATTAATTGGATAATAAGCTTAAAGTTACTTGACAAAAAAATCTGAGATATATGAAGGTGACACGTCGGATGACACATAAGATTTTAAATTGACTATTACAAAAAATAAAGGTGGTCCAGTGTTATCAAAAGCACATCTAGGGAGCGAGCCTGGCCCAGCCCCTTCAATGAGACGCGTGCCTTGTGAAGCTAGGCGCTCGGGCGCAAGCGCAAGGTGGGGTGAAGATGCAAATGAAAATCAAGTTTTTGATTTCTACCGTCGTGGCATCATTGTCAACCGCCCATTATTGTTAATTCTTTATCTCATGGCATCATACATCAATAAAATTCTAAATCTGTACTCAATCGATTTTTCTTGCTGTTATTCACTGTGCCAGTGTCTCCTTCCCAATTGTTGCTCCCCTTCACGTAAATCTACTCTTTCAATTCACCTTTAGACGAAAAAAAATAAGCTTTGAGGAGGAATATCTACCAGCCTTGGAACTTATGATTCCCATTGAAGAAAGCAGTGTTGTCTTCACCTTCACTGTGGATTAACTAATTCTCATGAATTTGAAACTTTTTCTAGTGTTGGAAATTTGTTAAATTGGCATGTTCCGAAAAAATTTTACGTGATTTATAAGTTTAATGTATGTCTATTACTTTTATTTTGCGTCTCACTTTGGAAAGGCACATGCTTGCGCCTTGCGCCTAAGCTTCAAGGATCCTTTACGTCTTAAATGTGCCTGCGCTTGAATAACAATGAGTCGTAAAAAATTCTTAAAAATCTCAAGAATTGACACCTAGTTTTTTTTTTCTCCAAAATTCTGGGAAAATTACATGTGATTTTTTTTTTCTTTTTGGAGGGAAGCATCGTAATTCACTATCGGGAATATTGTTACATTTGCTTAGAATAGAATCACTTATTGAAACTTCATTGCTGTGTCATTCTGAGGTTGTTGAGAATGTCATTAGTTAGAAGCAGGGTTGTACAAAAATCTAGTATTATCCAGTCTCAGAATGGAATGACAAATCACAAGTCCTTTTCTTCTCAAAATGACTCAAAATTTTCAACATATACATAAGATTGTAGATTACAATATCAAAGGGAGGGGGAAAAAAAATGAAAAAAGCCTCAAATATCAAAAACAAAAGAAATGCTCCTTTGTTCCCTGATCTTGTACAAAGTGGGTCAAAGAAGTGAGACAGAGATCATGAAAGAGGTTGAATTATTAAAAAGCACTCATCGTACCGATCACTACCGTTGATTCCAACTGAGCAAAATAGTATCCGCTGAAACAAATGGACCCCACTTCACGAAATCCAGCTGGTGCAATCACCACCATTCATTGTCACAAAGAAAAAGCTGTAACCACTCCAATTACTCCAGCAAACCCTACCACCCAGCCATGCACGTTGACACCAATTGCATCAGATGCAGCCGCGGTGGTACCGTCGTCGGAGCTCGGACCGTCCGCCACGGGCGACTTCTTCTTAGGTTTTTTGGCCAACCCTGGTGCCGGAGCGGGTGCTGCGGGAGCGAAAATGCTCAAGGGAAGCAGCACCTTATCCACTTGATAAACAGCCAGCTGGTTGTCCGTATAAATGGTGTTCCCAATCGTGGCATCAACAATTCCAGTTGACACGTTTACTTGATTCCCAGAAGTCGTCACATTCAGCGGGAACTGCCCGCTATTGCTGTTTCCAGCTTGAGTCCTTAGAGGGTTACTAACAGTTTGGAAGTTTGATGTGGAGAGAAAAGAGGGTATGACATGGAATTGTATGAGTTCTACCTTTTGTTGATCCGAGAGGGAGTTTAGGGTGCCGGATTTGAGGCTCGAAAACGCGTTATCGGTTGGTGCAAATATGGTTAAGCCTTGGTTTGTATTGTTGAGTTGGGCGTTCATCTGGTCACTCACTTGGGTGATGCTTAGAAGCCGGAGTAATGTGGTGAACTGGCCTGCTTTTTCGAGGATTTTTGTGATGTTGGCTGGACCGGAGGGTGCTGGGACGGGTGCCTGGGCTAGTGTTGTTGTGGATTGGAAGAGGATCAATACTAGAACTGATGAGAGGTAGAAGAGAAAATGGTTCTTCATTTTCTTTCGGATTGGTTTTCTCTTTGGAGGAGATGTGGCTTTCGTTTGGTGGTCCTTGAAACGTTTGGGAGAGAGAGGGTTCTTATGGATGTGGGAGAGAGGTGAAGTAATTAGGTGAGGGGGAGCTATGGTTTATAAAAAAGTTTATGAATGAAAGTTGTTGCGAGGTTGCAATTTTAGTTAGAAGAACTAATGAACATCTCATCTTTTTGAAGAACAAAGTAGATACGCACGCACTTGGTGCAAATCAGTGGCAACAATTGTCTCTAAATATTTTTGGTGGCACCGCTAATGACATATTTGGTGATAATTAAAAAAAATCTTCAAAAATATTGTTAAATGTACTTAGGGGAATCTAACGATGTGTGGGATTTGACGAGATGGAGGAATTCCCGGACAATAGAGGGTTAAGAAATTCTTAATATCTCTTCATCTTTGATTGCCCTATGTCAAAATCTATCACTATTACATTAGCGTTTTCTTACCTAATAACACTACTGGTGACAAACCAACAAACTTCATCATATCGAGGAGGGAGGGAGGGAGGGAGGGAGGGAGGAGAGAGAGAGAGAGAGAGAGAGAGAGAGTGCTTTAGAAGGCAGGAAAGAACAGATGAGGAAACTCAAGTGGTTGTAGCAAATAGGGGCGATCTAATGAACAACGCTAGGCATGATTGGCTTTGCTTGAATTCACTGGCATTTTCAAATAATTCTTATGCTACTGTTGATGGCTTTGGCACAAATTAACTTCAGAAAGAAGCAATTGTCGAAAGGTAGTCATAACCACCAACTTGGGCCATACCATGGTTATGTTGTCATGGGACCACTGGCTTCGGCTTCACTTCGGTAGCATTTGAAAAACCAAAATTTTCTTTAATTTTGTAAATCGGAAAAAAATGCATTTAACACACAGGTTTTACTATTTTATTTTTTTTCAGGTTTGAAAACCAGTTTTTAAAACAGTACTGTTTTTGAAAACTCTCATTTAGGAGTTTTAGATTTTCAGTTTTGATTTTTATTTTCAGACCACCACTACCTCCACCCTCCCACCACCACAGCCACCGCCCACCGCCATCGCCACCACCCACCACCTGTTGCCGTCCATCGCCGGCAGGCCACTGCCTGCCACCGGACACTGCCGGCAGGCCACTGCCAGCCACCGCCACCGCAACCACCACCAAAGAAAAAATTCAAAATAAAAATTGGGTAATCAAACACCCATTTGTTTATGTAAAAAATAAAAACTAAACTGATTTTTGCTTTTGTTTTTTTGGAAACATATAATCAAAACTGAATGTGACTTTAAACACATTTTGTTTTGTTACGTTGTAAGACGAGTCAACTTCCTTTTGTTATTTGAGACCAAATTGTGTAATAAACGAAGTAACACCATGATCGCTCAAATAACAATTGGATTGACTCCTTAAGTCTAATTCATCCGTTTTATCACCTTCCGTTTAGAATGAATATTTTCTTGTAGTTTTTGGTGGGTGATGGAAGATAGGAGGAATTTGGCGCTGCTACATAGATTGCTAGACTCTTTAAGTTTTTTGCAAATGTCAGTTCAAAGCTTTCTTTTTCTTTCTTTTTTTTTTTTCATGAAATTGAGAAGTACAACTTTTGGCAAGTAAACAGTCTTTCTTCGCAAACAGTCTGAAAACCGACGCGTAGGTGGAGGTGTTTGGCTCCAGATTTCAAGCTGCACCTATTAAGATTACGGTGATTAGTGTTCGAAAGGGACTATTTTCATATCCATATTTTATTCTACTGCCTTATTCGTTGCCAAATTATTTGACAACTGTTACAAAAAAATTTCCTTTGTGTTTTAGAATTTGATTGATTAAAGGACTAATCATGCCAAAAATTAGAAGCACAAGGACTATATAGAAGCAAACCAAAGGTTGGAGGAAATTTTGGTAGTTATACAACACTACAAGTCATAAGTTCGCTAACTAGATAAGGTGACAGAATAACAAGCTGCAAATCTTTAATTTTGTAAACCATGGTTAGTGAAATATTCGAATTCAAAATTTTTCACTAACATCTTGAAATCCCCCCCAACCGCTTTTCTGCCATTAATATACTTCCATTTCTCTTTCTTATTCTTTTCCTTCACCTTGTCTTCCCTCTCTTTCCCCTTTCCTTTTCACCGAGAACCACCATTTCCAATAAGAATACACAACCACCATTAAATTGACCACCATTGTCTAGCAAAGTCCACTTAATAACATCTTATCTCTGCGTTTTCATCTCCATTCTCTTCTCTTTCATCCCATTTGTGCACTGCTACTTCTAATTCGAACCATAATCTGATATGGCGGTTATTTAACCAAAAATTGAGAGGAAAGAAGAATGCAGGTTACACCTTAGCCAGATCCTCTTTTTTTTACCATATCGCCTATGTAGGTCTAGTCACATCTTAGAAATGACATTTACCGACAACGACCCTCATTGACAATCACCACCAAAAAAATAGCATCTCTCATTTTCCGACATCATCTCAACCCCAGTTTTTTTCCACAAATTGGGCCACAAACATTAATGACTAAATAACGTGTGCTATACCAGGACATGGCGTCTAACAAAAGGCAGCACCACAGGCCATAAAATTGCCTACCAAGACGCATGCCACTACCTAAGCAACAATTAGCATCCCATCTGCATGAGAAAACACAACCACCACCTTAATTTCGTACTCCCTCACTCGCGAATTTTTAATTTTTTTCTTTCGTCTAGCGGTTGGTAATATATCAATAAGCACAACTACTGAAACTACGACTTAAGGTCACCAAGGGTGCGAGAACTAATTACGAGGGACCTGAGTAGACTTAGAAATCATGAAGACGTAAACATGCCATGGATCTAGTGAAAATCATGGATAAAGTAGTCGCAGCAAATCCTTCTCGTCTAGACAATAACACCTTGTAACTTTCATCTACTGTGGTACTAACAACATGGACAATGGACAAGGTACAAAACAACAGAAATATTTTACCGGCGTCAAAACTCGTGCCTATTACTAATTTGATAGAAGATCTTTCGATCTTTTAGAATTGCATTCGTGCCTATTACTAATAACATGCTAGTTACTTCACAAGGGAGAAGAACTCTTCCCGCTTGGTTCTTGTTCTGTCATCTTGAGTATCTTGTTGATCCATTCATCTATTCCTTCCATTAAATTTCATTTTATTCACTTCATCTCAGCAGTTCTCGTTGTTCATGTCACTGTAAATCTGAGAACAATGCAACCATTTGCTAATCCTTTCAAGGTTCATGTTGTTTTCTTATGTTCCAACCTTCAGATCTACTTTTGGATAGATGAGATTGAATATGAACATGACAAAAGAGGTAGGGTCTGGAACAAAATGCTGAAGAAATTCAAAGAGGTAATATGAGTGGGTTGAGAAAGAGTAGATTGAAATGGGTTTGTGGTTAGAAACCGTCATGGAATAAACCGACCCTCAACGTAGATGCAAATAAATTTCCTCTAGAATAAATCTTATACTGATCAATCAGGTGCAGAGGACCGAATTTCAAACAGAAAAAAGCGAGGACTTCTTCAACCAAAAGAACGGATATTTGTTGGAATGGACTTTTATTTAACTCAATTGCTAATACACAGCAACTTAAGATGTGGAGGAATTCTCTAGCTAGATTCTTTACACCACCTTCTAGAAATTTTTTCAACATAAAGCTGCTTTCCTACCGCATTCTAGGCTTACTTGTAGCTATTGAAACCTATAATACAACCCTAGAAAGAGAGGGGGGTGAATAGGATTTTTAAAGATTAATGGGTATTTAATTAACTAAACACAATCATGAAAGACAATCATGAACAATTCAATCAAGATGCTAAATACACAATCTCAAACAATTATAGAGCAATAAATCAAGAGGTTGAGTTAGAGATAGTTGACGAAGAGACTTAAATGTTCCAGCTTGAACTACCCTCAAACCTACATCCACCTCTTCAAATAAATCCCTTGCAAGAGCATTAAAATCAACTAGCAACAACCTTCATCTCTATACAAATCAAAACCCTTCAAAAACTTGGTGATATCCCCACACCAAACACAAATTTTGAATCCTCAAAGCTCAGTCAAGACTTGACAAACTCAAGTATTGATCACAATTTTTTTATAAAGATCACTTGTATATAAAGAAACTCTCTTGAAAAGACATAAGCACAGATGAAGTTCGAGTACAATAGAGAGATAAGATAATTGATGACTTGAAAAATGTTCACTCTCAATCAAATCATTGCTCATAAAGATATTATCTTTAATGATGTAAAATCATGAAAGTGAAACGAGACAAGTTTAATCTATAAGTTTTGATGTTTCTCATGAGTTGAGGCTTAGAATGTAGTTTTCATGGTGTATGATGAAGCCCCAAATTATTTATATAGGGAGGATATATATATATATATATATATATATATATATATATATACACACACACACAGAGAGAGAGAGAGGAAGATTTGGTAGCAAATGTGCCAAAATAGCTAATGCAGTGACTATTTTTGATATGCAGGTGACTGTATTCACCAAATTAGCCCTTGGGGTGTAGTCCTCCAATAGATCAGTTAGAGATCTCCAACAATGTTGTCGACCGTATTGTTATGCAGTTGACCAATATCTTGAAACTCTTTTTCTTACTTTGGTCATAACTTTCTCTAGAATAATCGTATAGAGGGGCGTTTTTTGTGTTGGAAAGCTAATCAAAATATGAAAAGATTAACTCTATAAACATTTTTGAGAAAATCTGTGTTAGCTCCAATGTCCATCTATTTTCAAGAAATTAATTCGTGTAGAAGGTTATGAACTTACATGCAATGTACAAGTATCAAACCAAGACAAGTAACATAAAAGTAAGGACCAACCACAATTTAAAGTAACTTAGCCTATGCATTCTTTGTTACTCATTGACATTAAGCTCCTTTGACTTTAATCCACATATCAACTTCTCAAATGTGTATTCATGTGTGTGCATGTATATAATTACTAAGAATTCAATCAAAATACACATTAGAACATACTTAATGTGTTATTATCTTCAAAACAGTATGTAAGTCTATGTTATCCAACCATAGGACTAACAATCTCCCCTTTTTTTATTATGATAAATATTGATTCTATATAGGATAATATGTATCAAATTATAGTTGATTAAGCACAACAATCACATATTTAGATCATGGAATTATCTACTTTATACTCAAGATATATCAGTTAAGCTCATATTAGAATTAAACTCATAGCTAGCTCCCCCTAGCTAAAATACGATATGCTCTTTCTTTTGATATTCATATATAGCACATAGAACCAATAATTTTTCCAGCTTTTGTCATTAAGAAAAAGACAAGGGTACGTATTCATGAGTGTGCAAAGATAGTTATAAGAAAAATACTAGCGCGAGCTAGGTGCATATAATTCATGAATCTATATGGACAATATAAAAAATTACGACATGATCGAAGCAATAATCTGATGAATTTCATGCAATTTTTCAAAAATGACAAGATAACAAATGATTCAGGCATGTGAACTCTCGCGCTATCTAGTTATAATACGTGCATGTACCATGTTCAAGTATATATGCTCCCCCTCGATGAATGTAAACAACATCCAACAAGCACAACCAAATTTAAAATTGAGTCATGCTCCCCTTTTGGCATTACCAGAAGGGGTGTGAGTGTGTAGGATTTGCAGTATGAAGCAACAAGCTGATATAAGCACTTATTCAACTTGGAATTCCAGCAAAGCCAAATGATGACCATCAACAATCTATATTTTCAATATAAGTGCAAGAGGACCATCAAGCATTATCTATGTCCTACATGTGTCAAAGGTTACAATATCGAGAAGTATACAATCAAGGATTGACAATTTAGGCCATCATTCACATGAATGCTCAACAAGAAAGATATTTATACTATGAGAAATAAATAATCATGCTTCATGATATATATATATATATATATATATATATATGTGTGTATGTGTGTGTGTGTGTGTGTGTGTGTGTGTGTGTGTGTGTGTGGAGCTGATCCGTTGATAGCGTTAGCAAAATAGGAAAAGTTGTCAATGCGATCTGACCGTCCACGCGCGATCTGTGCACGGCCTAAATCTTTTTTTTATGTTTTTTTTAAGTCCGTCCGCTACATTA
>JAVXUP010001508.1:27500-117500 GCA_033070095.1 Escallonia herrerae
GGACGGACCTTTTACCATCTTGCCCCCACTCCCCCGTCCGCTACACTGTGTAGCGGACGCCTTTCTTGGGCCCACATCGTCCGCCAAAAAGTCGTCCGCTACACTGTCTAGCGGACCTTTTTACCATCTTGCCCCCGCTCCCCCGTCCGCTACACTGTGTAGCGGACGCCTTTCTTGGGCCCACATCGTCTGCCAAAAAGTCGTCCGCTACACTGTCTAGCGGACGACTGACACAACTGACACAATTCTGACTTGTGTGTACTTTTATTTATGAACACGTCAACGTTGTCGGCAATGCTGTCCACGATACTGTGTAGCGGACAGTATTGCCCGCCCCCAAAACCTACTCAAGCTTCTTTCAGCACAATTTTCTTCTCCTTCGGACTCGCTTCCATTTTCAGCTGCCTTCAAGCTTCGAGTAACACTTGCTTCAAGCTTCACTCAAGCAAGGTAAGTTTGCTTCAAGTTTTCTTGATGTTCTAGAAATTTGTCACTGTATTCATCAATTTGTGATTTTATACTCTAGATTTTTTATGATGTTCTAGACATGATGTTCATCAAAAATATATAATTTGTTAACTTTAAATAAATTCATTATAGTTTAATTCGATTTTTTGGCATGATGAATTCGTCTATTTATCTTAGTAATTTAAATTTGTTATGTTCAATAAATTAATAATTGTTAATTTGGAGACACTTTTGAGATTATGCATACGGTATGTTTGTCATCCTAAATTGGTCTATTCGCCAAGGTAATTTTTAGGTAATATTTTCAGTTAGAAATGCCATTTGATTGTTAAGCGTAGTCTATTTCTACACAGGTCTTGTTTCACAATGTCTGATTTTGTGTCGAGCTCCAACGTCCCCGTAGATGCTAGTGATCCGTATCTAGGACGAACATTTGCTATGTTGGAAGAAGCTGAAGAATGTTTTCGAGCGTATTCATTGAGGGTTGGTTTTGGCATTAGAATAAAGACCACAAGAACAAGCAACGTAACAAAAAAGATATGCTCTCGCTTATACGAGTGTCATAGGGGCAGAAACCCATTGCAAAATGAGACACGCGTAGGCAATGATGACAGTGATGACGAAATAGGATATCCGCGTAGAAGACGGGACTGCTTTGAGCGCACAAATTGCCAGGTCAAGATGTTTGTAAGCTACAAACCCAATCAAGACCATTGGCTTATTACCAGCCTGGAACTGGCACACAATCACCCGTTAGTAACCCCTTCTAAGGTGAGTCAGATGCATCAACACAAGAAGATGGGTAAGGTCGCGAGGAGCCTAATTCACACAATGAGCAATGCGCGAATTGGACCTACTGAGATTGTTAATGTTCTTGCTGAACAGGCTGGGGGAATTCAAAATTTGACCTTTAACACGACAGACGTTCGTAACGCGGTCCGAACCCATAGACGAGCTGCGTATGACCTCAATGATGCGCAAGCGACAATGAGCCTATTGAAACGGATACAGATGGAGGACCCGCAGTTTACCTTCGATTATAAACTTGACGACGAGCATCGAGTTAGTACAATTTTTTGGGTCGACGGTCATTCGAGGCTAGCTTATAAGCATTTTGGGGATGTCGTGACTTTCGACACCACATACCGCACCAACAAGTACTCGATGCCGTTCGCTCCTTTCACCGGCGTCAATCATCATTATCACTCCATCCTGTTCGGGTTCGCCCTGTTAAGGGACGAGAGCGAGGGTTCTTTTGTAGGTTGTTTAGGACATGGCTGGAAGCAATGAACTTCAAAGCACCCAAAGTGATCATCACCGATCAAGATTTGGCAATGAAGAAGGCTATTGCGACCGTCTTCCCAGACACTCGGCACAACTTGTGCACTTGGCACATAAGCAACAAATACCCGAAACGGCTGCATCACGTGTACGCAAAGTATCCAGACTTTAAACAGGATTTTGACAAGTTCGTTCTCAAGTCGTTAACGATTGAGGAATTCGAGGAGAGATGGGAAAAGCTTGTTCGGGATTACTCATTGCAAGACAACGAGTGGCTCCAGCACTTGTACGAGCGCAAAGAGCAATGGATTGGCGTTTACACGAGGAGGTATTTTTCAGCGGGCATGAAAACGACGGGCAGGAGTGAATCTATGAATGCCACGTTCGATAGTTACGTGGGTACAACTACCAATTTGAAGACTTTCGTTGCATCTGCACAAAAAGCGGTAGCTTCGTTGTTCGTAAAAGAAAGGGCTGTCGACTTTGCAACAACGTACAAACAAAAGAGAAGGTTGCTCGAGACCCCGCTGGAGCTGAACGGTGCCAAAGTCTATACGAAGGAGATCTTCTTGCTATACCAAGTAGAGCTGTGAAAATCGGGACGATACAGTATAAACAAGGTGGCAGAAATGTCTACGCGTGAGTACAAGGTTTATTCGCTCGTGAATGACCTCGTCCCTGAGAAGCTGCGCAGAATTTATACGGTGAGCCATGACACATTAACGGATTCGGTGACATGTGTTTGCAAGAAGTTTGAGTTCCACGGCATCCTGTGTAGACATGTTCTGCGGTTTTTCACCCAGAAGAATATCAGGACAATCCCCGATAAATATGTCCTGCCACGGTGGACGAAAGGCGCAAACAGGCTGCACGGTACCATTGCCTTTCCGGAGCACCCGTATACTGACTTTGAAGAATCAGAGACGTTGCGATATAATCATCTGGTGACAATGTTCACCCGTTTGTCCGTAAAAGGTGCTGCTACAATGGCCGAATATAAACATCTCCTCGAGGTAGCTCAGCAGCAAGAGCCCATCGTCGACCAGTTGTAAGCAGCTTCAGTCAGCAATGTGGTGGACACTGAGCCTACAACGGGATCAGAAGATGACGAGCCGGGGGAGGAAGACGACAATGATATCCGGCCTTTGGACCCAATTATATCGCAAACAAAAGGACACAAGAGATCTACGCGGATGAAGAGCTATATTGAACAGGCAACTCAACCTAAAAAGCTGAGAAGGTGTGCATTGTGCAACAAAATGACTGACCACAACAAGCGGAACCATTACAAGGCACTGGGGATAAGTCCAGGGGTTTTGCAGGACGGGGAAGAAGACGAGGAAGAAGCAGATGCAGTGGACCTTTAGTTTTTTGTGTAGGCCATCAAGATTGTTTGACATTTGTAATAATACGTAATATTTGATGAGATTATCTTCTTGCCGAAGACTGGAAGGTTATTTCTGATGGACCCACTCACAGCTTATCATTAGGTTTTTTTTTTGGTTCCCCCGTCCGCTACACTGTAGCGGACGGCGCACCAGAAATGACGTTCGGGTTTGTAAACTGTCCGCGGCACAATATAGCAGACAGAAAACTATTGGTATGCCTTCTGTCCACTACACAATGTAGCGGATGTTAAACCACCCTTAAATACCAATTAGATCGGCCTTTCTTTTTCCACCCGTTTCTTTCTCTCTCTCTCTCCAACATCTCAACCACCCGCGACCCCCCCTACAGTGACCGTCTGCATGGCTTCTGCTTCGGTGAACAAGCACTTCTTCAAGGTCATGGTCCCTGGGTTTCAGACCGAACTTGTAGGCCATCCCTCTTACTCTGTGTTTTCGTGTGTGTTAATTTCATCTTTGCTTAAAAATTTATCTGTCTTATAACGAATGTGATAGGCCATACCGATAGCCTTCTGCAGATTGCTTACCACACTTTGGCTCGAAGCAACTTTAACCAGCCGCAAGGGGTCATGGCCTGTGAAACTCAAGAAGAGGCGCGACCAAGACCAACTTTATTTCGCAGAGGGTTGGAGTAATTTCTGCGAGCAGCACAACCTCAATGAAGGGGACTTTGTAATCTTTGAACACAAGGGGCTATTTAGGTTTCAAGTATCCGTGTTTGATCGAAGCACCTGTGAAAATGTTTTCCCCCATTGTTGAACCCTAAAGTTGTGTTAATAAATTTGTTTATGATAATTTTAGGTTCTTTAGTGTGCATTTCAGAACTGTGATGGTCAATTGAGATTGTTTAATCCGCTGAAAATACCAACTCGAACAAAGTCTAACCAACAGCTAAAAAAACCAAAAACTTTGGTCGATTTTAGGTCCGCTACATTGTGTAGCGGACGGCGCAGCAGAAACTCCACTCACTAACACTTAGAAAACTTTGTGTGTACCCTGTGTCCGCTACATTGTGTAGCGGACGGCGCAGCAGAAACCTCCACCCACCAACACTTAGAAAAATTGTCCCTACCCTGGGTCCGCTACATTGTGTAGCGGACACAGGTAGAGAACCCCCACCCACCAACACTTAGAAAATTTTTAGAAAAGTTTGTGGACCCCGTGTCCGCTACATTGTGTAGCGGACGACGCAGCAGAAACTCCACCCACCAACACTTAGAAAAATTGTCCCTACCCTGGGTCCGCTACATTGTGTAGCAGACGGCGTAGCAGAAACTCCACCCACCAACACTTAGAAAATTTTTAGAAAATATTGTGTACCCTGTGTCCGCTACATTGTGTAGCAGACGGCGCAGCAGAAGCTCCACACACCGACACTTAGAAAAATTCTGTACCCTGTGTCCGCTACATTGTGTAGCGGACGGCGCAGCAGATAAACTAAACTTCACTACTTAGAAAATTTTTGCACCATTTCGTTTTCCACCTTTCAATCATTCCCAATGAGAGCCAAAAAACCAACAACTGAAATCAATCAATCAGTAATCGTCAACAGAAATCAACACAAATCAAATCACACCAATGAATCACGGTTTATTAAAAAATATTCTGTTATGATACAATTTCAACTGGGGTCCTCATGTTGGGGCGGATTCTCGTCCTTAGCCGGATTTTCTATAAGCCTAACCGCTCTAAGTCGGCCTTTCATAATTTGCCAAGCTATTCTATATCTAAAGGCTTCTACTTCTGCTTGGCTCCAGACGGCCGCCTTGAGGCTCTCAGAGCGACAAATGAAATCCATGTACATGCAAAGGAAGACGCCGCAGTCTGAAGTGTTACGTTGCTTGGGCCTCCTCTTCTTCAATCGCATATCGATTTTTGGCCGCGCCGGTACAGGGTCACCACGGATACCATTGACCATTGCACAAAAATATTCTGCGAGAAACAGAAAATGGCGTAAGACATGAGTTAACATTTATGGCAAGATAGAATAGAGCATTAAACAGCAATCGTAATATTACCAATGAGTCCAACTGGGCTTTGTACATCCGCAGCACAGGCATATGGACGGTATCGTCGTGGAGACTGTCGATCACCGATACGACTTTATCTTTTGGTTCGTAGCAAACCAAGTACCAGTGGCTTTCTCCTAGAAATGGGATTAGAAACACATCGGCAACACTTGCACTCACCGGACTATCCCTATTAAGATACGCTCGTAGGTTAGCAGACGGTCTCCACTGGGCCAACTTTTTCTTCCGCCTATGTTCGACCCACTCCCGCCATTCAGCCACTAGGATGCTATGAAAAAAGGCATCCAACAAAAAAACGGCCGGATAGGTTGGCTGCTCCCGACCCCTTTCCTTCAGAATCTCCACGTAGGTGGAGATGACATCGTTGTCTAACCAACTCCCCGGAGCCAGGGAGGCCATTTCTCCCCACGAGCAACTGTAATCCATGCCCTCCGGATGATCCACACTATACAACGTTTTGTCATGCCGGTAGCCGCTAAAATAACGCTCTCTAATTATCTGGCATTTATGCGGCTTTAGGGGCTTCAACTGGATGCCCTTTGCGATATTGCCATCGGGGGTCGACCGGGTGATATTGCACTCCTTCGGGGGGGTCGACCGGGGGATATTGCACTCCTTTGGGGGGTCGACGGGGGGGTTTTGCCCGCCTTCGGCAATAGATGGTCCTGCCCACGGGACAATGGGCAGTGTCTCGGACAGACTGATGTTTTCGAAACCCCAGTCTTGCGTGACTTGACTCTGAGAGAGGGGTTGGGGTTCCGAATCCAATAGCAAAGAGAAGGAGGGCGCACTGTAATCTTCCCATGGCACTTGAGCCTAGCCCATGGTGCTTGGCGGTCCCCAATCACCACCCATTTCCGGTACAGAGGGAAAACCATATCCCTGGCTCACTCCCGAAGTCTGTCCCGAGGGATCGGTGCATCCCTCGCTCACATAAGGGGGCTGCCACCCCGGATAACCCATTCCTGGGCTGACGCCCGAAGGCAGTCCCGATGCTTGGCGCAAAAAATTCCCGCAGCCATATGCCAACGCTTCAGCCTGTTGACGAAGCTCTTCGCCCATTGCATCCACCAAATCCTTCCGCTCGCTCAACTTCTGGAAGAAGGCGAACGAGGCATTAACCTACATCCAGAGAGATAATAAATAAGTAACTTCATACACACTTAGAATCATCAAGTTCAATTAGAAGCACTGGTTGGGCAACTTACCAGATTGTATGCCATGTGCTCATCGATCTGACCCCTAGGGTGGTACTTCTCCCCTCGTTCAAACCTTACTGGAGCTACTCTCCTCCGGGTGATGCGGTAGTACCACTCATTGTACTGTTCGATGCTGATAACGGGGTCAGGCTCCGACACAATGGCCGCCAGCGTGTCCTGCCAGGAATTCTAACCTCAATTTCTCGCGTGCACAAGTCGTGCGCATTCGCCTTGCCAAACCGTCCGACACCCGGTGGGTTCCTGTTAAGCCTCATATCCGGCGCGCCGGCTGGCAACCCCTGCAGGCACTCAAAATGGTGCATAGTGCGATCTGGCAGCTGCCACTCTGCGACCTCGAAGTGGATCAGGGGTGTGCGTTGCAACCCGGAGAGCGTGAAGACGAACGACTCTCCCACCCGTCGCGCCAAACGTTTGTACGGTGCCCATCGCATCTGGCCAGGAGATAACGAGTCGAGCTCCCCCCGATAGTACGTAATGTTGTGATGGGGATCGTCTCTCCTCGGGTAGTGGCTGTCCTTCCGGCTGTACTCCCAGGCGCACAACCGAGGCCACACATTATCTGTCCCTACGCCTGGGTGCGCCGGTAGCAAGGTGTTCATAAGACCACACCTGAGAGCAAAGACATTAAATAAAGTATCGTCAACATTTATTGTCCATTCAACAAAAAATAACAACAAAGAGCACGTAATGAAGAATTGTATGATATACCTGCAATAGCGAGAGACATGCACATATCGCTTTGGAGTCGGGCCTCGTTGCCTTGTGCAATGCTCGGTACAGGTACGCAAGAGTTGCTGCACCCCAGGCATAATCCCCAACCTCCAGTAGGTTACCCAACAACGGTAAATATTTGACGCTGACGGTATTCTTCGACGTTGTTGGGAACAGAATTGCCCCCATCACCCACAAGAGGAAAGCTTGTGTGTACAACACAAGCATCTGATCCGTGTAGTTATCCGGCAGAACCTTGTAGGTATCTACCAACCACTTCAACTTGATACCACCAGTGCTAAATTGATCCTGGGGTATCGAAGTAAAGAAGTCCCTAGCGGTCCTCTTATTCGTTGCTTCGGACGGAGGAGCTATTACGGCCGCCCCGTCACCGGTAACCCTAAGATGAACCCTACATCTTCTAGGGTAATTGTCATATCTCCGAGAGGGAAGTGAAACGTATTCGTTTCACTTCTCCACCTTTCAACAAGGGCACCTATTAAGTGCCGGTCAAGGTGTTGAAAGATCTGCCCATGCGTGAAAATCCCAAACCCAATCCCACGCAGTAATCTTTTCTGGGTTCTGTTCAATTTCCAAGCTTTGAAATTATTGGATACTTCTACCGTGTTGAGAAGTGCTCTTTCCTACGAATTAATAAATACAATTTAAGCAAAATAAACGATATACAACGTTCGCAAGAAATACGTAAGCAAAGTTGATAAAATAAGTATCTTACTCCACCATCCCATATGAGCGTACTGATATGGTTTGCTTGGTCGTATAATACGGACGGATCTTCTGGTCCAGGGTTGAAATCTATTTTTTGCAACTGAAATAATGGAAAACGGCAAGGTTGGAAGCATAAACATTCCCAAACATACAACGCCAGCATATTCAGCGCAAGCATGTGATCAGATAATACGCAATACACATATATAATATATATATACATTGACAAACGCTAGCATAGTGCACCGCGCACACATTCAAAATCATGCAAAAGCCGCAAGATGAACTCTAGATTATGAACAAAGAAAGGATTGGTTTGTGAACTTACGTGATTGATGAGACGATTAAAGGATTTCTTGCAAAGAAATTGCGCCGATTTACTTGCCAACGCCGCTAGTTTGATTGTGAGAAGAAGGAATGAATAGAAGTTTAGAAGGATTGAACATTGTTTTACCCTAACAATTATGGATATCGAGAAGTGCATCACTATTACTGCAAGAATATATATGCATGCTTACTAAGGGACAATCAGGTACGCATGCAATGATAATATTTTTCCTCAACAGTGAAGGGTGAACGTCTCGTAATATTGCACTGCAATCCCATTTTCCTAAACAGCAATAAGTATAGTACTATTTATTTGTTGTTCCCGAAAGTCTGTTTCTTTCAATCTTGGTATGCCAATTCCATGTCAATGAAGTGGCACCTTGACTACTGTTGCTAGGAAAGGGATCCTCTAGATTCAAGAGTGAACTGCACCGCTGGTGTCAGCCGCTAAAGGCGTCTTTTTGTTGCTAAAACTTGGGTTTGGTCTCCTGATGTTTGTTTTCCTTGTATATTCTGGTCCGTGTTTTGGTGAAAAAGTCACCTTAGTGGCTTATTCCAAAGATGGAGTCCCGTAAGAGACTCTGGAGATCCGGTCCCGCTGCGTAGCTGTGCGAACATGCTAATAACACTGAGGGCCAAATGTAGACGAGAGTCTTCGGCCAATAATTACTAAAACCAAACACTAATACCACTTTAGACATCTGCCAAAGCCCAGTAGCTTAAGCTGTTGAATGATGCATCAAATATTTTGTATCTAGCTTTTATCGATACCAATGCTTTTTTTTTTGGAAAAGTTGATATCACCGATAAGATTGAACATATTTTTGCATTTCTTTTGAATAGTTGCAGCAAAATTGGGGCAAAATTTGCACCTGTTCTCATATAACTATCGCAAATCTCCTTGCCCTGGCGTTGGCTTGTCAGAGTCTTTGGTCAAATTGTTGCATCAAAAAGCTTACAGCAGCAGCTGTAGATGTTAAAAACGGAACTAATATATGTCTGCTTCCTCTTCTTTCTTTCTTGTTGTCAATCAGCTTTTGTGCGCTCAAGCAGTTGAGATCACGTTTTGATTTGTGAGTCTTTGTTCGTCAAAAGAGCCCTTGGTTCAAGCTGTCATTGATGATGATGATGCATCCACTTGTAACTCATATTAGTGTTCATGCCAACTAACTACTTCTATGTATCTCCTGAAGCATTTTAAGCGGTTCTTAACTTCAATTTATTAGAAGTATGTAGATTTGATAGGTTCCTGCTTTCCTACACTTGTGCTGAAATGTTCTAATGTAGAGCAGGTTGTCCTCCAAAATCTAGACAGCTTTTCCTACACTTGTTGCTTTCATATATATGTTACAATATAAACGAATCTTGAAATTTAATGGCAGACTATCTATGTGATGCTTTACCTTTCATAGGAATCTAATGCATGAAGTTGCCAATTTTTTGCATTTCTGGTGTAGGACATGATCAATAAATATTGTAGTCATTTGAAAGTGAGGAGTCCCTCATACATACTTTTGTTAAAGCTAAAGACCATATTATAACTATCTTCTGCTTAGGACACAAGTATGAGCCTATCTAATTGGTCGTTGGTCCTTCTCTTTTTCTGTGCTATCTTCATTTGTTCAATGCCTTCTACTGTAGTCCGGCAGATACTGACGTTTGTATTGGTCATTTTGTAGTCATCGTTGCTGCATATATATGATAGATTGCGCTTTTAACAGTTGTATGCATGTTGAAATGCAACTCAGACTTCTTTACAGGTTTTCCCTTGTATCTCTGCAACTTGTGGGCATTTCTATCATCCAAAATGTGTTGCGGAACTTCTGCACCCGTGGGACAAAACTCTAGCAGGGATACTGCAGCAAAACATTTTTGCAGGAGAATCATTCACATGTCCAGCCCAAAAATGTTTTCTTTGTAAGCGAGGGGAAGATAGAAAGGTTGATGACTTGCAATTTGCAGTGTGCAGACGCTGTCCGAAGTCATACCATCGCAAATGCTTACCCAGGTTATCTCTAACTGTGCTGATTTTATCATTCCAATCCAAACTATGCTTTAAGTACTTCGTTATAGTTTGATCATAAGAAAAGGTACAAATATTCACTTCTTTAATCTAATGCATATGTTACTTTTTTTCAGGGAGTTCGCCTAGGAAAGCAGCTATGAGAAAAACATACAGCAAAGGGCTTGGGGTGGTCTTTTGCCTAATAGTATCTTGATATACTGCACGTAAGTATTTCACATCAGTGACCCTATTCTCCTACATAACTATTTGTTCAGCAGCAGTTGCCTTACCATTAATGATTCGACAGGGAACACGACATCATTCCAGAGATTGGGACACCGGCAAGAGATCATATTCTATTTCCTGATGATGATGGAAAAAAGAAGCGAAAAATACCAGGGCTGCATTTAAGCAAAGAGAAGGTGATGACTGGAAAGAGAAGTAAGTTGTTAGGAAATTTTGGAGAAAAAACTACAGTAAAGATGCAAAAAAATGTTGGGATGTGTGGTGGTATCAGAAGTGGTCATTCTACCATTGAGAAAGGGAAATGTATTAAGGACAATAGTACATATGTTCCAGCAAAAGTTCATAACTCTTCCATCATGGATAAAGCTCAATTCGCAAGATGCCAGCCATCGGTCCCACTGTTGAGAAAGGAACCGTATCTACTCAAGTCTAAGCAGCAACATGTTCCCATGGTCAAGACGAAAAACATGCTTGCAGCTCCAAATGTGATAAAGAAAGTAAGCAGTACACGGCCTTCAGTAGATGCCGAGATGGAAAATCGGTGATTTTCTTGCCTTTTTCCGTATCTTTCGGATTATAGCCTTGGTTAGAACTAATAATCCTATTTGTTTAGTCTTCTTTATATCAAGCTTGATGCGCGAATTTTTATACGCAGAATATTGAGGTTGATAAAAGATTCTACATCTTCATTCAAGATGGAAGACTTTGTGAAGAAGCAGAAGACCATATCTTCCCATTCGTACTCGCAGAAGTTTTTATTGGACAAGTCCATTACCATGGAAAATGTGGAGCGCTCCGTAAATGTATAGTGTACCATCTTTACATGAGATACAGCTCGCAATGATGGTTATTTTTGTTTTCTAAGTATACTTATGTCCTCATTAGGTTTGTAGTTTTACTCTATTTCTGGGTTTCCTAAATTTTGTCTTCAGGCTATTCGAGCAGCCTTGAAGAAGATAGACGAAGGGGGTACAGTTGAGGATGCGCGGGCTATTTGTGAACCAGAAGTTCTGAATCAGATTATCATATGGAAGGTGCATGCCAGTTTAACTTATACTAAGTCTAACATTTATTCATATGTCAGGCTCTCTGTTTCCCCTCTTTATCTTGCGGTCTGTGCTGATGTTTTATAAGTTTCTTTATTTTTGGACCTTTTGTTTGAACTTAAGCTTGTGTTCTTGTCTGTCACTTCAAACCCATGATCTTAAATGGTATGGGAGTCAGTCTTATCTTGATCGAATGGCATCTTGCAGAGAGTGGTTCTAACTGGAGTGAATTAGCTTAACGAGGACCGAACCTTATTATGTTAGTGTTCAACTTTATGATTCAGTTATTGTCACGAATTTACTGCGCCGAACTCCAATTGCATAACGGTTAGCAATATCTTTTCAGCTATTAATTTGAGAACTCCACCCACCCAGCTGATAGCTTAAGCTTTCTGAGGAATTGCTGATGTAGCATGGTACTAGAGCCTGGGTTTAAGGGGGGGGTCTTCGGCATAGGTATATACGTCTTACGACATGGCATTAGAGCTTCCGTCCAGCGAGGTCTTCGGAGTATTTCGTGATGCAGCACGAGGGAGGTCTTGGGTATTGGAGCGTCAGCTTAGGGAGGCCTTTGGTTCAAGTCTCTCCATCTCCATCTGCTTTTGTATTTCCTACTTTTGGCTGCATGATGGCCTTACGAGCCAAAAGAGAAAGAAGAAACAAAGCAGTCTCCGAATAAGGGCTTCTTCCTCTGTGCATCTTGTGATATCTGATCTCTTCCCGCCTTTGACCTATCTCGCTAAAGAGGAGAAGATGTAGAATAGGACATAAAAGTTGTATGCAAACACACTATAGAACTTGGTAGAGTTGTTCCCTTTCTGTTATTCGAAGTGATTGTTACTTGCTAGGGCTCTTCCAAGGTTATCTTAATAAGGGTGTCTACAGTAGGGACTTCTCCGTATTGTTACCGGTAATCTTTGCTTTATATATATATATATATATATATATATATATATATATATATATATATATATATATGTTGCTAGCCTTAGGCAACTTACCTAAGGCTAGCAACTAAAACTACGTAGTTTTGCACAGTTTTTTGTAATTATTTTTATTTTTTTTCTCTCCCTCTCATTCGTAAAAAAAAAATGCATACATAAAAAATCGCCCCATCGCCGACCACCACTTTCGCCGGCCAGCCTCCACACCGGCCACTTCCATTTGCCGCCTCCGTCGTCGGTCGTCCTCCGTCAAGGCTGTCACCATGCAAGCCCTAATCAAGGGAGTCCTTTCACCGCCCCAAATCTCATCTTCTACCCGTCGCTGCCCCAAATCGCTAGTGTCAACCCGTTGCCGGCGACGCTCAATCTCCATCACCCACACCATAAACAACCAGCAAGTCACCATCTCACACAAGCGTGGAGACCCACCACTGCTCTGTCACCGGCGACAATCACCTTTGAACCCAACTCCATATACAACCCCAAATCCGCACCTGAATTAGCCACCACCACCACCAACCTCCATCAGCCACCACACTCCTCCATCACCACCGCAAAACCAATATAGACCAACATCGCACATATACACGCTATCCCCCAAACCAAACCCATGACCACCCTCATCAACACACACAGTTGCACACACATAACAATACATCCCCACCCGTCACATGCATACCAGAAATACCCACCCCCGCAACACCTCTGTTCAACCATCGCACATACGCACTAGATTTTCTCTGTGGGTATATATGTTTGTTTGAAATTTAATGAACTAAAGTCTTAGTTTGAGTTTCTAGTTGATGGAGCAATCAAGTGCTCCCAATACATTGTGCCTGAATTTTGAAGAATTGAGTTTTATAAGAAACGAATTGAGTTTTACAGTTGAGAATTGGCTGATTTGCGACAGTAGTGAGTCGTGGTGTGGAGGCTGTTTAAGGCGACGATGGCTGATCTCGCCGAGGTGATGTGGCTTGGTAGTGGCGGATAAGTAATCTATAATGGTGGGGTTGCTAAGTCACCGGTGTGGAGGCTGACCGGTAGTCGGGGCCGGCAATGGGGATTGGCTAATTTGCGGTGATGGTGGTTTGGCTAATCTGACGAGAGAGAGAATGATGGGAAAGAGGGGGAAAAAAACAAGACACGTAGGTTAGACCAAATGATGCCGTTTTGTCGTTAGCCTTAGGCAAGTTGCCTAAGGCTAGCAACATACCCGCTTTCCCTTATATATATATATATGCAAATCGAATCTGTGTGTCACCATAGGCCCACTGCCTGTGGTGCACACATAAACGCTGTTGTTTGGAAATGGGCTGCAACCCCAGCCTCATCCTCCTAATCCTGTCTCTCTCTACCCCTTTTTCTATTCCTTTTGTATACGATGGTGGAAGATGGATGAGGAGGACACACCCATTTCCTCCTCCGTTGTCGTACAACGGCACCGTTGGGTCCTCACCGGAACACCAAGCATTCATATCGTCGCCGTTACTAATCAGCGGCGACAGCACGGCCTGCCCACCACCGAGCATGTAATTAACCCAATACCATAAATTGGTAAGTACAAAGTTCAGTGATCTGCTTACCAGAGTAGTTTCTGACCCATGCGTAGGATAAGGCAGCCTACCATGGATGGGAATTGAAAATTTGAAAGGAGACATTCTAGTTTGATAAACAAAGGAGGAAGGAGAGGCTGCAGTCCGTGTTAAGCCGACAGCATTTCTGTGTGTACCACAGACAGCGTGCCTGTGGTGACACACATATTAGATTTGCCGATATATATATATATATATATATATATATATATATATATATATATATATATATATATATATATATAGACACACACACACACACAAGTAAAAGATCACGTACTTTGCACGTTATATAACGATTTAAAACAAAAATGTTATAAATCTTGATGAAAAAATACAATTGAAAGGGGTAAATGCACTTTGGCCCCCTGTACTATTTGCCGGAAGCTATTTGATCCCCTCTACTATAAAATATTGTACTAAACCTACATGTACTATTCGAAAGTGCACGCAATGGATGGAACATAACAGATCTTGTGAAAATGTCATGATTACCCCTTTTTATACATCAAATTTTCAAACCGAAAACCATTTTCTAACTTTATTCATCCCGTACACCCCCACCCCACCCAATCACCCATTATCCCACCCCACCCCCATCCCCACACACATGTCCACCACACCCTCCACCTTACCCCCATACACCTCTGTACAAACACGTCTGACGCCCCCATACGCTGTTCCACAGACACCCACCCACTAAACCCAACACACACACACACACACAGACATAGAAAACAAACAGTCACACCAGACCCATTTCGACCCCTCTCCCCTGCCTCCTCATCCCACTGTCCAAACCCCCTTCCCTTGCCACCGCGACACACACACTCACACAAACTCACACTGCACGAACATGCAGTCACATACTAGGGGTTCCCCCCACCACTCTCCCTACCCTTCCCCCCTCCCCCTCCTCATCAACTACCACGACACACACATACACACATACACAAACATCATGCACCATAACACACACGTACCCATACGCACACACTTTGTACGCACACACCCACTCCTATACAAACAAATGGATCCACATGCATACTCACACTTCATGCACAGAAATATGAGACACCCAAACCCACTCACACACACACACACAGTACAGACGAGAGAGGGGGGAGGGCAGGGGGCAAGCTTGGGCGTAGGGGGAGGGGGAGATGCAAAGGGGTGGGGTAGGGGCGTTCCGAAGGGTAGCGTGTTGTGAGTCTGTGCACATTTCTGTGTGTTGGTGGGTGAAGGAGGATGAGGGCCGGTGTGGTGGTGGGTGAGTATGGGTGATTGTGTGTTTAATGTATGGAGGTGGATGATGGGGGGCTGGGGACGGCAGTTGTATAGGGAGGATGACTATGTCTCTTGGTGAGTGTGTGTGTGTGTGTGTGTGTGTGTGTGTGGGTGGTGAGAGGGGAGAACCGCATTGGTTGTGTGCTTTATGTGTTTGTGTAGTGTGTGTTTGCGTGACCTTTAAAGACCAAAAGGGCATTTTGGTCTTTAAAGGGTGCCAAACATTTCCTGTCCAAAAAGTGTGTTAAGTTGGATGGAAACCGTCAATTGCGCGCACTTTCGAATAGTACAGGTAGGTTTAGTACAATGTTTTATAGTGGAGGGGACCAAATCGCTTCCGGCAAATAGTACAGGGAGTCAAAATGCATTTACCCCCAATTGAAATTAACTATAACGACTATTATAATTACACCATAATAAGTGAATCAATTGTAAACTACTAATCCAAGACTCAAAGTATGGAAAGTTCTTTGCACATAACATGATCTTACTTTCAAACCTGAATAGTTAAAGAAAATCCTGAATGTTGCATATTACATCTTTGTTATCTATGGTACACGGATATTGTACTGAATTTCAAACTCTTCCACAAATATTCAATTCTCATGAAACACTGTATATTTGAGAGATAATTAGTATCAAGTTTATATATTAGATTGTCCAATTTATTGTAATATATTTATATTACATGTACATAAGTCTAAGAAGTAAAACTGAGAAAAAGTTTGAATTGTGACTAATTGATATTAACGAAAGTTCAAAAATTAACTCAAAAAAGATTGCCAGAAGTAAAGTTTTTAACATAAAAAAGTTATGATCGATAAATTGTATAGCAAAGTTTGTAAAACGAAAGGAGTTAAGAGCTTCAATGTTACATCTTTAGAACCTATATTCAAATGAACTCAAAGGATCTTGCGGGTGACATATAATAATTCAATTACTTAGGCAATAAATCTAGTAATTGTAATTTTCAAGAATCTTTTTATAGTTTCGCTATCAGTCACTTTTAAAATTTTAATCATTTTTCCTGCAAGCATCACCGTTAAAATTCAAGATACCAC
Organism: Escallonia herrerae; assembly: GCA_033070095.1. Lineage (NCBI taxonomy): Eukaryota > Viridiplantae > Streptophyta > Magnoliopsida > Escalloniales > Escalloniaceae > Escallonia > Escallonia herrerae. Next base: position 43,854 of record JAVXUP010001508.1, read on the forward strand.
CACTTAGGACTCTCAGCATCATTTGAAGATTAAAATACAGAGCAAGTCCTTTTCAAAATTTTCTATCTTAAGCTTCAAATTTCTAGTACAGTTTGTCTAAAATTATGTTTAACCGTAATGATGCCTTCATTTTTCTATATTTTAATAATAAAAAAAATTCTATAGTGTATTCTAAAGTTTCTCTTGATAATGTACTCTAAAGCTCTCTTTTTTATTTTTACCTACCATGACCTTGTTATCTTAGTAGCACAATAAGGTTATTAATTTAGTTGTGCATGTAATTTAGCATATAATTGCCATAAGACTTTTATTTTTAAGACAGATTTATATAATAATACCACATCTATCTACTCATCTAGAAAGTAAATATATAAATGTGCACGTGTGTGTGTGTATCCTTTTGAAATGTTATCGCAAAATGAAAATATGGAGTTGATATTAGATAATAGTGATGAACGAAATAATTTCAAGAATTTTTACAAATATAAGTTTTTCACCCTATACACGTGCGCATTATATTTATAAATATAATTACAAACTCAAGAAAAGTTCATCAAGGATAAAATCCAACCCAGATCATTCATTGGATAATAAGACATGTATCTTCCAAAAAAAGAAAGTCAAAAAAATATTACCTAGGGGATAAGGTTTTAAGAGTTAAGAAAATAATATCAACCCACTATTTTACGAAACACAAAATAAACATAAGTTTGTCGTAAAAGTTTTAAAAAAATAAGGCATAGTCAAACTTGTAGATATTCTGACTCTATCCTATGTTGGCAGATGAAAATTTGCAATTATATGCAGAAATTAGTAGATGCAATAACAAGTCCACCTTAAAAAGTATATAAATAAAGAACATAATAATACTTGAATTCAAGAACGGTTCTCTAAGGAATAGAAAATTTAATGTATTCATTTTATCGATTTTGACGTTGATAAGTTTTAAGGTTAGGTTTTCATATTAAACATTGACTTAGCATCATATTTATAGGATAGGGCTAGATCCACTCCCGCTTTGGTTGAATCCAATTCTTTTGGCACAAAATGATACATTAGCGAATGTTTAACCTCTTAAGTGACTAAATGTTATCTAGAAATGTTTAACCTTTTTCAGTAATCAGAGAGCATGCATGAATATAAAGGTAATTGTATAAGATTTTCATAGCATTTCTTTCATTTTTTTTTGGGGATAAAAGTGAAAAAAAACCATAACTCTAACAAAAGCTTATGTTCCAATTAAATAGAGGTATTTGAAGGAAAAATTCTTGATATACTAAGAGAAGTAAAAAAATACTCTTTACTTTTTAATAAGACTTTAATTCAAAATAGATATTTAATGAAAAAAAAATTTAAGTGAAAAACAACCTTAACCACCACTAATGTTTTATGAAGACTTCAATTAAAAAGGGCATCTTAAGGGGGGAAAAAGATAATACAAAATTAAAAAAAATAAGTTTCTGATAAAAATGTTCAATTTAGTTTAGGTATATTATATTATTCTTTAAAGGGTATAGACAACTCAGCTTTCTGGAAGTTATTTTTTTCCCTTATCGAATTCAAGGTAGTTTGATCTAACGTTAACGGAGGAGGTAGGTTTTGATATGAATTATTTCAGTAATCATAGAGCGTGCTGGAGTTCAAAGATTATTTATAGGATTTTCATTTTTTTTAATAAAAAATTCAAAACAAATTAACAAAATCATATATCTCAATAAAGGTAATTTAAGAAAAGATGTTTGATATCTTATGAGAAGTCAAAACACTCTTATTTTTTAGTAACGCTCTTATTTAAAATTGTGTAATACGTGAAAAAAATTAAATCAAAAGTCAAAACAACCTTTGTGCTTTTATATATTAATTAATAATGATCACGTGCTTTGCACGTTATATAGTAATTTTAAATTAAAAATTATGAACTTCAATAGAAAACACGATTGAAATTAATCCATACGACGATTGTAATTAAATTATAAAAATAAATTAGTTATTAACTGCTAGTCAAAGACTCAAAATATGTAAAGTTAATTGCACAAAACATGGTCTTAATTTCAAATACGAATTTTTCACGCCAGTTATTACCAATATTTTTCACTATTTATCATCATACTTATTTCATCATCACATCAAGTTGCCGCTAAAGAGAATTCTGATTGTTTCATACTATATCTTATTATTGAAGGTGCACTAATATTGTAATTAATCTCAAATATCTTTCATAAATATGTAACTCTCGCGAAACACTACGAGTATGGCTGTACAGTAATAAAGTGGAAAAAAAAAGTTTAGAGATAATTAATGTCAAGTGTATGTATAGGAGTTGTCTAATTTTCTGTAATATGTTTTGATGGCATATATATAAGTCTAAGAAGTAAAATTGAGAAGAAGTTTGAATTATAGCTAAGTGATATCAACGAAAGTTCAAAAGTTAATCCAAAAAGAATTGTCGAAGTAAAGTGTCTAACGGGAAGAAGTTATGATTAATAATGTATAACAAAGTTTCTAACTCGAAATGAGTCAGGAGCTTAAATGTTGCATCTTTAGAACCAAGAATCAAGCGAACTCAGGAGATCGAACATAATACATATAGAAACCAAATGAATAAAACTGAAATTTTGAATTTGGGGTTCCAAATCTGGAGATGTATAAGATTCTTGTTTGCGTCAAACTACGATCAAACACCACGGCAGCCACCTCCAAACCAGCCTTTCACCACCACCACCACTCAGCCTACCATTGCGTCTAATCAGCCCACCACAGGTCCAATTTACCCACCGCCACAAAACAGCCCACCACCACCTCAAATCACAATTGCCATCAATAAGCCATCCACGACCCACCACACATCTAGTTAAGATGCCGACACACACTCAACTAATGTTATATATTTATGACTGATTTGACGGGTTTAAAATTTTCATGTTTGTGCTGCTGTTGATGATGTTTATGGTGGTGGAGGCGGCGAGACGGTGTGAGATAACGTGGAGGCCGACATATGCCGGCGCCGGGATGAGGCGAGCGGGGCTGAGCAGTTTGCCAACTTTCAGGCTGAGTGCTTGCCGAGGAAGGTACAACGGCGGGGTGAGGGAAGAATTTGGGTTGAAACCCTAATTTAGAAAATTAGGATTTGTACATTTTTATATTATATATACCTTGTCGATACAAAATGAGGGCAATATTGACATTTAAAAAATACGTATTGATAACATAAGTAAAAAAATATTTTTTTGAATAGATCAGTACGACTTTACCTTTTAAAACTTAGTGTTATTGATTATAATTTCACCATAACCTCAAGGACATGAGTTATTTTGTTTGTTGGCAATTTTTAAGGATATTTTTTGATAGGGTTTTCTTTAAAGGCGAATCAGAGTCTTAATATTGTAATTATAACATTGGGCTAGATCCACTCCCACACTTTTGTCACTTTAAGATGTGCTAGTGAACTATTAACCACTTTGACAGCAAATTGTTTATATCTAGCAAATTTAATTGTATTTTAGTCTCCCTTTCTTAAAAGTAAAAAATACACTTAATTTTTTGTAGACCTTTTATTTCTAAAAAGGGTATTTTAAGGAAAAAAATGTTTAGCCATTTTAATCCCTTGAGATTATTTTATAAGCTGGGGCCAGATCCTTACCCGTCTTAATTATATTCATATTTTTTTGTCACTAAAAGATGCATTAGTAAACCTCTTAAGCGTCAAAATGTTTAAAATTAGCCAAAACGGTAGTAATTAGCCTCACCTTTTAAAAAGTTAAAATATTTAGAAAATTTTTAAACTTGAAAAGAAAAGTTTAAGGGAAAAAATTAGTTATTTAACCCGTTGTGTATCAAACTTGAGAGTTTTCAAGTTCAAAAAAGATTATTAATTATCTGAGCCAAAATAAATTGAAGTCTTTTTCGATTGAGTTTTATATAATCCTATCACTTATAAGAGTGAAATATACGAATGCAATAGCTTTCTGAAAAATATGTTATCATGTTATATGATATCTAGATACAGCTGATCATAGAAAAAGGCAATAATCATTTGAAAGATATGTTGTCATGTAAATAAAGGTATTTCAATAACTTTAATATGAATATAGGATTATTTACTCGCCACGATCTCAAGCTATAATTAGGAGCAGAGTTGTATGATCTAACGATTCTTATGCATTTAAATTTCTAAAGCTCTTGTTTTATGATAGCTTTCTTAGACCAATAAGTCCATATAATATAAATCTAGAATTAAACTTCAACATACAAATATTTATTAAAATTTGTAGCATACACGTCAACATACAAATATGTAATACAAAATTAAAAAGGATTGAGTTTCTGACAAAATATCCAATTTAGTTTAGGTAGATTATGTTTATTCTTAGAGGCTATAGAAAACGCCGTTCTCTGCAAGTTATTTTCATTAATCGAAATTGATGGAGAAGATGTAGTAGCTCTGTGGTATTCAACTTTAACATGAATCGAAGCAGTAGGTTTTGATAGAAATTTTTCAGTACTCAAAGAACATGCAGGAGTTCAAGGGTGATCTTATAGAATTTCATAGGTTTTTCTTTTTTTTACACTAAAAGACAAAATAATAAAAGTATGATGCTAAAGAAAGTAGGTTCGCAGTCAACGTGGAGGTGCCAAAAGGAATGCAGTCCGAGTCAGATGTCAAGTATGTTGATGTGGGACACAACAAGGATGGAGTAAGGGCAGAGGCCAAGGGCTTCCCAGACAGAGCCTAAGGATGGAAGTGCTGCGAGGGCAATGGCACGGGGTGAATAGACGACGACAGTCACATTTCGATGCTTAGGTGCAGAGTCAAGGTCTTGTATGTTTCTCTCTCTAGAATTCTAGAGTGAGAAAGTGAAAATGTGAGAATGAGTTCTGAAAATGTGAAATCTCCCGTCCTCAAATGAATTCTCAAGACCCCTATTTATAGAGGTTGAGATGACAATGTCATCAACTGACACGTGGCACTACCCGGGAGTGACGCGTCACCGAGGGGTCCACAGCTGCCGGTTCTCCACGAACTGTCGAATCGCATATTCACCTCCGCCTGCCCCGCACAGTGTTGCTATGTCTGTCTGGAAAGACTGGCTCTCGCAGCGCTTGTGTGGCCAGAGAACCCCCTCGATCTAGCCACCAATCCAAGCCCTTGCAGAGTCCCACAGGCCTACAAAATCATTCAAATTTGTAGCACACGCATCAGCATACAAATATGAAATAAAAAATTAAAAAGGATTTAATTTCTGGCAAAATATTCAATTTAGTTCAGGTATATTTTTCTCGAAAAAAGTTATAAAAGACTCTGTTCTCTGCAAGTTATTTTATTTAATCAAATATGATGGAGAAGATGTAATAACTGTAAGGGAGTTTAGTTTTAACGTGAATGGAGACAGTAGGATTTGATAGAAACTTTTCAATAATCAGAGAGCATGCAAGAGTTCAAAGGTGATTTTATAGAACTTTCTTAATTAGGGTTTCTTCTTCTTTCTTTTTCTTCAATAAAAGTCAAAACATCCTTTACTCTAACAAAAGCATATATTACGATAAAGATATTTTAACAAAAGTACCTTTATTTTTTAATCACAATCTCATTAATATAGGTATTTAATGAAAAAAAGAAAGAAAGTTTTAAGTCAAAAGTCAAAACAATCTTTAACTCTAACCAAAACATATATCTCAATAAGGTATTTTAAGGAAAGAAGTTTGATATCCTATGATAAGTAAAAAACATCCTTTTTTTAAATAATACTCTAATTTAAAAATGGTATTTAATGAAAAAAATTATAACTCAAAAACACCCTTACTCACCCGTAACCTTTTATGTAAATATCAATTAGGAAAATGATACTTTAAGAAAAGAAAAGATTAGCCATTTAAGTCCCTACGTGCTTATATATATATATATATATATATATATATATATATATATATATATATATATATATATATATATGTGTGTGTGTGTGTGTGTGTGTATATATATATATATATCTATATATATATATATATATGTGTGTGTGTGTGTGTGTGTGTTTAATGATGAGTCATTTAGTCATTTAACAACTCCATTCAGTTGCACACGTGGAGCCACAAGTGACCAAAATAAAGTTGAGCCAAGTGACAAGCCCCACAAATAAAGTTGAGCCAATAGATCTGGAAAGTCAGAAGAAGTCTCCGCTTAAAGGAAGAGAGAGAGAGAGAGAGAGAGAGAGAGAGCCGTTACTGCCGCGTTCACTGTCTCCGGAGTTTTTCTTCTTCTTCTCTTTTTGTTTTTGGGTTATGCCGAAAAGATAGGAGCAATTGATGGCCACCAACGGTGCTGCCTCCAGTCGGTGGCTGCTTCTTCCTCTTCTCTCTCCTCTCAAACTCTTCGCCGGTGGTCGTCGGTGGTTTTGGGTGGTCGTTGGAGTATCTGAGGTCGTCGGTGGTCAGTTGTGGTGGTGGCTACTTCGCCTCCGCTGCCGATGCTCTCTCTCAAAGCCTCTCTCTCTCCCCCCCCCCCCCCGATCTGTTGATTTAGGTTTTTTAAAGTAAATATTTCAGTATTTATAATTTGACCCCACAAAATTCATTTTTTATGGTTTGACCCCTAAAATTTCTTTTAAAATTTGTGTTTTCATCCCACAAAAATGTGATACAGAGCCGCACCCAGTATTTAAAAAATTAAAATAATAAATCATAAATGTCAGACACACATCGGCCACGCACCCATGCTGTACCTAATGCGCACCCCGTGCTGGTGCTTCACCTCCAGTGCCGTACCTGGGCTTCATAGGTTATAACTGACTGCACAACTGGTTACTCATTAAAGAGCCCTCTTCTCAAATCGTACCAAAGCTATTCATGCATTGTTGCCAATACAATTTGAAAGAAACTAAATGTGCTGTGATCGTGTCTCTTACAATTGGAACATGGCATGGACAATTATAGTAATATAAATCTTGGGTTGTCATTCCTGCATATTATGTGTCCTGGAAAGAAACTATAAAGGAAGTATTGGTATTCTAAACGGAAAACTAGAAAATTACGACAAAAATAGGGGACACCCCCTAAGTAACCAGTTCGTCAAGCGAAGCAAATCCAAAAGCAAGAGCGGTACAGTTTACATGAATTATGTAGAGAGAGTGCAAACGTGTAGAGCCAAAGCGAGAGCGAGGACTGAGAGCAGGATCGCTAGGTACTTTAGAAGGATTTAGAGTTTTAGGACACCCCTCGTAGATTTTTGATAATGCAAGAATAGCTTGCAAAGGTACCCAACTTCTAGTCCAATTGGGTTGGTTTTTTTTTTTCCTAATTTTGGAAAGCATCTTGATCTTCAAAGTAGGAAGTCATGTGTAGCATCCAAGTAAATCAGATGTGCGAACTCTTATCTATATGAAGCTCACTTTTCATTCTTAAAGTATGTCTTTATTGTACAAACTAACTTCTTAGAAGCTATACCCGTAGAATGTAAGTGCTTCTCATAACTCATGTGCCTAAATATTCTTATATATGAAGAGAGTCCTTTGCCATTGTTCGTTTTCTAATTTTTGCATTTACTTGTACATTTTTTTAGTTTTTGTCGCTTTCTGCATTTTAAATTACTGCGTGGAAGTTATAATAACAAGCATTTGTATTTTTATTTCATTGAAGTCTACCTTTCGTAAGCAGGTTAGTATAGCCACATTGAGCAAGTTCAAAGAGGCAGTCTCAAGAATCTAAACCATCGTAACTGTGTACTGTTATTAGTTATACTGGTGATGCATGCTGCTATTTATTTATGAAGTAATGGCTAGCATACTTCTCCAAGCACACTAATTACCTTCTTCACACTCTGCAGAGGAAGCTCGAGGTCTATCTTGCACCTTTTTCCCATGGCATGCGCTATACCTCTTTTGGTCGCGAGTTTACAAAGGTGGACAAACTCAAGGAGGTAATATAATTGCGCTTCCATCTTTAAATTCCTATGATCATATGGTCCTTTGTTGTGATGTCTGGATGCTTATCAGTGGAAACATGATCATAAAGTAATTACTTGTTACAGCAGTAGCCGCACACCCCCAACCCCCAAAAGAATGAATCCCGACATGAGCAGAAAGAAGTAAATAGAAAACTTTTCCTCTTACAGTAAGGTCACGGGGCTCTTGAAAGTTCAAAATACTTGACTCTGCTCCTACACAGAAATTAGGCATATTTTTTCATGTATGTGTACATATACCTTAGTACTGGAAACTCCTCATATGGTGATGTTTCTCTCTTGGGAACTTGCTTTTGCGATCACAACTTAGAAGCTCCATGGGACCGCGCCCCAAGTTAACGTGGGAACTCAATCTCGTCAGCTCGACAGAGATGCATAGAACAAGTGAGAGTACTTGAAAATCAAGTATTTTTTGACTCAATTCCCTGTTTCCCTCTTCCTACAAGTTCTTGAAGCCTCCTTGTCGGTTGCTGACTGCCCCCCATCGGAAGAAAAAATCTTTTCAATTATTGCGGTCTCTCTCTCTCTCTCTCTCTCTCCCTCATTTCATATTTGGCCCTATGTCTAACCCTATTAGATGGGAGATGTGCTGCCTCGAAATGTCTCGAGAAGTGAATAGCAGCCTAACTACTTTTACTTTTGTTATTTTCTCAAAGGTACTAAAAGTAGCTTGTAGCCACTTCATGTGACGAGTACAAAGTAACAATTCACTGCCGCTTATGGTATTTTCAAGGAGAAGTGTGTACACCATAACTACGTGTAAAAAGTATTTAACAAATGGTAATACCCTTTACTCATTTATTTATTCATGCCGCAATCTTAGATTCTTCCAGGTGCTTACGCTCCCCTCCCTCATTCCCACTCTCACTCCCACCAACGCCCCCGCTTCGTGCAACTAAGATATGTACAATGTTATGTTATAAAAATAAAAGAAGTAAGGTTTAGTAATATCCTAATTAAAGTGGAAGACTTTTTGACTAAGTCTGATAAGTGATGGGTTAGTGGTAGTTTTAACTACCCACTTTTTCTCCACATGTGCCTATAATCTCTCCACTATTCCTTTTTTTTTTTTAAATATGTTGAAAAAAAGAGCTGCCATAGAGAGAAGTCTGGAATAAAAAAAGGAGAGAAGGCAGAAAGAAAAAGTAAGACTTTATTCTCTCGAAAACCCTCTTCTTTCTTCTTTTATTTGTTCTTTCTTCCAAAAGCTTACACATATATTTCACAAATTGTTTTGAGTGTACGGATGCGTTAAGGTTCGAGAGGGATTTTTGCTGTATCAAAACTTCTTCAGTGGTGGTTGTGTCTCCGGGGTGGAACGCCGTTAACCAAGTGCAGATTTTGGGGCGTATCTTCTTAAAGGGAAGCGCTTTTTTGCGTGCCTGAACCGAATTCCGGACTTTTCTAAATCTCTTCTTTGATTTATATTGATTACTGAATTGGTTTATTGTTGACTGTGATTTGGTGTAATTAGTTAGACAAAATCCTATATTATACTCCCTCCGTCCCTTTTTAAGTGATCCTATTTTTCTTTACACGTATATTAAGGATTTAGATTATATATTGTGTGTCTTTTTCATTTTACCCTTCAGAGAGAGGGGAGAAGAAAGTGGGCCATGAGAGAAAAAATTGGTTGGTAGAGTGTTAAATGTGGAGAGAGAAATAGAATAAAAAAAGTGTAAAGTGGTGGGCTGTGAGAGAGAAATGAGTTGGTAGAGAATTAAATATGATGAGAGAAATAGAATAAACAAGGTATAAAAAGGGTAAATATGTAAAAATACCTACAAAATCTTTCTTAATTTGAAAGTGATCACTTTTTGTGGGACGGTCCAAAAAAGAAATTGAATCACTTTTTAAGGACGGAGGGAGTATATTAGCTGCAACATACAACACACACACGCACATGTACTATGGAGCTTGGCATGTCCCGCTGCCGTGGAACCAGAACCGCTTGGAGAAGGGGAGACTGGAATAGAAAAGAAGAAGAGAAGGGCTTGCTTCACCTGCGCATTGGCACCCAGAAATAGGTCCACTTCACTAAGCTTAGAGTTAGGTCGCCTCTGGGCAAGATATTAGAAATAGGTTCACTTCTTTCAGAAAATCTATTGGTTCTGGGGTGAGAAGTATGCCCTAGAATTCACTTTTGACTGGCATATATGGCGTGACGAACCAAAGCTGTTCATAAAATTCGCATAGGCAGGGACAAGTAAGCTTCAGTTGTGGGGACGGTTCCCTGTGTGGTGTCCAGGAGACCAGGAGTGATCCTCATTTAAGAGGGATCTTCAAGACTAAGAACCAGGAGATGGCGGTTCTCTTGGCACAACTTTACGGATCCAATATACTAAGTCTGATCCGGAAGACTATCACTTTCTGTGAGAAAACCTTATAACTCGAGCTTCCAAAGTTCGTATATGGAAATACTTGTGCACTTCCGGGTATTTCCTGTGGAGGAAGACTTTTATATGACGTCCCCAACTGCTTTTACAGAGATTGATTAATTTTGGAATTGTTTGTGCGAGTTTTACCGAAGATTACTGGCACCTCTGTGTAGCCAGCAAGCATAGGAAAGAAATACCGGGTTAATTGTATGGTCTTTTATGTTGATTTGCGTTTCTTCGTTCTCTGCTTTCATGACTAATCAATAGGGTCAAGCTCATTGCATTGCTTTGATGCAGATAGTAGATAGGCTCCAATGCTATGTGCAAGATGGTGACATGGTAAGACTTGGATATGTTTGCATTCCTTTGCTTCTTGGTTTGTTTCACGGTTTTGTCGTTCTTTAGGTACATGATCCTACTAATGCGTGTCCAACTATGTATATGATGCTCAAGTCATATATATGAATGTAGTAATGTGTGTCCAACAATGTATATCATGCTTAAAAAGGACAGCTCTTGGGAACAAATGGCGAGATAGAATTAATCAAATGATCAGATTCTTTTGGACATAGATTTGCAGCAAAGGAGTGAACCAAAGTTTAGTCTCTCAACAAATCTGAGGGAAGCAAGAAAAATATCCCATTTGCAACTAATCTGTTGAACAAGTCCTTGAATAGAAAGTTCTGACGTTCCTGCAAGAGCCTTTAGAGAAGAGTGACGATACCTCCCTCATGGAGAAAATTGTGAAAAGGTATAAAAGCAAACAGACAACAAAAAGAAGAAAAATTAAAGAATAAGCCCTAAAATGCTGAAAACCCTGCACAGTGAAGTTACGTGTTTACGTTTTAGACAAAAATGTAAAAACACGCTAATTGTCACCTCTTTAATGTTTTCATATGTAATAAAAGAGCGAGTGCTAATGATTAATGAAGCTCGAGATCTTCCACCTCCCTGCTGTGTTGTAGCAATGACTTGAGATCTAGCAAGCATACATTGTTCTAACCTACATGTTTCTAGCAAATGTATGTACTTAAGTAGGCTGTGACTGCAGGCCTAACTGATAAGCTTTCTTGGATCGAATTTTGTCTTCATAAGAGTAAGGGGTAACCACTCCCCTTACTCTCAAGGAGCAGAGTAAGATTGGAAGGGTCATAGTTATTTGTACAGCCTATCAATCATTCTGTAGCCGACCACGTGATCCCAAAAAAAAAAAAAACAATTAATTAGCACTTATAAAACCTATTGATAAGCATTAGAACTTAATAGCAGTCCATTGAACATTCTGGCTTCAGCCTTTGCTGCGCCCAGCCATGGCACTTTGTAGCTACACACTCTCTTATGTAAAGTAGTTCGAATAAGGTCATTGAGTTATTCGCTCATTCCCGACTATGCTCTGCCCCTCACGCTTTTTGGGCTCCAGGGAAAAAAGGCAGTCCTTTTACTTTTGCTTAAGAAATGAGATTGTAAAAAAATAGACTTAAAATTTCTTGAGAACTTTAAGATTTTAATTAGAAAGAACTGAACATGAGTTTACCTGGCACTTTGTGGGAACAAGAAGCCTGATCCAGGCTTTATTCCTGCTTCTAAATGGTCAATTTTGAGCTATATAAATGCATGACAAAAGGAACTATTTTAACCTGGAGATGGCCAATGGTGAATTTTATCTATTTTCATGGCATCATGTGTTGGCGGAGATACCTGGAAGCCTAGAACTAATTGTTCATGGGAATCCTGAAGCCTTATTTGCTTAAATACTTATGACGACCTTTTTAAAAGAAATATAGACAATAGTGAATGTAGAAGAAAGGGTTGAATCTGGTAATGACCCAGGAAAGGGAAAACATTTATCAAAAAAATCCTTAAGTTTCTGATAAGTTGTCTATCATCCTTCTTAATCTATATGCATGTTTTTGAGCAGATAGTCGACTTCTGCTGCGGTTCAAATGAATTCAGTTGCTTGATGAAGGAAAAGCTTGAAAAATGGGGAAGAGGTGCTCGTTCAAAAACTACGATCTCATCACGCCTAAGGTGGGTCTTCACTCTTCTTAATTGATGCCATATGAATTTTTTAAAACTGAGTTGGACCAAATTACGGGCATGAGTTGTGTCTGAAAATTCTCCCACTGTTGAAGACTTGATGTTTGAACAAGAGGTAAAATTGGCCCCAGTTACATGCATGGTGCGACGGGTATTGACATGAAAAATAAGTTAGCAAGTCAGTTAGACCTACTTTTCAGTGGATTATGAACAGTGAGAGGTGGTTTTAGAATGTAGGGTAAGTTGACCTCTCTCAGGGTTTTGATTTGTTCTGCTCAGCTACATGTTACAAGCGTAAGGACTTATGTATATCGCCGTAACATTTGGCAATTAGATCTCCCTGACCTTAAAGGATTGAAGGCTGTGACCTCGTGACGTGCTAATAATGGCCTCTATTTGAACGAAAAGTGTAGCTCATCCTCTCCCTGCCCAAGTCGGGGTGTTTGATTGAAGGATCCTAATACTTAAATTTTCCTTCTTTCTTCCAGAATGATTTTAATTTTGAGAAGAGGGACTGGATGAGCGTTCATGCAGGAGAATTACCCGCCGGAATACGTATGGTAAGGCGTTTGTGACTCGGTTTCCAGTGAATTAGCAGGCTTGGATCTTTCAAAACTACATGGAAGATTCACCAGTTGCCCTAATCGTTGAGTTATATGCAGATCATGGGGCTGTGTCCCCCCTTTGGAGTCCAAGCAAAGTTCATTGACAAGGCTCAGTTTCAAGCCAAAACTTCTAATTCTTATTGTTCCTAAAGAAACCAGAAGGTAAGCATTTTGAATTTAAACCCTTGTGTTATCGTTTAAATCAACCTGTTACGATCTGGCCTTATGGGTATGCTACTTATATTTTACAGACTTGATACAAAAGAACATCTATATGATCTAATTTGGGAGGATGATCAAATACTCTCGGACCAGGTATTCAAGCAAGAAATTAACTTGTAACTCGATTATTTCCTTGACGTATCGGGCTTCAAACCTATTGTGGCTCATTTAGGTTACCCTATCCCTTCTCAGTCATTTTACCTACCCGGATCAGTTGACGTGCATGACAAGCAATTAGAGCAGCGCAATGTGGACGCACGGTCACTATATCTTTGGAGTCACCCTGCCTGGACGGGAAGGCACAAAGCAATAGCTCAAGAGAGTGGCCACTTCAGCAGGGGGCCTAAAATTGTGCGTACACAAGCAATGAATGTGAAAAGGGTGGTCTCATATAATCTGATGGAGGAAACCCATGATTGTTATGGCGATTTCTCCAATGTTGGGAACAGCTGCGGCGATATTTGCAGCATATTGGATGATGTTCCTGAAGAATCTGATTACACTCCAGGTAGGGCAGTTGTGCCCTGTGATACGGAAGATGGCTCCTTTCTCACTGATGGTGAGACAAGGATGCAAAAAATGGACGAGGGAACCCTGCAGACTGACACGATGGACCAGATTTCCGTGTCTTAGATACAAACCTTTACCGTTTAATTTAGGAGTCGAGTTGTGTAGCTATGAGCTCGTGTCAGAGAGTAGACATAGCATCTTCCAAGCTTCTTCGTAACTGAAGCAATTATCCTATTTCAATCATCAAGGGGGGACGGTGACCCTCTTGCCCTGATATGCAGCGGCTATCCGTTGAGGTTTGAACAAGAAAAAGATATTTTGAATGATATGCAGGATTTAGTGATAAAATTTGACTTGCTAGAGAGACTGAATTTACAACTTAAGCCACTTTTGTCTTTTAATATTTTAGTGACAGAGATGGAGCGCGGATATCACAAGAATGGGTACGGATATAGCATTTCTGCCATGACTGCCGGACGTCATCGACGACAGATACAGCGACGTCAAGTCAAGCTTTTTGGGTCAAAGAGATACTTGAAGGAATATTAGAAATAATTTTTTTAGAAAACACTCTAATTAACATATTTAAATTACAGGGCATAGACTAAGCAATGGCCCAAGTTGCAATATGATGTGACCTTCGATTTATAACAACTCAAAATTTACAACGAAAACCTGCATCCATGAAGAGGTTCACTCCACTCGTCTCCCGTCAGGAATTCAAGAAGAAAATTAGGAATCCGCTTAAGAGGGGCAGCAGGCCGCTAGCGAGGTGTCCGGTATAATTACAGTTTGCCCCTCTCATAGGGGCAGCAGGCCACTATTTGTCGTCCCCGTTAAGGGAGTTCAGCCGTCTCAACCTCTGATCAAGTTCCGCCTTCCTGCAAATTGAACCACTAGTCAAGACAACCAGGGGAGGCACGATTAACTGATTAGTAGCATCTGACGACTTGGAAAGATCATAATCCTATGCTCCTAGCATTTAAGCGTCATCACATGGTAACCAACTCGGATACCTCCAGACGGTGGCTCGACAGCAGTGGACACCATGCTTTTTTATGTCATTCGAACTGAGCAGCTCTTTTTGCATATTTGCCAACAGGAAAACTCTCATATCGTGGAAAAGAGCAAAACAAAAGAAATCTGATTGAATAGCTATGTTGAACGTACGTGCCTTTCTTATAAACTTCTTGGAATCAAAATCTTATAACGCGTGTATTATAACGCGTGTCCTTGCCCATGCTTCATAAAAGCAAGTAAATAAATCTAATGTGCTCCTTTGAGCTTGCCGTCAACAACTCATCCGGATCGAAGAGGTGATGGGTGGTTCTCTGTCACACATTAATAACATCTCCGACGTGATGTGTCATGAGTAACTCGTCTTCTTTCATCTGCAATCGTTAGCCATAACTGACTAACTGTGACAACAACATTGAAAACACACACAACTTAAGGTATTATTAGTCATGAAAAAGACATGAGGCAAAGGTATTATTACCGGGTGGCAGTTAGAAAAGGGGTAATTAGTTCACCTCTGAAGGTAAGCTCTTTGAAAAGACGCATAGAAACCACTCGGTGGCAACGAGGGAGACATCAAACTCCAAGTCTTCCAAATGAGCATATATCCTGCAATTTTCCTTACAAGGCTATAACAAAACCAAGGGAAATGCGCAAGGAAGCTTCAGCAATAAAGAAATGCAACATGCCTTTTTAGTCAGCAGATTTTTAAACACCATTTGTTGGACATGGCATCCTGACAAGTCAGTTGTGTAGTTTTAATATATTGGCTCGGTGGGCCCACTACCCGCTCACTAACTAAAAATATTTATTTGTTAGTCAGGATTATTTGACCGGCTTGAGAGCGTTGAAAAGTTGACCGTTGAATATGTGACGCGTCGCCCAAAACGGAACCCCTGGTGGGTCCTTGGGTAAAACCGAAGTAAGTTGGGAACATAAGCCCCCTGCGTGTGGTGTGCGCAGAGGGGCGACTTGAGCGGGCGCCGCACACATATTCGCAAGTTCACACTTAGACTAGATGAATCTCTGACGTTTGTAGTTAGAGTTCTCTCGACTATCTTCCACCACTAGTCAGCCTCGTTCTCCAACTGATACACCGTGAGGTCCACTTTTTGACGATCGGTGGTGTTCAGAAGCTTAAACCTCTTCTCTAACTTACTCAACCAAGCCTCTGCATCCTCTGGCCTGTCTGCACCAACAAATGTCGGACAATTTAGGCAGTTAAATGCCTTGGACACTGAAGGAAAAGATTAAGCATATGTCTAGTTTTTATTCTTTTTTTTTCTTGAACCATATTACAAATTTTTCATTGCTAAAGTAAAAGTTTAAACCAATTATCCATATAAAGCATCGATCTACCTTGAGAGAAAACCGTTACAATGTAATGGTCATTTGAGAAAAAATGATTATTCTACTTATGTTATAAGATGTTATCATCATCAAGGTCTTCAAGGTCTTGCCTAACTTAATTTATATAAAACATAATGAACATACAAATACTTTTTTAGTGACATCTATGTATTAATTATAGCATTTATACTAATGGAGAAAATGAAGTTCTAGAGTCTTTGTTAAAATTATTTTGAATGGCAAGGGAGTGATATTTAAATATAAGAAGAGTATTGTGGTCCAAAAAATAATTTTCAAGAATTCACAGTGTTATATGTAGTATAGATTGACGGAAGTGTAGATGTGAAAACAAGAACTTTTGCTATGATATGCCATTTTGTGGTGACATATCTATCCATATACTACTTATTAAGCCAAAACTTGGTTTGGTGTAATACATTTTTGGTGTTACATAACTACCAACCTACGATAATGACAAGTGTCATTCCAACATATTTTTAAAAAAAGACATAAAATAAAAATCTTAATTAATAAGTAATAACCTATAAAAATATTTTAGTTTTCATAAGTTAAAATTCATCAGAAAATATAGTTAAAAAAATTTAAAGGCCAAGTTTGATATGATAATAATATTTTGTTAACTTATTTTTCTGTTAGTTAAGATTGGTTTGACTAAATATGATAATAAACATGTATACGTGATGTTTGGTTTTTTTTTTCATAACAAAATTTGTACTATTAATTTTATTTTCACACATGCATCGAGTGTATCACGGTGACTTGTAGTACTTATTAAGCCAAAACATGATTTTGGTATAATATTTTTTTTTTGTGTTACATAACTACCAACCTACAATGATGACAAGTGACATTCCAACAAAATTTTTAAAAAAATGACACAAAATAAATGTCTTAATTGCTAAATAACTACCTATATAATTATGTTTAGTTTTTACAAATTAAAGCTCATCAAAAAATAGAGTTAAAGTAAAATTTAAAGACTAAGTTTGATATAATAATAATATTTTGCTAACTTATGTTTGGACACGTATGACTAACTTATTTTTCAGTAAAGATTCATTTTACTGAATATGACAATAAATACGTACGTGATTTTTTTTATAACAAAATTTGTACTATTAATTTTATTTTCGCACACGTATCGCATGTGACACGGTGACTAGTATGACTTAGACGATGTGCACAAACTTTATGAGATTTTTGCAAGAGTGGATCGTAGTTGATGCGGAAGTGAATGGCTACCTTTGACCGCTTCGAACTTATTTCACAGTCTCTTTTCACATTATCAAAATCGAAAGGACCCGTTCAATCGTGAACCAGTGGCTCGGTTCTATGTTTGTATTCGGAATCGCATGTTATTCAAATGATATGACATTAACTGCGGTTTAATTTTGTGTGTTTTTGGTTTAAATCAGCTGGTTGAGTCGGCTCTTCCTTTTAAAAGCAACCACCTATTTAAATGAAACTCCTAAGTTTTGAATTGTGGACCTCAATTTTAGGAACTTTGAACTTTATCTAGAGCCACTGGGCCATCAATATTAGGCAACAACATAAATATATATTATATTTCACTTAGAATGACACAAACTTCGTTCTTTGATTAGTTTTTAAAGCATTGGGTTGAAAAAAGGTAAAGATCATAATAATTTCATTGCATTTGTTAATGTTGAATTGAAGATTTATACAAATATAAATTTTGAGTAATTTCGTATTTTTAGTATTAATTTTTTTGATTTATCTAAACCGCTGGTTGAACCACATGGTGAACTAGTGAGCCATGAGTCGGTGCCTCCACCGATTTGGTGTCCAATCTAGTTATGATAACTATGCTCTTTTGTTGATCGTCTCGCCGACGAACCTATCGAACACATTTATGTTATTATAAGATTGTCCTCGAGCTGAAGAGCAATTCGTGCGATGAAGGCATTGGTTTGATTGAAATTTTTGGTTTGTTGAGGCAGCATTGGTGAAATGTGGATTCTCTAGCGAATGGGTTTGTGACTTTGGTTTGACTTATATGCTATGTGTATCAATTGTCACCTATATGGCAACCTCGAACAATAAAAAACCTAACAACTTCTTTGTATATTCTATCCTATTAGAGGCTCCCGTTAGAAACCTATACATCATAGAGGCCACCAATGGAGGCTATCAAAGACGTACAAACTGGCCCAGCCCCCTTGCATGATCAATCTCTTCATATTATTCCACCTCCATCACCTTCATTGTTCATTCAAAAAGCTTCTCTGTGACCAAGATCGTGCTTAGCTAAAGCTCCCTTGGAGCAAGTTCCACCAGTCAAACATCCTACACTTGACCATGCAACCGAATTGTCACGCCCCGACCCCGAGGCGGACCTTCATTTACTATTTAAAAATATTCTTACTTACCAAAAATATAATACCCAAAGCATTTTACAAAAAATATGACCTCAAAGAGATAATTAGAGTTCTAAATCATATTTGAAATCAAAGGCATTCAAGTTCCTCACCAATGTCTAATAATTGCAGCAGAAGTTTGATAACAATAATTATTTCCCAACCATTGGGGTACCAAAAGTTCCTAAATCAAAAACTATAACATGGTTCTTATTGCAAAGCTACTAAGAGAGTTATCAATTAAAGTTCAACTTCAAACTTAAGCATAATGCTATTAATTCTTCTAAGCCGTCTCAGCTTAATTACCTAAAATGGGGAGAGAAAGGGAGGTGAGCACAAAGCCCAGTAAAGATCACATGCACACACTCACAAAGTACAATGCATATATCCAATAATATGTAGCTGAGTCAACGAAACAAATGAAAACTAAAGTGCAAATATGATAATTAAGTCTGGCACGACAAATCTCATTTCAGGGTATTAACCCATCAAAAGTCGAGTCAAAGTCAAAGTCAAACAAACACATTCGATTAATTGAACTAGTAATCGAATACGATACAATCACGTAATACGTGACTGTAAAGCACGTTAACCTAAGTACGTGAAGGTTCTAAGTTCAAAGTTTGTATACCGATAGTAATTGTCATTTGGTGTCATGGCATCACGTTAACATAAGCACTTGAAGGTTCTAACATTACTTCAATTCAAAGTGGTACAATGGACTTCGAAATATCTCAAACGCATAAGAACCGCAAAATATCAAAACTTTGTATTTTAAGTAGGGTAAATTAACGATTTCAAAAAATACTAGATATTAGAACAAGCTGCGTCAGAGGACTTGGACATGCTAGCCCTGGTGGACGACCTGAAAGAAAGCAGTGGTGGAGTCTGGAAAGATATTCAAGGTGAGTGAGATTTAGTGGTCTTAATGATTCTTGTTTGTTTGACCTCAAAACAACTAAGACGGCAGTAGAAAATTGTTTCTGATTGTTTGACAAAAAAGGAAGAGAAGAGAGGAGCGACAGAAGAGAAAAAATACGGAAAATGGAATGAGGGCTACTGATTACTTTCACCCTAATTACTTTTTATATATGATATAACTGGAGAGGATTTTGAAACTACTATGTCTAAGATTAAGAATTAAGACGACAACAATTCCTTGACAAATTCACCCCTCAAGTTGGTGGATAGATGTATGAAAGGCCTTTGGTAAGCAAATCAGCAAGTTAATCACTAAATAGAGATTTACCCTCTGTTCGGCTTCTCCTTGAAGAAGTGACGGCTGACCTCAATAAGCTTTGTCCTATCACTCTATACCGGGTTCTGTGCAATATTCATAGCTGCCTTATATCATTGTAAACATCATAGGTGTCTCAGTAATCACTTCGCACCAAAAGATGCTCACGTATTCCTTGTTTTAGTGGCTCGGTGCTTAGCTTCAGCAACTAGCCTCCATAGCTTGCTTCATCTTTGTCCAAGTAACTTTCACCAGCAATTGTACGTTAAGCGAAAATAGACCTCCTATGATCAATAGATCTCACCAATCAGCATGTGTAAATGCTCTATCTTCTAATGATCATGTCCAAGAATTTGTAGACCCTTGAGTCGGTCATGCATATAGTGATCTCTGATATCTACCCTTATCAACTATATCCATAATTCAAAGGCTATATCAGGCGTAGTGTGGGAAAGATATGTCAAATCTTTCAACCAACTCTGATATCTGCCCTTATCTACTATCTCCATCATTTAATAGGACATTCTGCACCCCAACGTACTAGTTTCTTCTGCTTGTTGCAAGAAATTATCTAATACTAAGCTTTTGCATAGCTACCTCATTGACAGTATCATTGGTGACAATAATGTCACCAACGTACACAGTGAGAACTGTAGGTTCTTCAATCAACATTATTTTATGATCAGCTTTGGATTGATGATATCTAAATGAGATCATAGCTTGTGAGATTACAAATAGCAAAAGTTATTGATGTCCGACCGACTTTACTAAGGGTGTAGAAGACTGCCCTACAAGCTAAGCTGTTATGGAAGGTGAGGGCTTAGGTTAATAAGATTTGGAATTGATAAGCTAGGATTAGGTTTAGGAGCAACAAGAGGGGTTTAATTTGGTAAAAAGAACCGTCAGCTGCATAGTGTAGCGGACGTTCTTTTTACCAAATTGCCCCTCTTCCTCCGTCCGCAGTACTGTGTAGTGGATAACTTTTTTGTCTAGACATGTGACAGTCAAAAATTAGTCCGCTACACTCGGACGACTTTGACTCGGTCAATGTCCCATCAGTTTTGACCCCCCACGACTGTTATGACTATTACCTCGTCCTTATCCACCATAGTCGCTACATAATGTAGCGGACGCAATTTATGTAAAAACCGTCCGCTACTTAATGTAGCGGACAAGCAAACACTGTCCCCTACATTTAGTCGCGGACGTTCCATATATATACACAAAAACATAACTTCGAAAAACTTCTCTCTCTCTCTCTCTCTCTCTATATATATATATATATATATATATATATATATATATATATATATATATATATATATATATATATATATATATATATATATATATATATATATATGCTGCCATGCTAGCGTTGTATGTATTATGCATGTGCTAGCGTTATATGTATTATGCATGTGCTTTGCTTATATGTATTATGCATTGTCCGAGCGTTTGATAAAAACTTCCTTTTTTTCATAATTTCAGTTACAAAAAATAGATTTTAACCCTGGATCAGAAGATTCCTCCATATTATACGACCAAGCAAACCATAACAGTACGCTCATATGGGATGGTGAAGTAAGATACTTATTTTATCAATTTTTATTCTCACGATTATTGTACACCGTTTGCTTTGCTTTGCTTTGCTTAAATTGTATTTATTTATTCGTAAGAAATAGCACTTCTCAACACAGTAGAGGTATCCGATAATTTCAAAGTCTGAAAATTAAACAAATACCAGAAAAGATTACTGCATGGAATTGGGTTTGGAATTTTCACACATAGGCAGATCTTTCAATACCTTGACCGGCACTTAATAGGTGCCCTTGTTGAAAGGTGGAGAAGTGAAACGAATACGTTTCACTTCCCGCTCGGAGAGATAACAATTACCCTAGAAGATGTAGGGTTCATCGTAGGATTATCGGTGACGAGGCGGCCGGTAATTGCTCCTCCGTCAGAAGCAACGAATAAGAGAACCGCTAGGGATTTCTTTAGACAGATACCTCAAGATCAATTTAGCACTGGTGGTATAAATTTGAAGTGGTTGCTAGATACCTACAAGGTTCTACCGAAAAACTACACGGATGAGATGCTTGTGCTGTACACACAAGCGTTCCTCTTGTGGGTGATGGGGGCAATTCCATTCCCAACAAAGTCGAAGAATACGGTCGGCTTCAAATATTTACCGTTATTGGGTAACCTGTGGGAGGTTGGGGATTATGCCTGGGGTGCAGCAACTCTTGTATACCTGTACCGAGCATTGCACAAGGCAACCGACTCCAAAGCTATATATGCATGTCTCTCGCTATTGCAGGTATTTCATATAAATCTTGAATACGTTATCAATTTTTTGTTTTGAATCGACAATAAATTTTGACAATACTACATATAATTTGTCTTTGTTCTCAGGTGTGGTCTTATGAACACTTTGTTACCGGCGCACCCAGGCGTAGGGACAGAACCGATAATGTGTGGCCTCCGTTGTGCGCTTGGGAGTACAGCCAAAAGGAGAGCCACTACCCGAGGAGAGAATATCCCCATCACAACATTACGTACTATCGAAGGGAGTTCGACTCCCTATCTCCGGGCAAAATACGTTGGGCACCGTAAAAACGTCTGGCTCGACTGGTTGGAGAGTCGTTTGTCTTCTCGCTCTCCGGGTTGCAGTGCACACCCCTGATCCACTTTAAGGTAGCAGAGTGGCATCTGCCAGACCGCGCAATGCGCCATTTTGACTGCCTGCAGGGCTTGCCAGCCGATTAGGGATGGCAATTTGATCCGCACCTGGCGGATACCCGCCCCGCCCCGATAGGAGCAGGTTATTTTGACTTTGACCGGGTTACGGGGCAGGTATGCTATTTAAGTTTTTAACCCGCAGCGGGTACAGGTCAAATTTGGTATATACTTTACTCCGCCCCGGTATCCGACCCGCCCCGCCCCGTTGCATTTAATCTTAACCCTAAACTAAAGTACAATCACAGCCGTCTATCTTGGCCATATATAAGTAGTAAAAAGGAAACCCTATCATAATGTTCTCTCTTTCTTATTCTTCTGTCGCGATGCTTCTCTCTGTGAGGCGTCGTCCCTCCTTCTCTCTGTCGCGACGGTCAGCATCTCTCCGTCCAATATCTCTTTTCTCCCCTGCACCATTATCCCCTCACAGACCACCTCCACCTTGCCGTCTGCCATACACTGCCAGATCTGTGGATGCGACTTTCGAAGGTCCACGATAAGGAAACTCTGCTGCCCATATGATGGTTTGATTTGATATAGCTTTTGATTAATGATTGTTTTTCGTGTTGAAATGTTAATCATAGTGAGACCAAATCTGATTCAATATGATTTTTTATCTTTCACATGTATGGTGGGATCTGGACTTTTTGGCGAGATCCATTTTTGATGTAAGAGGGAAGATGACAGAAGAGTGAAGAAGATTTGGAAGCTGATCTGTTGAAGTGACTATGTTCTTCCTGTGTTGCAATTAAATTTCCAGTAATTTGTAGGCATGTAAAATCTGGATAGTAAATTGCAACAATTTAATTTTTTTCAGTAATTGTAATGAATGTCATTACTTTGTATGGAAATGAAATCTGTAAGTTATTTGAGCGATTTTTGTAATTTTAATAACGATTTTAGGGATTTTGAATATTAATTTGAGTCTTGTTTTACTTTTTTTTTTTGCAATATAGTCTTGTAGATTGCACGGGGCGGATCGGGGCAGGATTGAATTTTTTGAAAACCCACCGGATCGGGGATGGTATTCCCATCCCTTGACTCGATGGCGGGGCGGGGTGGGGTGGGACAGTGTATAAGTACCACCGGGGCAGGTTCAGATTTCATAAGTTCCGCATCCGACCCGCCCCATTGCCATTCCTACAGCCGATGCCCCAAGTATGAGGGTTAATAGAAACCCACCGGGTGTCGAACGGTTTGGCAAGGCGAATGCGCACGAATTGTGTGCAGTCAAAATAGAGGTATGGAGTTCTTGGCAGGACACACTGGCAGCCATTGTGTCGGAGCCTGACCCCGTGATCAGCATCAAACAGTACAATGGGTGGTACTCCGCATCACGCGGAGGATAGTAGCCTCAGTAAGGTTTGAACGCGGGGAGAAGTACCACCCTAGGGGTCAAATCGATGAGCGTATGACATACAATCTAGTAAGTTGCCCAACAAGTGCTTTTAATTGAATTTGATAATTCTAAGCGTGTGTTTAAAGTTACTTATTTATTATCTCTTTAGATGTAGGTTAATTCCTCGCTCACCTTCTTTCAGAAGTTGAGTGAGCAGAAGGATCTGATGGATACAATGGGCGAGGAGCTTCGCCAACAGGCTGATGCATTGGTGTTTGGCTGGAGGAATTTTTTGTGCCAACCATCGGGACAGCCTTCGGGCGTCAGCCCGGGAATAGGTTATCCGGGTGGTAGCCTCCTTATGTGTGAGCGAGGGATACGGTGATCCCTTGGGACAAACTTTGGGTGTGAGTGAAGGAGTTGGTGGTCCCTCTGTAGCGGGAATGGGTGGTGATTGGGGACCGCCAAGCACCATGGGACAGGCTCAAGCGTCGTGGGACGAGTACAATGTCCCCTCGTTCTCTTTGTTCTAGGACTCGGAACCCCTACCCCTCTCTCAGAGTCAAGTAACGCAGGACTGGGGTTTCAAAAACATTAGTCTATCTGAGACACTGCCCATTGTCCCGTGGGTGAGACCTTCTGGTACCCTTAGAGGGTAATATCCCCCGGTTGACCCCCCCCCCCCAGAGGGCAATATCAGCCGACCGAACCCTGCGGAGGCAGATATCCCCCGGTTGACCCCCTCACTTATCGCAAAGGGCATCCATTGAAGCCCCTAAAGCCGCATAAACGCCAACTAATCGAAGCTCGTTATTTTAGTGGGGCCCCCCGAGACAAAGTGTCATGTATTGTGGATCACTCGAATGGCATGGATTACTGTTGTGAATGGGCAGAAATGGCCACACTGGCTCCGAGGGATTGGTTGTCGGACGGTGTCATCTTAAACTACGTGGAGATTCTGAAGCAAAGGTGTAAGGAGCAAGCGAATCAGTATCCACGTGTTTTTATGTTAGATGCTTTTTTTTTCATGGCATCCTTGTATTTGAATGGCGTGAATGGGTCGAGTTAAGGGGGAAGAAAAACTTGAGCCAGTGGAGACTGTCCGCTAACCTACGAGCGTATCTTACTAAGGATAGTCCAGTGAGCGCAAGAGTTGACGACGTATATCTATGAACCACTGGTACTTGGTTTGCGATGAACCAATTCAGAAGGTCATATCAGTCCTCGAGAGTCTCCATGACGATACCGTTAAGATGCCCGTGTTGCAACTCTACAAAGCCCAGTTGGATGCTATAGTAATCTTACGATTGTTATTTAATGCTTATTGTAACTTGCCAATTGTAAATGTTAACTCATGTCTTATGTCATTTTCTATTTCTCACATAATCTATTTAGTACCATGGTCCACTTTATCCGTGATGTAAGAGTATCGGCGCTGCCAAAGCTCCAATTCCGATTGAAGAAGAAGAGGCCCAAGCATTCTAATACTTTGGACTGTGGCGTCTTCTTCTACATGTACATGGATTATATTTGTCGGTCTGAAAGCCTCAAGGCGGCCGTCTGGAGCGAAGAATGCGTAGAAGGCTTTAGATATAGGATAGCTTGGCAAATTATGAAAGGTCGGCCTAGAGCGGTTAGGTTTATTGAAAATTCGTCTAACGACGAGAATCCAGCTCAAAATAAGACCCCCAGTTGACATTGTAACATTTGAATCAGTTTTTTTTAATAAATCTTGATTATTTTTATGAAAGCTGTCATTGATTTGATTGGTTTGATTTGATTTGAGATAGCTTTTTATATGTGGTTTTTTTGCTCTCATTGAGAATGGTTGAATGGTGGGGAAAAAAATGGGGGTAAGTCCTATAAATGTTACTGCTGCACCGTCTGCTACATAGTGTAGCGGACGCCTAGAAAATCAAAAATTTAGTAAGTGTTGAAGTTGAGACTTTTTGCTGGCCGTCCGCTACACAGTGTAGTAGACGTTCATAGACCCAAAAATTTTCTAAGTGGTGAAGTTTAGAGATTCTGCTGCGTCGTCAGCTACACAGTGTAGCGGATATTAAGAAAATCAAAAATTTTCTAAGTGTTGAAGTTTGGAGATTCTGCTGCGCGTCCACTACACAATGTGGCGGACATTAAGAAAACCAAATATTTTCTAACTGTTGAAGTATCAGAGATTCTGCTGCGTCGTCCACTACACAGTGTAGCGTATGGCAAAAGAACCAAAATTATTCCAAGAGTTGAGGTTGAGCATTCTGCTGAGACGTCCGCTACATTGTGTAACAGACGTCTAGTAAACCAAAAATTTTCTAAGTGTTGAAGTTTAGAGATTTTGCTGCGCCGTCCGCTACATAGTGTAGCGGATGGCATAAAAACCAAAAAATTTCCAAGTGTTGAAGTTTAGAGTGTATGAAGCTCTGTCCGCTGCATAGTGTAGCGGCCGGGAAAGACTATTCCAAAGTTTCTTCTGCACCGTCCGCGACACTATGTAGTGGACGGCGCAGAACAAATAAAAAAAAAGAGAAACTTAGATTTGATGGCTCTCAAAGGAGTATTAGAAAAAACATTATAGGCTCTCAAAAGATTATTAGAAAAAAAAATTATTGCAAAAGTCAAACAGACTTGATGGCTTATGAAAGATTATTACAAGAAAAATTCAATAGACTAAAGGTCCACTGCATCTTCTTCTTCCTCATCTTCGGCGTCATCTTCTTCCTCGTCTTGCAAACCCCCTGGACTTATCCCCAGTGCCTTGTAATGGTTTCGCTTGTCATGGTTGGTCATTTTGTTGCACAATGCATGCCTTCTTAGCTTTTTAGGTTGAGTTGCTTGTTCAATAGAGCTCTTCATCCGCGTAGATCTCTTGCGGCCTTTCGTTTGCGATATAATTGGATCCAAAGGCTGGATATCATTGTCATCTTCCTTCCCCGGCTCATCATCTTCTAATCTCGTTATAGGCTCAGTGTCAACTGCATTGCTGACTGAAGCTACATCCAATTAGTCGACGATGGGCTCTTGTTGCTGAGCTACCTCGAGGAGATGTTTATATCCGGCCATTGTAACAGCACCTTTTATGGACAAACGGGTAAACGTTGTCACCAGATGATTATACCGCAACGTCTTTGATTCTTCAAAGTCAGTATACGGGTGCTCCGGAAAGGCAATGGTACCGTGCAACATGTTTGCACCTTTTGTCCACCGTGGCAGGACATATTTATCGGGGATTGTCATGATATTCTTCTGGGTGAAAAACCGCAGAATGTGTCTACACAGGATGCCATGGAACTCAAACTTCTTGCAAACACATGTCACCAAGTCCGTCAATGTGTCATGGCTCACCGTATATATTCTGCGCAGCTTCTCATGGACGAGGTTATTCACGAGCGAATAAACCTTGTACTCACGTGTAGACTTTTCTGCTACCTTGTTTATACTGTATCGTCCCGATTTTTGCAGCTCTACTGGGTATAACATGAAGATCTCCTTCGTATAGACTTATGCCCCGTTCAGCTTCAGCGGGGTCTCAAGCAACCTTCTCCTTTGTTTGTACGTGCTTCCAAAGTAGAGATGTCAATGGGCCGGGCTTGGGCGGGCCCAGCCCGGGTAGAGCAGGCCAGAAAAGGGCCAGGGCCAAACCGGGCTTTTGGCCTTGCAAACCGGGCCGGGCCCAATGTGAGGATATCAAGGCTTGGTCCAAGCCCAAGCCCTAGGCCCTAACTTTAGGGCCGGGCTTGGGCCAGGCCCGGGCCTGAATAAAAATTTATTTTAAAAAAAAATCTTTTTATCCATGTTTTATGTTAAGAAAAAATTAAATTTAAGATAAATTTGTTCATAGGCCCTCCCTCCTTTTATCTGCATAAGCTTTTTATCAACTAATTTTTAAAAGGAAATTGTTCTATTATTGTTTTTACAAAAGATATTCAAAGGATTTTTGTCCTTTTATATTCACAGGGTCGACAAAACACCAAGGTATTGGGTTTGTTCAATTGTAAGTCTCTGCCTCCTTTTCTTTCCAATTTAGATTCTCAAAATAATTTCTTACTGTAGGAAAGCCTATCTTTAGTTTTTGGACAGCTTAATGCTGTATAGTTAGCTGAGTAGATATTTTTGTGGACATGGGTGTCACCCCTCTGGTGTTCCTTGTTAATACATATCATTACTTACCAGAAAGGAGGTAGACCAGTTATGCACTCATGAGTTGCACTATGATTGATTACCCACCTCTATTTTCTTTTTTCATTTTAGTTCGCTATTCAGTCATAACAAAAAAGGGGAACACCAAAGGCTAGTACAAGTATGAGTCCAAGATTGCCTACCTTTGCTTCTGTTCCTCCATTTACTTATGTGTTGGAATCAGGTGCGAAAGAAAAGTGTCAGTGACGTGGGTAGAGTGAAAATGCATTGCATGCTTGTCTTAAATTTCTTGCCCATTCGAAATGATTTTCTATTCTTAGTGTACACCGTTTTTAGTGTTCATCTAATTGGGAATTTCTTGTTAAAGTTCATAGGTAACCCAAGGGAATCAGGCTAGAATCGGGCCAAAAAAGGGCCATTTAGGGCCGGCCCGAGCCCGTTTCTCAAATAATTCGGCCTGGCCCTGGCCCTGGCCCAAGCCCTAAGGGTTAGGGCCAGTCCGGGCCCAAAAAAGGGCCGGGCCAGCCCGAGCCAAAAACGGGCAAGGCCGGGCAAGCCCGCGGGCCGCCCGACCCTTTTGACATCTCTATTCCAAAGTCTGCAACCCTTTCTTTCACGAGTAACGAGGCAATCGCTTTTTGTGCGGATGTGACGAAACTCTTCAAATTGGTAGTTGTACCCACATAACTATCGAACGTGGCATTCATAGATTCACTCTTGCATCCGCTTCAATAGGCTCATTGTGGATTGAGCATCATTAAGGTCATACATGGCTCGTCTTTGGGTTCGAACCGCGGTACAAAGGTCTGTCGTGTTAAAGTTTAAATTTTGAATTCCCCCAGCCTGTTCAGCAAGAACATTAACAATATCGGTAGGTCCTATTCGCGCATTGCTCATTGTGTGAATTAGGTTCCTTGCGACCTTACCCATCTTCTTGTGTTGATGCATCTGACTCACCTTAGAAGGGGTTACTAACGGGTGATTGTGTGCCAGTTTCAGACTAGTAATAAGCCAATGATCTTGTTTGGGTTTATAGCCTACGAACATCTTGAGGACGTTGACGAATCCACCCTCTAGGGCCATGAGGGCACCTACATCTGACAGAGAAGGAAATAAGCGAGGTAAAATTAGAGTAGCAAAAAGAAATAGACTTCAGGAAGAGGATGCCTTCCCACAGAAAGAACTACACAAAACTTGGAATAACCAACGGAAGAACTTCACACAGGAATTTAGCTCATTGGACGAATAGAAAAGCTAGATTGCTGCCATGCCTTAGGTGTAATCATTTTCATCCCTGTGGACTCTGTAGGTGGGGAACGAAGGAGTGTTTCACATGTGGACAAGGAGATCATTAGAATGCCCTAGAATCGGATCACACAATCTACCGAAAGAAGATGCAACTAAACCCCGAGCAACGACAAAAGCTCTTGTAATGACCCAACGGCACTCATAGGCATCCGATTCAGTGGTTACGGGTACCCTCCCTATCTCCCCAATCCTAACTTTGATAGCCAATCCTTCATTGTGAATTGTTTGAGGGTGCTTTTTGATTTAGTACTGTAAGCATATAATCATGGTTATAATGAATGAAAATGGCTAAGTATGTTGTTTTAAGTCTGGTTGTGCTTTAAGTCGGATATGAGTTAAGAGTATTTTTTGTAAAGGATAACTAGATGCCGCACCAAACAATAAAGAAGAGAATCAAAAGCAATAACAAAAAATAGAGACACAAGATTTACGTGGTTCGGCGAAAGCCTACTCCACGATGGTAGCAGCGATTTCACTATGTTTTTCACTGGAGATTACAGACCTTTATCTCTCTCAACAAACCCTCTCAAAGAATGGATCCTCTCTTTTCCCTTGTGCTTAAAACACAATACAAGACAACATATATATACTTAGAGATAAGTAGTGACTTTCTCTAAATAACCAATATGGGACAAGACTTATATACTTAAGTCCAAGTCACAATCTTCTTTGAATAACCGATGTGGGACACCCACACATTCTGGGTTTTTTTTATCCAAGACATATTATCACAAATCTCCACCTTGGCTTGGATAAAACAAGCCACAAACAATCTGAAAATGTCATATGTTGCTACCACACCTGCCCCCTAGGGCTGCACCTCAAATACTGCTGATACTGATCAAATCTAAGCAATGCTTAAACTTGATCTCTGGAATATGCTTTGTCATCATGTTCGCTGGATTTTCATCTGTGAAAATCTTCTCTACCATAACAGTACCCTGAGAGACCACATCCCGAATAAAATGAAACCTGACATCAATGTGCTTGGTCCACTCATGGAACATCTGATTTTTGGTCAGATGTATGGCACTTTGGCTATTGCAGTAAACAGTGCTAGACTCCTGCTTCAATCCCAAATCACCAACCAGGCCCTTCAACCAAATGGCTTCCTTCACTGCTTCGGTCGCCGCTATGTACTCAGCTTCTGTAGTAGACAAGGCAACAATAGTCTGAAGAGTAGCCTTCCAACTGATCACACAGCTCAAAAAAGTGAAGATGTATCCTGTCAAAGATCTCCTCCTATCCAAATCTCCAGCGTAGTCTCAATCCACATATCCAATAAGACTATCATTCGCATTACTGCCTCGATGGTAGACTAAACCAGTATCCGCAGTACCTCTCAAATATCGAAGTATCCATTTCACAGCCTGCCAATGAGCTTTCCCAGGATTACCCATGTACCTGCTAATCACACTGATTGCATGAGAAATATCCAGTCTCGTACAAACCATAGCATACATGAGACTGCCCACCGCACTAGCATATGGAACACACGCCATGTGCTCCACCTTCTCCTGGGTCTCTGGGGAATCAGCTGCTGAAAGCTTAAAGTGTGCCGCCAAAGGAGTAGTCACAGGTTTAGAGTTTTTCATACCAAAGCACTGCAGTACTCGCTCAATGTATTTTTTCTGGGACAAGTACAAAATTCCTGCAGGTCTATCCCTTTGAATCTCCATCCCTAATATCCTCTTTGCTGCACCCAAGTCTTTCATCTCAAATTCCCTTTTCAAGTGCTTTTTTAAACTGTTGACATCTGACATCGATTTTGTAGCAATCAACATGTCATCAACATACAATAGCAAGTATATATAAGAACCATCCGCGAGCCTCTGGTGATAGACACAACTGTCATAGGCACTCATGGTGTAACCTCTATTTGCCATGAAAGTGTCAAACCACTTATACCACTGCCTTGGAGATTGCTTTAATCCATACAAAGATTTCTTCAACAAGCAAACATGATCTTCCTTATCTTGGATCACGAATCCCTCTGGTTGACGCATGAATATCTACTCTTCCAACTCATCATGTAGAAAAGCTATCTTAACATCCAGCTGTTCTAACTCCAAGTCATATAGAGTAACCATAGCAAGCAACACTCTTATCGAAGAATGTTTTAGTACAGGAGAAAATATTTCATTGTAATCAATACCTTCTCTCTGATGAGTAAAACCCTTAGCTACCAAGCGTGCTTTATACCTTGCATCTTCTGTTCCAGGAATTCCCTCCTTCTTCTTGTAGACCCATTTGCAATCAACAATTTTCTGACCCACAGGCAGTTTCACCAATTCCCACGTTTGATTTTTGTAAAGAGATTTCATCTCCTCACTCATAGCAACTATCCACTATGCTGATTCTGTACTCTTAATGGCCTCTTTGTATGTAACAGGCTCTTCAACCTCAATACTCTCTGCCACACTAAGAGCATAAGCAACCATCATCCTCATCTGTAGGAATTATCCATACTTCTGAGGAGGTCAAATTTCTCTTCTCGATCTATTTTTGGCTATGTTATACTGCTGTTCCTGAGGTTCTTCATCCTGCTCGATAGAATGAGAACCATCTTCCTCATCTGTAGGAATTATAGGCAAAGAATCTGGAGCTCAAACTTCTAGCTCCACCTTCTTCCTTACACCGTGGTCTTTTCCTGCATCAATCAACTATTTCTTTTTCGAAAGCATCGAAGACTCATCAAAGGTCACATCTCTGCTAATTAGGAACCTGGATGACTTAGAATCAGGACACCACAATCGGTACCCTTTTACCTTATTTGCATAGCCTAAGAAAATGCACTTCTTTGCTCTTGGCTCAAGTTTACCATCATTAACATGAGCATAAGCAAGACAACCAAATATCCTCAAATTTTCATAATTAGCATGCTTACCAGACCAAACTTCTTTAGGAGTCTTACAATCAATTGCAGTCGATGGAGACCTATTTACCAAATATGCAGCTGTGTTAACAGCTTCTGCCCAAAATTCCTTCGATAACCCGGCATTCGAAAGCATACATCGAGCCCTCTCAAGGAGAGTTCTATTCATCCGTTCTGCAACCCCATTCTGCTGTTGCGTTTTTTTAACAGTGCGATGCCTCACTATGCCTTCATTCTTGCAGAACTTAGTAAACTCATCCAAGCAGAATTCCATGCCATTGTCAGTCCTCAAGCATTTAATTTCTTTGCCGGTTTATTTTTCAATCATTAACTTAAACTGCTTCCACTGAACAAAGACATCACTCTTCTTTTTCAAGATGTACACCCAGACCTTTCTCGAGAATTCATCAATAAAGGTCAACATATATCTGCCACTACCCTTAGAAGGAACTGTGGAAGGACCCCAACGATCTGAATGGATATAATCCACTGTACCTTTGGTGGTATGAACAGCCCGACTGAATTTCACCCTGCACTGCTTCCCAAAGACACAATGCTCACAAAAATCCAGCTTCCCGATTTTCTTGCTTCCCAGTAAACCTTGTTTGCCTAGCACATCTATACCCCTCTCACTCATATGCCCAAGACGCATATGCCAAAGCTTGGTAGTGTCAGAATCTATATCAGAAGATGAAGCTGCTGCTGCTGCTTCTGTAACTGTGCTACCCTGTAACAAATAGAGACTATTTTGTTTCAACCCCTTCATTATAACAAGAGCACCCTTCATTACCCTCATAACTCCACCTGCAGCCCGATAGCTACAACCATTAGAGTCAAGCGTACCCAAAGAAATCAAATTTTTCCTCAGCTCTGGAACGTGCCTGACATCAGTCAAAGTTCTCACAATACCATCATGCATCCTAATCTGAATTGAAACTATCCCAACCACCTTACAGCGACATTGTTTCCCATAAGGACTTTACCACCATCAAATGAGCTATAAGTGACAAACCAATCCCGATTGGGCCACATATGATAGGAGCAACCCGTATCAAGAATTCACCCTCCATCTGAGGAACTGATAGTAACTGAGAGAACATCTGCACCATCAGAATTATCTTCTACTACTCCAGCATCAGCCGTCTTGGAATTATCTTTTTTCTTCCCTTTACGCTCAGGACAATCCTTTCTGTAATGCCCTTCCTTGTGACAATGATAACACTTCAATTTTCTGGTCCTTGACTGAGACCTTGATCTTCCTTTATTTTTAGACCCAGCATGGTCAGTGCTTCGGCCTCGAGCCATTAGACCATCACCATGTTCTTCTCCCCTATTTTCTGAAACCTTCTTCCTTAATTCCTGAGAATTTATCACAGCCTCAACCTCCTCCATGGAGATACTGTCCTTCCCATATAATAAGGTAGTAACAAGATGTTCATACGACGGAGGTAAAGAACACAGCAATAGTAAAGCTTTATCCTCATCTTCTATCTTGATATCAATATTTTGCAGGTCTAATATTACCTTGTTATATTCATCGAGATGATCACTGATCGATGTACCTTCTTTCATCCGAAGAGTATATAACCGTTGCTTTAAATACAAGCGATTTGTCAGAGACTTCCTCATATATAAGCTCTCCGATTTCGGCCATAATCCAGCCGCAGTCGTTTCCTGAGAAACCTTTCGCAACACGTTGTCAGCTAAACACATCAACAGGGCACTATGGGCTCTCTCCAACATGTCTTATTTTTCATCATCAGACATCGTATCAGGAAGCCCTTGTTTCCCCTTTAACGCTTTCAACAACCCTTACTGAATTAAAACATCACGCATCTTCATCCTCCATAAACTGAAATCGTTCGATCCATCAAATTTCTCCAAATCATACTTCGTCGAAGTATTTGGTGCCATTGCAAGGTGCTTTCAATCTACCACTGAACCTCAGCTCTGATACCACTTGTAAAGGAATATACTAGATTCCGCACCAAGCAATAAAGAAGAGAATCGAAAACAATAACAAAAAATAGAGACATAAGATTTACGTGGTTCTGCGAAAGCCTACTCCACGGTGGTAGCAGCAATTTCACTATGTTTTTCACTGGAGATTACCTTTATCTCTCTCAACAAACCCTTTCAAAGAATGGCTCCTCTATTTTTCCTTGTGCTTAAAACACAATACAAGAAAACATATATATACTTAAAGATAAATAGTGACTTTCTCTAAATAACCAATGTGGAACAAGACTTATATACTTAAGTCCAAGTCACAATCTTCTTTGAATAACTGATGTGGGACACCCACACATTCTAGGTTTTTTTTATCCAAGACATATTATCACATTTTTTTATATGCGAAATATTTAAGGACTTTTAAAATGTGAAGTGGTCTCTTAAAGTTGTAGGAGCATAAGGGAGAATCTTATAGGTTCAACCTAAGTGTTACAATTTTCATGAAAATTTTGACGGTTAGATTCTCATAGGAATGAATTAGGGGTGGCGTAACATCCGGGAAATCCCGAGCTCCGTCGCCCCGAACTCCCGGAGTGTTAACCTACCACATCACATCAAACTTATCAAATCCTGTTTACTAGCACTTACTTCAAAGCATCTAATTCAACATAAACTCAAATTCCTTAAAATACAAGATTACAAAATAGCTTAACTTAAACTATTAGGACTTTGGTTCTTAACAACTCAAGTTCTTCTAGAACGGGTAAACAGCACCAACCCACGTAGGGGTCTCACTCCACAGTAGTGGTGAGCTCACCAGAATCTCACACAGAGTTTAAACCCATTCTTGAGCATTCTACAATTGATCACCTGTAGAAGGGAGTCAAATGAAGGATGAGTTTTATAGAACTCAGTAAGATCGTACAAGGACCATCAAAAAAATATTTCGAACGATCTAAATAGTTTGATGATTTTCAAAACGATCAAAATCAATTATAAATAAATACCAAATAAATATTAACAATCACGACAGGTTTCAAAATGATCTTTAAAAGATCATTTTTAAAGCCATCGTTCCAAAAAATACAATAATGGTTTTCAAAAGGAATTTAAAACGAGTTCAAAGGCAATCTCGAGAGGGATTTCAAATAAGCACAAACGGTTTGAGACAATCTTTTCCAATCATTTCCAAAACAATCACTGTAAGATACAATATAAACAAATTCAAAGATGTTGGCCCTGGGCAGACAAGATGCCATTCAGGTAAAGCACAATATGCAATGTGAAAAATTACCAAACTACCCCCTCCATGTGGTAAATTATCATAATACCACCTGTGAATTTCCGGCACCGAAAAAATCTTAATAACATCTTAAAACATAGTTTTGAGCATCCCGAAGTCATTTTTGTGTTAAAAAGTATTTATCGACCAAGCGCTCAGAAAGCAAGTTCTGCTGAAAACACCTATCAGCCTTGGAATAACACAAATTTTTAGTACTGAGATGTCTCAATAAAATAAGTTTTCGTAAAATTTTCAGATTAAAATAACTTGGCTTGTTATGCAAAATAAATCAGAAATTACTTCTAATCGAGACCCTAACCTAGCATCTTTTGCGGACCCCAAAAAATCCTAAAAATTTTCATAGTGAGGGCTACTGTTTTGGTCCTAACTATTTTGATCCATATGTTTACAAAAATTCGCATAAACCATTTAACCTAACAACACCCACCTCCCCAACGACAATTACAGTCATTATTCAAATCAAAACACCTAGTGTTTCACCTAAACCACACACCGTCATCTTTTTCCTCTTCATTGTTGACACACACACTTCATGAACACACACTCTGGTTCACAACCTAACACACCCCAAAACACCAAAACACATTACACTATCAAAAAACACACACTAACACACAATGATACATAAATCACACACCCGAACACACTTTGTAAACACACACTCACAGTCACACAAGCACACAGTTCACACACCAAAACACACACAAATCCTCAGCAACACACTGAAAGCTTCCAACCTTACCAGATTTCATCCTAAACACACATTAACACCACCACACACACACACACACAATCATCCTATCACATGACACCCTCTGAAACACACACCGTCACACAGCATGCACGCACACTTTGCACACACACTTTGCACACACTACACACCTATAAACCCGGCACAAACCTAACCAATCTCCCCCTACAAACACAAAAACACCACAATTGCACACCCACATACACTGAAACACACATATATCCACCCATAACTCACACACACACACACACAGAGCATACACAGAAAACACACATTAAGGGCGAAAAGTTACCTAACGATCCTCAGGCTTCCTCTCTCTCTCTCTCTAATTCCCATGAATTTCTCCTCCCTATTTCTTTCCTCTGTTTCTGTTTCTTGCTTTTCTTCTCTTCTATTTCTTCCTTTGTTTTTCTCCAGAATTTCTTTTTTTTATTTTTTTTGTTTTCTATTTTATCCATTCCATTATCTCATTATTATAATTCATTAGTCACCACATAAAAGAGTATGAGATGGCATCATCTTATGATCCATTTCCCCAAAGTTTGCCACATAATGTCTAACAAACTTTTTAAAATTACAATTTAAACCTCAAAGTTTTCCAAAATTACAAAATGACCCCAAAAGTTTTGAAAGTTATATTTTTGCCCCATTCTTTTAAGCTTTCATTCTCAACTATTCTCCGAGCATTACTCAAAATTAACACCCGTTATTTTTCAGAGCACAAATGATTATTTTTAAACCTGCTAAAAAATGCGGGATATTATATTCTTCCACCTTATAAAAATTTCATTCTCGAAATTTGATCTAGGATTTTTTATGACTCACCACGTTTAGGCACTACGCTTCTATTGCGTAACTCTGATAGCTACTATATAGTAGCTAAGCTACATCTACCTTCGCACCCAAGTTTATTTCGACGACTGCCCAAACGCAAAAATTAAATTCTAAATCCTAATGCTAATTGAAACCCTGTCAGGCAATCACTTAGTTCTAACTGTTCCAAAACTTCACGAACAATGACTTACTTAATACAAAACTCATTGCCCTAAAGCTACACCATTCTAAATTCAACGCATACACAATGAATTAAATCAAACTCTAATACAACATGCTTCCCCTAAATTATACTAATACGATACAAGGGACTCTAGCATTCGCACGATCTACTTAATGATGCAAGCTTAACTTTAAGCTCAAGGCACACGAAAGTACTAAGCACTAGTCATGTATAACTAGCACTCCGCAAAGCTAATGTGGATAACCAATTCCTGTTAGCACTCACACCTCGTAGAAAGACAGAAAAACTATAACTACTATGATTTTATTGCGCACTCTGATATTTTGCCTACGCATGCCTTGCACTTTTACTAAAGTTTAAGGCTCTAAATTACATATCATTTATGATTCACAATCACATTATCTATAAAAACCTTAATGTCTTATCCTTCGATCATCTGTGTCAGTTAAACGTTTAAAATCTTTTAGTTCTAAAGGCAGTTAACATGCGGCTATTATCGTGTCTTCCGCCATAATCTCAACCTTATAGTCAATTTCAAATAAGTTGTCAAAACTTAATCCATATTCTTGACACCTACTCTTACTCACCAATTATCTGAGGCTTAGGAGTCTATATAGTGTCATATTAGAGCAGGTGAAACTATGCAAATCCTAAACCAGGTAAAGATACATGTGCATAGCATATTGTCAAATTTCAAATCATTTGAGAATAGAACACGACAAAACTTTGATAGTCAGGTTAACTCCAAGCAATAATTATAGCATGTTACTATTTTGGAACATATTAAACAAACACCAACCAATAAGAGACAGTGATGGTTACACAGCAAATCATCTAACATTAATCATAACAAATGAATATCTCAGTCAAGTATTTAGAGGTCAAATGATAACAATAATCTCAATAGGTAATCAAAATGAAAAAATCTTTAACAAAATCATACCGATTGACTCTCAAGATTCGTAATACAATTTTATTACATTCCAGAGAAATGACGAGTACAGAACGATGGTATAGGTATGACGAAGCAAAGTCAATCCAATAACTCGAAGAAATTACAATCAGTAAAGGTTATTGGTCCTTAATAGGATTCGTAGCTTCCCCATGGTCAGTGCGCCAGATACTATCCCATCAAGTTTAAATAGATACAAAAAGAAGCAGATATGTATCCTGGAAAACGGGTAAGACGTCTCAATATGAATAACATCTTTTCCAACGTCTAAGAGTAAGTTGGCATTCAATTTAGTCGCACTTGAGTTCAATACACAAAGGAATGAACAAGATGATAGAGTATAATTCTAAATTTCTTATTATACTCTCAAACAAACTTTCAGTCTTAACACAAGTAATTCTCCAAAAAGCACTATTCTCACTCATAAATCAAATCATTAACTTAATTATTACTCACATCTTGCAAAATTTCCAATAGTTCTAGGGTTTCCCTTGACAACCTACGGATGCATGATTAGAGGATAATCAACCTATACCTAGTATGATATCAAAATCTCGAACAACAAATGGGATGAGATCCACATGAAGATCTCTACCCCATACATAGACATTACAGCTATCAAGAACCGTAAAAACTGAGAAACAATCAAAGACTCTCCCAACGAAGTGCCTACCATAAGATCAGTTCCTAAAGATGGGTTTTCACTCTCAATCACTATGCAAAAGTAAGGGGTACAAAGGGATATAACACTACATAATCAAACAATATGTGAACATCTAACGGGTTAATCTGTAGTGTACTTGACACCACATCATCAAATGTAACAACATCCTGAACATATTTTGAATAAAGCTTAGTTGATGATCTAGGCTTCTGCCCCTAATGGACTTGAGACTGCTAGGCCTGGCCCTGCAGCATTGTACGTCTTCTTCCCTACCTAGAAACACTAGTCCCTGTTGCACTAGTTGTATGTGTAAGATAATAAGTTGACTGATTATTCCTAACAAATGGATAGTCTTAAACCTCATGTTCACACTGCCACACCTAAAACATCCTCTGGGAAATCTATAGCATGGCCTACTGCCATGACACCTCCCACACATGATACATAAGATGGCCAAAAAAATTGACCCATTCCCCTGACCAATACTCTATATAAGTCAAACTCCAGAACTCTACGATGGTCTAAGTCTAGTACCCTGAGCTAATTGAGCGCTTACACCCTGCGCTCATCTAAATCCCATAACATGCCCCGATTGAATTATAGAACCCTACCTAGGTCTAAATCCCTGAGCCGATGCCCTATCCTTAGGCCTTGGGCATGCTGTTGTGCAACTATAAAAATTACTGATGCCTGTCAGCTCTTACATATTTGTCCTGGGAAAACTCGTGCCTATCTCTCTTTTGTCCACCCTGTGTTTGCTCTTACCTTCTCCTATTATCAGAGTTGTCCAAAACACATGCCAAGTAAAGACATTCCACATAGCTCACCAATCGAGCTGGGATCTCTTAGTCCAAGCCTAAGGCCCCACTCAAACTTTTGTCATTGTTTTGCCTACGTCGATAACATCTTGATTGCAAATCTAGCGAGATGAAAAAAATCCTCATTTCAAATTCTTCTCCCGATTCCTGATCCGCTTGTGTCACATTGGCAAATTCCCTTAACATCTGTTCATGAAATCTCATAAAATACCGGTTAGAAAATAATTTCATAAACTGGTCCTAAGTGATATCAATCAATTACTGATGATTCAGACTCTTCACTACTACTTTCCTCCACTGATCGGCCTCACCTCTCAATTTATAAAAGGCAAAATCAACCTTTTGGTTCTCCACTGCCAGTGCTATAAGTGCGAGCTATACTGGTGCAATTAATAGTTGTCAGGGTTATCCTAACACATGTCTAAAGAACAATACCATTATAAATTAAAGGCATACTTCTTAACTCTACCATCTTCCTACCTCACTCCCATTAACCGAACTATGATTCAACATAATCATGTTACCTATACTCCGTGGTTTTGTGCCTACAGAATCATATATTTATACACTTAATACCATAAGACCGAACAACTCTGGTACCAATTGTAACATCTTGAAAATCCAAAGCTTAATCGCCTTGGACTCCTAAAGTGTTAACCTACCATATTACATCAAAGCTGTCAAATCTTGTTTACTAACACATACTTCAAAGCATCTAATTCGAAATCAACTAAAATTCCTCAAAATACAATATTACAAAATAGCTTAACTTAAACTATTAGAACTTAGGTTCCTTACAACTAAAGTTCTTATAGAACAAGTAAACAACACCGACCCATGTGGGGTCTCAGTCCACAGTAGTGGTGGGCTCACTGAAATCTCACACAGACTCTAAACTTATTCCCGAGCATTTTACAACTGATCACCTGTAGAAAGGAGTCAAACAAAGGGTGAGCTTTTGAGAGCTCAATAAAGTTGTACAAGGACGACTAAAGGAATTAGAAAACGAATCAAAAGAATTTATTCGATGATAATTTTAAAAAAATACGTCAAAAGATCTAAATAGTTTGATAATTTCCCAAGCGATCAAAATCAATCATAAATAAATATTAACCATAATGACATGTTCCAAACCGATCATTAAAAAAATCATTTTCAAAGCTATCGTATTAAATATACAATGATGGTTTTCCAAAGGAATTTAAAACAAGTTCAAAGGCGATCTGGGGAGGGATTCTAGACAAGCACAAAACCGTTTGAAATAATCCTTTCCAATCTTTTTGGAAACAATCACTATAAGGATCCGATTGAATTGTGGAATTAGCCTTGGAATTGAGATAAATTTTGGAATTGAACATTAAGAATTATAATTCTATTGATTGGACAGCTTATTTAGAATTCAAATTACAACACTTACCAAATTCTATGAAATTAAAAAGATGCTTTAAGCACCTTAGCTCAATTCTTAATGCCCAACCTCAAACTTACAATTCCAACTCATATATTAGTTATTGTTTATGTCTCTCGGCGCTTATACCTCTGCCGATGTTCCTTGAGCTCTCTTCCCTTTGATTCAACCTCACCTTTGCAGCACGATCTTCCCTCTCTCTTCTTTTTGACTCAACTCGCCATGGAAGCGGCAATCTACTGTGCAGACCCTGGTGGCTACGATCTAGTAATTTGACAATGACGGCAAACCGATCTACTGTTTTAGTGGTGGCGACGACCGCAACGAACTATTCTTTTTGACGACGGT
Organism: Escallonia herrerae; assembly: GCA_033070095.1. Classification (NCBI taxonomy): domain Eukaryota; kingdom Viridiplantae; phylum Streptophyta; class Magnoliopsida; order Escalloniales; family Escalloniaceae; genus Escallonia; species Escallonia herrerae. Next base: position 85,173 of record JAVXUP010001508.1, read on the forward strand.
GACAACAATTAGGTTAGTCGAACATCTATACTATTTTTACCTTGATATGTCTCGATTAACTCTGTTAATGATGTTGATTTTGAGTTTGGGTCAAATATGGTAGTGTGGCCAGAGCAAGTCATGGCTTGTTTAGGTAGTGCTATAGGTAAACTATGTGGATCATGCTGTGATTGGTGTTGGCGTTGTGATGGTGCTGTGATGGACCTTGGTTCCAACTGGAGCCTTTAAATTCCAAGATGGGTCTAATAATATGTTGGCTTGTTTTGATAGTTTCAAGTAGGGGAAGTTGTTCGGTTTGAATGACTGTTAAGTTGTTGGAGAGGAAAATGAAACGGTTCGATTATGAATTGAATTGCTCTAGCAGATTGCGTAAGTCTGAAAACTAAGGGTTAGCAAGAAGAGTAGTACTTGAATCCTATTATTTAGTTGGTGATATCGACAAGTTATACCTTCAATACTATTTTAAGCTAATGATAGTCTTACTTTTGTGGGTAGTTGAATGCACCAAAGTTTCCAATGTCCTGTTTAGGACCCCCAGCGGCAGCACGCAATGGAAGGGCAAGTGCGTAGCGCTAACTTTGGAACTGGTAGAAGAAAAATGAGTGCAAGTGTCAAGTGCATCATATGTAATGTTCGTATACGAAATGAGAACTTGCAATAATATAAAAGAGTATAGATGATTGGCAAACAAAGATGAAAAAGGTAGTGACTGATGGCTAGAGGAAGTGGTTGGTATGGGTAGTACTGCTAACCTTCAAGCTGAAAGAAAACGATTTCGAATCTACAGGAGTAAAAGAGCTACCTAATAGTTTCTTTGGGTACACTTGCATCCTTCAAGTTAACAGCAACGTGGGGTTAACTTGGCTAGGAGACTGAAGAGTCACTACCTATTTATATTGCCAAAACTCGCCGTGATCAAAACAAATCTTTCAATTTGGTAACGTGTGTCATGTCCTTTGTTATTTTGGTTCTTGCTGCAGAAGAATAAAAGACATGGAAAGTAACCTTCTCTATAAAGTTCCATTGTAGTGGTGGATAACTAATTTTCATCGTTGGTCTAGGAAGAAGTTTGCACTCCTGTAATAGTTGGACGTCTCTCGCCACTTTTCGAAAGCCTTAATGCCACTCTAGTAGGCATCGAGATAATGGGGATAGGGGGTGCTCTTTGGTCAAAGGATTGTGGTAGTGTAACATGGACTTGGGAAATATAAAGGCATTAGCAAGGAGTAGATGAAACTGGAGAGACATATTGTTTGCTGAGCTACGAGCCTGGTACGTGGTGTAGGGCTTCCCCCAATTATTTTAGCAAGGATAAACCAGTGCTATTTGTCTGTTGGCACCAAATATTTTTACCAATAGTATGCAGACACGTGGCATAATGATAACCACAGAAGAATGCATGAATGAAGGAAGTAGAAAAAGAGCACGGTTACAGTAGTTATTATCTGTTACCGAATTATAAGGAGTAGATAAATAAGCAAAAAAAGCGGGAGAACCAAATATTTGAATAAGCCGCACAAGAAGGAGGAAACCGCCAATCAATGTCACGATCGATAACACACCATGGAAGTCGGTTAGTGGGGATTTTGAAATGAACCACGATGGACACGATTAAGGAGTTTTCAGAAGTAATCATTGATCATGAAGATCGAGAAGTGTCTCCAATAAAGATAAAGGATGATAGTTACCAAAGAAGGCAGTTACAGATATTCTCAAGTATAAAACAGATGAAAGGTAACAGAAAAAGGGTCGTGAATCTTTCCAACTATATTAGACTAAGAAAATAATGTATATAGCTTGCATAGTTTTCTCGTAGGAAGACTTTTACATGATGTGTGTAGCTTTGATAGGAAGCATAGTTCGTTGTAAGGATTATGTTCCATTCACAGTCACAGTAGTGTTTGTAATTCAAGTGGGCGCATCGATTATCGATCTAGTTAGTATTCTATTATCAGTGAGTTTTCCTTTTTAGTGAAGTCCTCAGGCTCGAGAGGCAAAAAAGATCCCACGCAGTTCATCGGTCGTGTCGAAGGTACACGATCGATAGTGAATTTTCCCAACAGCACAAACATTGGCACGCCCAGTGAGACCAGGTAGCTAAAACAGAAAACTATGCCCAGCACACGGAGCAATGTTGTGAGGCGAAATGGTATCACTAATGGTATCGAGAATCCAAACACCAACAACAATGGTAACGGCTCGGAAGAAACAAGAAATAATCAAGCCGTTAACGACATGAATGGAACTGAAAATATGAACGCTAACGTTCAAGACTCGGGAAATTTCAATGGAGGAAGTTCCAGTGACAGTGGAAGTCTTAACTTGGGGATGCCGAATATCGGCCACAGTAGTCAAACTTTGGCACAGATAATGGACCAGGTAAGTTCATCAAACCAAGAAGTTAAAGACATGGTATCTAGATTTATGATTGTTATGAAAAATCAAACTATGTCTTTGAATAAATTGGTTATTGAACAGAATCAATTTAGCTCTAAAATAGTAGAAGAAGTGAAGCGAGCTTCAGAGGAAAGAAATACCTCTGAAAAAGAAATGGTAAAAGGTCTGTCGGGAGAAATAAAAAAATGGACTGCTTCTATCGCTAAAGTAATAAATTCAAAATTACAAAAGGGGAAAGCCCCTATTATCGATCATGTTGATCCTGTGGAGATCGACGGGTCTCTTATAAGGATCAAAAATGTTGTAAAGCAAGCAAATGGTTTAAGCTCAAATCAACCGCATGATTCTGGTTGGTACATTCCCGCACCTATCGACGGAGGGGAAAACGGACCAAATAAGAAAGAAGTAGGAGGAAGTGGAACAAAGAATCCTGCTACATGGCCTAATTATCAACATCCCTAGAAATGGGAATAGCCAGCATTATGCTAATCAGGGAGTAGAGGGCACCTACGCTCTTCCTCACAAGAGGAACCTAGAAATGGTGAATAGGTTTGAAAACCCAATATTTGAAGAGACGACCGATGGTCAAATAAACAATAGAGAAAGGGTAGGTTACAAACCTGTACCTCACCTACCACACGAATTCCATCGAGTTGGAATGGGCCAAGTGCCTCATCTACCACATAAATTTCATCGAGTTGAAATGAATCAGATGCCACAATTTCCTCATGAATTTCCACGAGTTGGAATGGGTTAGGAATACAGGCCTATTGATAGGCCTTTATATCGAAAACTATACCCTGATGATATCGATCAGTGGGAAATACCTAGGGGGGCAAAGATCCCAGAATTCAGTCTTTTCCATGGTGAAGGAAATCTGTCGACCATCGAACACATTGTTAGGTATACCTTTCGATGTGGAGACTTGGGCTAAGTTGATTGGGTCAAGTTGAAATGGTTTCAATATTCATTGACTGGCGTAGCATTCTCATGGTTCGCAAATTTGCCACCTAATTCAGTGTTCTCTTTTAGAGACATGAAAGCCTTATTCCATGCTCAATTTTTTAAAATGGAACCTGAAATTTCCTTGGCTGATTTGGCTAGGCTGAAACAACATTCACGAGAAAATGCTGAACAGTTTTTGGAAAGATTCAAAGCCTCAAAAAATAAATGCCATTTTCAAATTCCAAAATTAGAATTGGCAAATTTAGCTCTCAATGGCCTAGATCTTGAAATTAGGAAAAAATTCGAGGGAATGGAATTTAGAAATGTTTTTGAGTTATCGTCCAGAGTGACTCGATATGAAACTTTGTTGAAGGAAGAACACATTAAGAAAAATTCTTCAATGGGAACTTATTACCAAGATCCCATCGATTTAGAGGTAGACGCTGTAGAGATGGTTGGGAAGAAGCCAGTCACTTGTGATACTCTGGTTAAATTCAAAAATCCCATCAGCTTGCCTTCGAGACAACCAAACATTCAAAAATCCCATCAGCTTGCCTTCGAGACAACCAAACAAGTTGAACCCATTGCTTCCATTGAGGAAATACTCGTTCGATATAAATCAAGCAGATCAGATCTTTGATCATCTTTTGCAGATTAAATTCATTCAGCTGCAAGGACCTCTTCGAATACCAAAGGATAAGAAGTCAAAATTCTGTAAATGGCGCAATACTATTAGTCATAATACTAACAATTGTGTTATTTTTCAAAATGTGGTACAGGATCAAATCGAAGCTGGACTCCTCAAATTCGTGGACAAAGATAAAGAGGTGATGGAAGTAGACAGTGATCCTTTTTCAAAGATGGTGCTCGATGTAAATATGTTATCGGTGGACTACAACCCAATCGATTGTTCAAGCGAGGATGAAGGTTCTGGTGATGACAATTTCAAGATGAGAAAGCCTTTGGAAAGAGACTATAACAGGAGAGAAACTAAAGGTATGTTGAGTTCAGAATATGATACAGACGAGATATTCGGCATAGAAACAGAAAAAAGGGAAATTTTCTATGGGCTGATGAAGAAAGCAATTCCAACAAAAGAAGTGTGATTATGAAGATGGGCACTTTTGTGTCAAAAATCGGACCAATAGGGGAGCCAATATGTCAGAGTTGTGATTCCTCTAGAGAATGGTCAGAGAAAATGCTGCGAAAAGAGTGCTTGACAAAAGATAAGATGCGTCAAGAAACAGTACCAGAAGACAGGCCAAGAAAATCTGAGTTTTTCAGGTCAGGCATGAGTTTTACACAGCCAAATATGGCTAATCAAATCATCTATCAAAACAACATAGGAGCCGGACATTTTGGCTCAAAGATGGTGAAACCAAGATCTGGATCATTTGATCCAACATATGTGTTCAAAAATTACAAAGGAAAAAATCCTATACCAGCAGGACAAAGAAATGAATTTCGGGTGATGCAAAGTTATCGAGAAGAATCTAGGATGTTGAAACCAAAAATCCCTTCTGATGAAGGTTGGCATACAGTTGGACAAGAGAGAGTTACTTTTCCTGAAACGTATCAAGGTTTAAGCCGAACACAGAAGCGTCGAGTTCAAATGAAGTTTGCAGCCATAATGTAGAGAGAATTAGAGATCAAACAAGCCCAGCTCGAAAGGAGGAAGTGGACTTGGACAAGAGAAGGAGAGGGTTTGAACTTAACTGAAGTTCAACTTAAGAAACAAACAGAGGAAGAGGTTCTTCAGGCAATGATTGCAAAAGAAAATTTTCATCCACTTGAGCAGATGTCGGTTGATAAGAAAGAAAAGATGGATATTCACAAGGAAAAAGAAGTGAAGAAAGAAAACAAGGCAACGATCAAAGATAAGAAGGTAGAAACCAAAATAAGGTTATTTTTTAGAGAACACGAAACAAGTATCGACTGCAATATGGTGTTTGTTCTTCCCCTCACATTTGAAGCAAAAGGAGAGCAAATGATTCGAGATGAAGAAGACGTGGAGGACGAAAAAGCACCAATATCAAATTGCTTTGCGGTTAAAGAAGGGGATGGAATAACAAGTGAAATGAGCCAAAACCATTCAGACAAAGGAATAATGATCGATTGCGGAAATAGAGTCATATTGACAAAACCAGATCCTCAAAAGACAAGGCATTTAAAGCCTTTATTTATCTCCACACGAATGGATGGTCAACCAGTGGCCAGAGTATTGGTTGATAATGGAGCAGAGGTAAACATTTTGCCCACCAGAATGCTGAGGAAACTGTGTAAAGACGAAAAAGATCTAATTCCCTCTGAAATCATGGTGTGTAACTTTGCAGGAGGAATCTCCAAACCAAAGGGTGTGGTCCCAATAGAATTGACCGTGAGAAAGAAAACAAAGATGTCGCCATTCTTCGTTATTGATTCTTCTTCGAGTTTCAACGCCTTTCTTGGAAGAGATTGGATACATGTAAACGGCTGCATACCATCATCATTTCATCAGGTTTTAATATTCTGGAGGGAAGAAAAAAATGGCAAGAAGGTGGCCGAATTAGTTTAGGCTGATGACAAGCCATTTTTAGTAGACCAAATTGTCTTGAAGCTAAATTTTATCAGCAGAAAATAGAGCCACTAATCCTAGATGAAGATGGGGTTTTAGTGGAGTGTTGAGGAATCAATTCAATGGTTAGACCTGGAAGTAGAAGGTCCTTACCAAACATACAAGAAGAGAGTTTTAAATGGATAGACGATCATCAAGAAAGAAAGGAATGCAATGGGAACCAGAATATGCCTCCATTGCAGAAAATTTGGAAATAAAAGGAAATGATAAACATTTTGAAGATCAATCGATAGTGGTTGAAGAAATGGGCGAGCTTAGGAGAGGACATGAAGAAATCATGCAAACGTTAAGGAAGTTAATGGTCTATGCCATGGAGAAAAGATTGGCAAGATTATCACCTATCGATTGGGCACAATGCATTGAAGATGATGAGAAAAACTGATTAGACGGAATTAAGTTACAAGATCTTAGATTGGCACCAGCCAAGTTGGATGATCTGAGAATAGAAACACAAGATCCATTGATCGAGGTAAATCTGGGGACAGAAGTTGATCCACGGCCAATTTACATCAGCGCCCAAATATCGTTCAAAATTAGGAGAAAAATCATTGACTTGGTTAAAGAATACAAAGACTGCTTTGCGTGGAGTTATGAAGAGATGCCGGGTTTAGATAGGAAGCTAGTGGAACACAGACTACCTATCAAGCAAGGATTCAAGCCGTTTATGCAAGCCCCAAGAAAAATGTCAACTGAAGTAACGTTACTGGTGAAGGAAGAAATCAAGCGGCTTCTCAAGGCCAAGTTCATCAGACCAGCCAGCCAAGTAGCAGAAATTTAAATTCTGCTACTCCTAAAGATCAATATGCCATGCCTATTGTAGATATGTTAGTTGATTCTGCGTCTAAGCATGCCATTATATCATTCATGAATGGGAATGCGGGATATAACCAGATTTTCCTTAAAGATGAATATATTCATAAAACAGCATTTAGATGTCCCGGTGCGATAGGCACATTTGAGTGGGTAGTTATGCCTTTTGGTCTAAAAAATGCTGGAGCAACATATCCAAGGGCAATGAATTTAATTTTTCATGATATGATTAGCAAGTTTTTAGAGGTATACATTGATGATGTATTTGTTAAATCGGAAGATTATCAAAAGCATGTTGAACACTTAGAAAATGCTTTTATATGGATGAAAAGACATGGCCTGAAAATGAACCCATTGAAATGCGCATTTGGAGTTTCTACAGGTAACTTCTTAGGATTTTTGGTCCATCAAAAGGGGATCGAAATCGATAAGAACAAGGCAAAGGCCATTATAAATGCTAAATCTCCTTCAAATAAGAAAGAACTTTAGCATTTTTTGGCGCAAGTCAATTTCTTATGTCGATTCATTGCTAATCTAGCAGGAAAGACAAAAGCATTTTCAGCATTATTAGGGATGAAAGGAGATACAGAATATCGATGGGAAGCAGAGCTCAATCGGCTTTTTAATCGATTAAAAAGTATCTAACCAAACCCCCCGTACTGATGCCACCGAAGCTCGGGAGGCCTTTGAAGTTATATGTATCGGCAGCAGAGTCATCTCTTGGAAGTCTTTTGGCCCAAGAAAACGACCAGGGATTTGAACAGGCTATTTACTATTTCAGTCGAGGCTTAAATGTAACTTAACAAAAATATACAGTTGTTGAAAAGCTATGTTTGACTCTATATTCTACTGCACTTAAACTTCGACATTATATGTTGCCGTTTGATGTGCTAGTTATAGCACAAACCGACTTGATAAAATATATGTTGTCTAGACCAGTGTTGAGTGGAAAAATGGGTAAATGGGTCCTAGCATTGATAGAATATAGCTTAACATATGTTCCTCAAAAAGTTGTGAAAGGACAGGCATTGGCTGATTTCTTAGCAAATCATCCAAGTAGTAACCCAGAAGATGGGGTGATATATGTGGGTATTGCTCCTTGGAGAATGATGTTTGATGGGTCAAAAACTAGCCAAGGAGCTGGTGCTGGTATAGTGTTAATCTCTCCTGATGGTAACATACATCAGTTTGCTTTCCAGATTGAAAAAGATTGCTCTAACAATCAGGCAGAATATGAAGCCTTAATCATTGGTTTGGAAATATTATTGGACATGCACATCACTACAGTGCAAATATCTTGAGATTCTCAACTGGTGATAAAATAATTGAACAGAGAATTTAAATGCAATGTCCCTGGTTTAGAGATGTACTTTAGCATCACAACATATCTATTGGCAAGATTTGATGATGTAACTATAACCCATATTCCCCGGATAAATAATAGCGGTGCCAACGTAATGGCTCAGTTAGCCTCAGGTTTAAAAGTCCCTAAAGGAGTCGATAGACAATGGGTGAAGGTGTCAAGGTGTCTGCCAGTTGTCAATGACAGGTATAAAAATTTAGAAATGGTTGACCCAATCGATACGGTTCAAAACGATTGGAGAACGCCAATCATTCAGTATCTATAAAATCCAGAGTCAAGAGCAGATACAAGAGTAAAATTACAGGCAACCAAATATTTCTTGTTAGACAACGATTTATTTAAACGAACATCAGAAGGGTTGGCACTTAGATGTTTAGGACAACAAGAGGCAATACAGGTGATAGTTGAAGTACACGAAGGTATATGCGGCGCCTACCAAGCAGTGATCAAAATGAGGTGGTTAATTGGACGACATGGCCATTACTGGCCTTCCATAATGGAGGATTGCATCCGATATGCAAAAGGGTGTGAGGCTTGCCAAAAACATGGAGCCATCCATCGTGCGCCATGTATTGAATTACAATCGATAGTAAAGCCATGGCCATTTAGAGGATGGGCCATGGATTTAAAATTGTAGCAACCGATTATTTTATGAAGTGGATAGAAGCTAAGCCTATGAAAGCGGTTACACAAGAGAGTGTAATCACTTTTATCAAAGAGAACATAATCCATCGATTCGGATTACCTCAAACAATCACGGCCGATAGAGGTACTATTTTTACTGGGGGGGCAAATACGTGAGTTTGCCAAAGAATACAAGTTTGAGATAATAAATTCTACTCCCTATTATGCACAGGAGAATGGCCAAGCCGAGGCAACAAATAAATCGATTAAGCACATTATGGAGAGAGCTATTGAGGACACCCCGAATGACTGGCACCCGTCTGTTATCGGAGGTTCTTTGGGCATTTCGGACTTCCCCTAGTTCCAGTGCTGGGATAATTCCATATGCTTTAACATATGGACATGATCTTGTATTACCTCTGGAAATAACCGTAAGGTCTTTCCGTGTAGCCATGCAAAACAGTTTGCCAATGGCAGAATATAACGAGGCCATGGCAATTGAATTGGAGGATTTGGACGACCATCGATTGGATGCATTGGATAGATTATATGCACAAAAACTAAGGATAAGTAGATCTTATAATCGAAGAGTCTTACCCAAAACATTTCAAGAGGGAAGTTTAGTGTGGAAAACTATAATGCCCATAGGTTCAAAAGACTCAAAATTTGGTAAGTGGTCGCCAAATTGGGAAGGACCCTTTGTAGTCCACAAAGTTTTAAGAGGTGGAGCATATTGGTTGAAATCAGTGGAAGCACAATTGCATGCTAAGCCGATAAATGGTCGATACCTAAAAAGGTATATCCCTTCCATGTGGGAAGGAATAGAGTCAATCGATAGGGATAGCTTGTACTAACCTGATAAAGGTTAAGAAAGCAAAATAAAAGAAAACTGCAAGTAAAATGTAAAGAAAGCAGTTTCATTACTGATAATAGTCCAAAAACAAAAGTTAAGCAACAAAACTAACTGTTTACATCAAATATCAAAAGCAGATTGAATTTTTGCCCACTGATTTTCTGCCCTAGTCATAATTTAGTCAGCAAAAGCAAGCTGAGATTGTGTTTTAGCTCGTTTCTTTAAAGGCTCCTCCATAGCTGCGGTTAAATCAACAGCCTCTTGATAGGCACAATTTTGCTGTTCCAGCAGATTTTACTCTTTCTGATTCAGCGCATTCATCTTTACTTCCAACTCTTTCTTCTCAGCTTTAATCTCATCAATCTCTCTAGAAATCTGCAAACTAATCTGATGTTTCTCTTGGACTTGGATGTTTAGAGCATCAATATCTCGATCTACTATCTGAACATTAGATCTAATGCCCATACATTGTTTACAAGAAGCTGATATCAGAGAGATTTAAAATTTTAAAGTAAAAATTAGAGCCGATTGAGCAGCATTCAAAGCTGATGAGTTATTAGCGAGGGTATCAATCAGGTCGTTCATCTTTAGCACGGCCTCCTCATTAGCCAGAATATCAGGAAGACAATGGCTAAGCAAACTTTTAAAAACGTTAAGAATAGGAGCCGCATCAACACTGGAAGGCAAAGCCGATGTACTGCTCGAAGGACATGAAAAGGCACTAATGACTGATTGAAGTTACAAGAACTTACGGTTGATGTCGTCAACAGCTGGAATAGGAGCAGAAGATTGTCGAGCAGCCAAGATACCTATAGCCTCTGCTATCATCTGGGTGATTGAAGGAGAACTAGAAACAACTGGAGGAGCTGATGACTCAGACATTGAAGGGACAGCCGCAACATGACTAGATGTTGCAGGTGTGAGTTTAGGACCTTGATCCAGATCTGCGTCAGCAGAAAAGCAACCTTCAGTCGGAGGGCAGGTTTCAACAGGTGGAAGACTATGCAAAGCAACATCGCCTGGTTGTTCAGAATGGTGATTGATAGAAAGATCATCAGAATCTTCTTCATCTGAAATATCGCAAGACTTATCGATCTGCGAAATAGACAACAATAAAGTATGAGGCACTAAATTAATAACAGGTTACAGTAGTCAAAAATTTACAAACCTGTTGAGGGGAAGATGCTGATCGATAAGGAGTAAGAGCTGGAGATGCCCTACTACTAGTGACCTCTGTATCAATCTCCGCGCTGGCAGAAGCATTTGAAGAAGTATCATCGGATTTGTTATCTTTGCTGGCATTCTCCTGAGTCAAATCGATGGTAATACCACCTAAATCCTGAATAAGGGGATAAAATAATGAAATTTAGCAAATAAATACAAGAGCCAACAAAAAGATTTTTTTACCTTCAAAGACATGGTTCTTGCGCTAAAACGAGTTTTGCGAGCAATGCTTTTCTTCCTGGTAGATTTCGATTTGGTTAGAAGATTTGAAGGAGCTCCTCATTGATCGGCCGGGGCAAGAGGAGATTCTTGTGCCTGTTTAAGAACAACATCTGCAGAAATCCCCATTTCAGCAGAAGGTTTTTCAAATGATCTAACATCTTGATCAGCTGCGTGAAGATAAAATAAAGGTCGAAATAAGCTCTTAGTGTATATTTGAAAATGATACAATAAACAGAAAGATTCAAACCTGGCTGGAAAGTAACCAAAGTTGAAGCAGTCTGAGAGGGGAGAGCAACACTTAGAGGAACAACCAATATTGGTTTGTCTAATGGATGGATAGAAGGGATATCACCAGGTACGAGCTCAAATTGCCTTTTCCTTTCTCTAATTGCTTTTCTTTGATGAATAAGAGGAACGTTATCTTCTTCATCAAGTTCTTTTCCCATGTCTTCAAATTCTTTCCCCTTTTCGGAGAGTAAATCCTCAGAAGAATCATCTGAGTCGTCATCAACTTCATGTTTTTCTGAGGAAATTTCAGTAACGGGCTTTTTCCCTTTTCTACTCGATACTGCTTGAGAAGGTCCTGTAGAAGGAGATCGATCCCTTTTCCTAGAGGCAGCGGGTTGATTGATATTTTCTACATGGATAAATTAAGATGTAGTGAAAAGAATAAAATCGACTATGAATTGGATCAAAAGAAAAGAGGATACCTGGTCGATGTGGGTTGTCCACAGCTAAACGAACCATACAAGAAGCATAAGTGATGCCATCATATAATTGCGAGACATTTTCTTGATACCAGGAATCGAAAGGGGTAACTGCCCTAGCAATACGAATCTTGAAATTGGACATGACAAAACTGTCCATCGATTCATCAACGGTTTTGTCGATTTTCCTGATATGGCTCACTATGATTCGTTTAATTCTTTCTTTAGCTTCCAAGAAACCGTTATCTATGAAAAATGGAGCTGGGATCCCTTGCACCAAACCAAATTGCTGGCCAAATTGAAAAGGAGTATACCGCTCATATCCACAAGATCCTGAAGGAGAGGTAAGAATTTGACCACCTGAATGAAGAAATCGCCTGCAAAGAAAACTAGCCCATATCCTTCGAACCATATCTTGGAATTCGATGGACATAGTATCATTTATGTAAGTAGGGAGGTTTCTAAACCAGTGAAGACCGATTGATCGGGCAAGAAAAGGGTGTCCACGCTTGTAGAAATTGAAGTCAAAAAAGAAATGGAAACAGGATATAAAAGAATGGAGCCTGATGTCACCCAAAGACAAGCGGTGACCATAAGTCAAGAAGAAAGAATCAAATTGATCAGGAATTGTGGGACCAAATTCTGGAAAATAAGCATGCAACCACAGTTGCATCAACCAAAAAGGACCACCAGTGCTCCAATGAATTTTCTTTTCCACCATGGTAAACATCGACCTGTACAAATTACCCAATACTAAAGGTGCAAGAGCATACTCCCTACCATGAGCTAAGCTGATAGCTAAGTTCAGATACTCTTTGGTCAAGGAAAGACTAAAGACACAGAAAACATGACGAGAAAGCCACATCCAAAGGAAAATGGCTAACTCTTTTCAATCGGGAGAAGAATTAACATTCTTTGACCTAAGAAAATATCTTTCAAAAGTCTCAGAATATTTAGAAGATAAAACATCTAAAGACAGATTGGTAGGATTATGATAAGTCAAAGCATTAGCATGACCACCAATCGGCAGAAGGCCCGTTAGGGCACAAACATCGAGTATGGTAGGGGCCATCATCTTGGTCCTTAACATAAGGGCATTGGTAGTAGTTGACCAGAAACAAAAAGAGCTAGACAAAAGCCATCGATCTACTTTGGGAGGAGTTTTAGACATGTGGATGAGTTCAAAAATACCTTGTCGTTTCCATTGATCGGCATAGGTAGCAGACAAACGATCAACCCATAAACCCCAATCGGCATGAATCAGAGGTGGCCAGGATCTAATCGGTAAACCAGTTTCATTCCAACCCTTCCAATTTAGAAAAGGTGAACTGAGCAACAATTTTTCTGAGTCATCCATTGGGTATCCTTTTAGGGTTTGAGGACGAACCCTAAACGAGGGACCCAAAATGTGTGGGGTAGGTGTTGGGTGTTTCTTATAAGGGATCAAAATGCGAGAATCGATAGGATCAGTATGATTCATAAGAGCCCCAACACCCCATCGAGGGTTAGAAGGACACTCTACTCCATCTCCCTCATCGCCATGAGGAACAGTTCTTGTCTTCACCATAGTCGCTGAAGGAAGTAGTGAAAGGAGCAATTGATGGATTAGGGTTTATTGAAGAAAAACCCTGATAAAGAATAAAGATCAAGTTAAAGCAGCTTCGATAAAACGGTTGAGAGTTTAAAAGCGACAAAAGGTGAGGCAAACAGAGTTAACTCACTCAACTGTATCGTCGCGCGAGTTAAAGGGGGCAATGTTGGCATCAAATATTTTTACCAATAGTATGCAGACACGTGGCATAATGATAACCACAGAAGAATGCATGAATGAAGGAAGTAGAAAAGAGCACGGTTACAGTAGTTATCATCTGTTACCGAATTATAAGGAATAGATAAATGAGCAAAGAAAGCGGGAGAACCAAATATTTGAATAAGCCGCACAAGAAGGAGGAAACCGCCAATCAATGTCACGATCGATAACCCACCATGGAAGTCGGTTAGTGGAGATTTTGAAATGAACCACGATGGACACGATTAAGGAGTTTTCAGAAGTAATCATTGATCATGAAGATCGAGAAGTGTCTCCAATAAAGATAAAGGATGACAGTTACCAAAGAAAGGCGGTTACAGATATTCTCAAGTATAAAACAGATGAAAGGTAACAGAAAAAGAGTCGTCAATCTTTCCAACTATATTAGACTAAGAAAATAACGTAGATAGCTTGCATAGTTCTCTTGTAGGAAGACTTTTAGATGATGTGTGTAGCTTCGATAGGAAGCATAGTTCGTTGTAAGAATTGTGTTCGATTCACAATCACAGTAGTGTTTGTAATTCAAGTGGGCGCATCGATTATCGATCTAGTTAGTGTTCTATTATCAGTAAGTTTTTCTTTTTAGTGAAGTCCTTAGGCCCGAGAGGCAAAAAAAGATCTCACGCAGTTCATCGGTTGTGTCGAAGGTACACGATCAATAGTGAATTTGCCCAGCAGCGCAAATATTGTCTCTTTTGGTGCCCGTGTTTTGGCAGACTTTACATGATTGAGAGTTGGCTTCATTTGGCAGCATGTATGAGACTGTACTCTCTTAATTTACAAGTAGGACAAAGCAAGTATGGCTTGGACAGAAAAAAGATTGGCTTTATCTCAGAGAAGTGTATTGTACTCTCTTGACCTGTCGATCGTCTCTGAGATTTCAATGAAATTCTTGACATATGTATCGGTAATTCTTGTTTTCAATGAAAATCCTTGCTGTACAGTGCTCGTAATAATATTTATTTCCAGTGATAGATGACTATCTTTATCAATCCAAGGAGACTTTCTCTTTTCTTTTTCATTTTTGAAAAAAGGAATGCTATCCAATCCTTGGAAATCTGATTTCAACCTAATTGAGATTTCTAATATCCTAATTGGACCAAAATCACCAATTAGCTCACCAGTTTAACTAAAGTCGCTCCTAATTAAACTCTCTAATAATGCAATATGTACAAAAATTCCTAATTTGTTTCACTCGATGACTTTAATTTGTGCTATTTAAATTAAACCAAAACCCTAGTTTATTCTCTTCACGAGTCAATTTAACTTAGTGTACAAGTACATCAATTGAACAAAATCCACAATTTGTAACACTCCATTGCATTATTCCTCTTTCGTACTTCAGTTATTTCCGCGGAGCAAAAAAAGAAAGAAAAAAAAAACCTGTTTCACTCACTTGACAAAATTTCTCCTAATTGACCCTTCTAATAGTTGAATTTCGCCATCCTCTTTTACAGAGTGAAGATTTCAGGTAGGGAAGGGAGGAATCTTGGAGGAGGGAGAAGCAGCTTGGTATTGGTTAAAGAAGGCAACTGTTCATGCAGAGACGACATGAGTCTTTTTTGTTATTTCTAGTTGGTACAAGGTTGAGTTTCTCTCTCTAGACATATCTGGGGACAGCTAAAAAAAAAAAAAGGAAACTCCTCTTGTCAAGATAACTACTTCATTATTATTTTTCTATCTTTCTTATTGTGTGGCACAATGCATTATATTTGGTTCATAAGTTCCACTTACCCTTCAATGATATCACATAATATCCATGACGTAGCTCAGCTATTGCATAGCAAAGCCATGGATACTTACGTACACTAATCTATCAGGTGCATAAAAGGGTGGTCATAGAGAAAGGGAATGTTAGACACAAGAGTAGCCACAGTGTGCGCCGTATGTGTGTTGTGATAATAGAGGCAACTACATGTGGAATGAAAATTGTTGAGAGCTGAATGTCCAACTCACATAGATGGGCTATATGTCTGTTTTACATTATTTGTGGCATAAGATAGTAGTTGTTTTTAATCTGAGTTCATAGAAGGCTATATGTCTATTTTACCTTTAACTGTTATATGCATGCATTGAAGGTTATAATTAATTGGCATCTAATTCCAATGTAGAGGAGGCTAGTGAAGATCTTGATAACACAAATCATCAAAAGGCAACCTCTACAACTAATTAGGCTCTGCTTGAAAACTATTTGGTTTTTATTTTTTTCTCCAATTTTATAAAGTAGAGAAAAAAATACTTTTGGCACACAGTTTTTATTATTTTTTTTTCTTTCAGTTTTGAAAACCAGTTTTTAAACAGGGTAATTTTTAAAACTCCCATTTAGAGTTTTGGGTTTTCAGTTTTGATTTTTATTTTGAGACCACCACCACCATTCTCCCACCGTCGGCCGCCACCGCCCACCGCCTGCTGCTGATGGCCGCCGGTAGCCACCGCAACTGTCGGCCACCGCCGCGCCCCACCATCACCGCCACCGCAAACTACCACCTAAGAAAAAATTCAAAATAAAAATTGGGTATTAAAACACTCAAAAGAAAAAATTCAAAATAAAAACTGGATAATCAAGCACTCAAAAGAAAAAACTCAAAATAAAAAATAGGTAATTAAACACCCATTTATTTTTGTAAAAAATAAAAACTGAACTGGTTTTTATTTTTTTGGAAACAGAAAATCAAAACTGGAAGGGGTTTCAAATGCTATGTAAATTACGACCAACCAGAAAGTAAAGCCTTACCAGTGATGCACTTGCTACAGCTGTTACTTCAGTGGCTAATGCCATTGACAAGATATGTGCATTGGAAGCTACAATTGCAAGTGAAGATTTGTCGATAAGAAGTTACCAGAGGTGTCAGATTTGGATCAGCTTGAGTTGTTCAAAGCTTATGACGTGTTTGTGTGTGTGTGTCTATATATATATATATATATATATATATATATATATATATATATATATAACAATACTGGGTTAAGTTGCTAACAAACTGGGTTAAGTTGCTAACGCGATCTGGCCGTCCACGCGCGATCCGTAGACGGTCCAGATCTTTTTTTTTTTTTTTACGTTTTTTTTAAGTCCGTCCGCTACATTATGTAGCGGACAATTTTTTGACAAAATTGCCCCTAATCCCACAAGCAAAGAGGCTGTGCAATAAAGTGGTCCGCTACATTTTGTAGCGGATGACTATTGCACAAAGGTTGTATCAGCTTCTCTCTCTCTGCCTTTTTTTCCTTCTCTTTATATCTTGTGGTTCTCTATGTGCACATGTACATCAAGATCTGCATGACAGATCTGGTATGTCATCACCACTGATTGGCCGTGCTTCAGTGTGAAGAGAAGGTGACGTCGCTCCCCCCACCCCCACTCCGTCGCCGCCCCTACCCCCTAACCGGTCATCGCCCAAATCTGTGTGACAGATCTGGTACATCGATTGGCTGTGCTTGGTAGTGTGAAGCGAAGGAGACAGATCTGAAATCATTAACATGTCACCATCAAGAAATAGCCTCACCTCCCTCTCCGGCTCCGCTCCGACAGCACTTTCAAAATCCTCCATGTCAGCGCAAAGGAAACACAAAAACAACAAGAAAAAGAGCTTGAAAATTCTTCAAGGGAAGAAAATGGCGATTATATTGATGTCTTGAACATGGGTTTTGTGAGTATGTGGCTGATATGCACTATGGGAACAGAATCACGACTCGTTGCAGTAAAGGATATGGGTTCTGTTTGTTTTTACTCTTGTCCGCTACATTATGTAGCGGATAGCTCCATTACGTTGAATCTTCCCTCCAAGCAACAGGGCCTTGTATGGTACTGCGCCTCCATGTTACCATCAGACGGCGACAATGCCGCGACCACCTTGTGGTGTCACGGGAAGTTGGTGGCCATTGATGCGGTCGGGCGGCGTTTAACCTATGAGGTCATGGACAACAACATGGGCTTCAAGCAGTACCTCTCAACGATCAAGCTTTCGCCCCTCGACGGTGATGACAAGCCCAGCTGCTAGATGGAGTGGTCTTTCGTTGCTGATCCAGTCGAAGGGTGGAAGTTTGAAGATTTGCTCCATTACAATATGTCCGCCACATTATGTAGCAGACAGTTGTATTACTTATTTTTTTGCCTCTCTACATGCAGAGTCAGGGGCAGTTTTGTCAAAAATTTGTCAGCTACATAATGTGACGGACTTAAAAAAAACGTAAAAAAAGATCTGGACCGTCCACAGGTCGCGCGTGGATGGCCAGATCGCTCTAGCAACTTAACACAATTTACTAGTGCTCTCAACGGATCAGATATATATATATATATATATATATATATATATATATCCACATCTACCGGTGGAAAAATAGTTATTTCTCTACCAGTCATCCACGTGTACTCGTGGATGGACCAGATCTATTTTTTTTTTCAAAAATACCCCTCCCAGGCAAAAAAGACCCCAACCGCTACTCTTTTGCGGCAATCTCTCTCTCTCTCTCTCTCTCACATTGGATCCCTTTTTTTTCTCTCTCTCACTATCCCTGTCTCCAACACCCTCTCAATCTTTTTCTTTCTCTCTCTCTTATCAGCTTGCTCATGAGAGATTGGTTAGGATATCAATAGAGGCTTTTGAAATTATTATAAGATTTCCAAGCTTCATCCACTTGATGACCCTTAATAGCAATTTCAAGCTTTTTCAACATAATTTCTCTGGAGGATCGTTCCCAGCACGTCTTTTCTGGCCTACTAGTACAAAGACGTTGAATATAGTGATTCTGATATGGTTTATACCATACATCTGGCACTCGAAGCTGGCACTCGAAGCTTTTTCAAAGCAATACCCTGGGTTACCATACCCATATGAACAACCATTGAATATGTCTTCACTAGCAGACATTTTAGACTTGCTTTAGTCAATGAGTGTGTCATTTTAATGAAGAAACGCACAAGTATAAAATCATACCTTCACTGAACTATCCCTGTTGGATAGAGAGCTAGTGGTGGCCTTTTTGGAAAATCATGGAATACCATTGTTCCAGTATCATCATAAACAGGCACACGATCTCTCCACAAGATAAATACACAAAATGTTGACTAGTACCTGGAATAGTAACCGGCCTTGCTTTCAATCAGTATCATGAAATGCAACACAGTATATAACAGCATAGCAGGTAAGCTAAAGCACGTCAAGGGTAAGGAGAGAGAGAGAGCTCGTGAAGGTGAAGACAAAATTCCCCAACCATCACAAAGAATAGCGGTTAGGGAGCGGTCAAGGGTCATTTATTGCCTGCAGCTTGGGGAAAGTGGGGTAGCTAGGATTTTTTTAGGGTTATTTAATGGTTTAGTGGGGTAGCTGGAGTTTTTTTGTTAGGGTTTTTTAATGGTTTAGTGGGGTAGCGGGGGGTTTTTTAGGATTTTTTTAATGCGATTAAAACCTAACCTCTACTAAGAGTAGCAGTTAGGGTCTTTTTTGCCTAGGAGGGGTATTTTTGGGATATTTGTAACCGTTTTAAAGAGTAGCGGTTACTACTTTTGAAAAAAAAAACAGATCTGGCCCATCTACGAGTACACATGGACGGCCAGATTTATGAGTTATTTATCTACCAGTAGATGTGCATCGGCTCCTATATATATATATATATATATATATATATATATATATATATATATATATATATATATATATATGGGAGAGCTGATCCGTTGAGAGCGCTAGCAAAATAGGAGATTTTGCTAGCGCGATCTGGCCGACGGCCCAGATCTTTTTTTTTTCAGGCGCTGTCAGTCGTCCGCTACACTATGTAACGGACGGACCTTTTTACCATGTTGCCCCTCCTCCCTCGTCCGCTACACTGTACGGCGGACAACTTTTTTGGCCTGACATTGACAGTCAAAAAGTCGTCCGCTACACTGTGTAGCGGACTAATATTCGGTCATGTCATCCACAACTCTACTGACAGTTGTCACATCAGTCCTGTCGCTGCACGACTGTTACTTTGTCCTTATCCCACCGGCCGCGACACTATGTAGCGGACAACTTTTTGGTTTTTACTGTCCGCTATACTATGTAGCGGACTTACCCATTCTAATAAACACTTTAAAACTCTTATTCATTCTTTCTTCTCACAATTTTTCTAGCTGCGATCGGCGCAATTCTTCCCAAGAAATTCTTTTTTAACGGCGTTGGCAAGTAGATCGGCGCAATTTCTTCCCAAGAAATCGTTTAATCGTCTCATCAATCACGTAAGTTCACACAAACCAATCCTTTATTTGTTCAAAATTAGAGTTGTTATTGCTGCTTATGCATGTGTGCGCGCTGCATTGTGCTAGCCTTTGTCAATGTGTGTGTGTGTGTGTGTGTCATATATTATATGTGTATTGCGTAACACTACAAGAAAAGACGTCTTTTGCGACGGAGTTTTAGCGACGGCATAGATTCCGTCGCTAAAATGAGTTTTACCGACGGAAACCTCCGTCAGTAAAACTCCGTCGTAAAATATTATTTAAGCGACGGATTTATTCCGTCGCAAAAAACTCTGTCGGTGAAAAGGCGTTTTACCGACGGAAACCTCCGTCGGTAACACTCCGCCGTGAAATATTATTTAAGCGACGGATTTATTCCGTCGCAAAAAACTCCGTCGGTACAAATAGGTCTTCACCGACGGACGTTTAGCGACGGAATAAATCCGTCGCTAAAAGTCTATTTAATTCACAGATCTGGTTTGAACTGTCACTGCTTCTCTCTTCGAAAATCCCAAAACCCAACTTCCCTCTACCCCGACGGCGACCTCCCTCGACACCGGCGGTGACTTCCCTCGACCCCGGTGGTGACCTCCCTCCACAACGGCGACCACCTGCAACTCCAGCGACCACGGGCCCTCACCTCCGACGGATCTGTGAAGAGGAGAGAGAGAGAGAGAGAGCAGCGTCGACCACTGGGACCACCGGAGACGACGGTTTCTCACCTCCGGCAGTATTTCTCGTGAGGTAAAGTTCTTGTCTTCCTCTCTATTTGCTCTACGCTATACCTTTTGTCTTCCTCTTATACATGTAAATTGCTGTGAAAAGTTAAAGATGATTTTAGATTGTTAATTGTGCATTGAGCATTTGAGATATTGAGATTATTGACGGAGGATGGGACCCAATTGGATTGAATGTGTGATTTTTGTTAATTTTTATTGCATTGAGCATTTGAGAATTGAGAATTGAGATTGTTGACAGAGGATGGGACCCAATTGGATTGAGATACCTGTTAGTTAGCGCAGACACGGACACCACGTCTGATCGACGGTGTCCGACATTTAAAAAACAAATTAACGTATGCCGATGTGTCTGGAGGTGCGTGTCGGTGGGCGTCGGACACGTGTCCGGAGGCATCGGACACGTGTCGGTATGTGTCGGACACGTGTCCGGAGGTGTCAGACAAGTATCGGACACCATATCGACACCCTATATGAGGTGTCGGAATTGAGGTTGTTGACGGAGGATGAGACCCAATTGGATTGAGATACATGTTAGTTAGCGCAGACACGGACACCACGTTTGATCGACGGTGTCCAGCATTTAAAAAACAAATTAACGTATGCCGATGTGTCTGGAGGTGCGTGTCGGTGGGCGTCGGACACGTGTCCGACGCCGTCGGAAACGTGTCCAGAGGCGTCGGACACGCGTCGGTATGTGTCGGACACGTGTCCGGAGGTGTCAGACACGTATCGGACACCATATCGACACCCTATATGAGGTGTCGGAATTGAGGTTGTTGAATGTGCATTAAATTTAGGTTAGTTAGGTTAATGTGACATTTTTAGCATGCACCCCCTGGAATCTAATCGTGGCTCTAGCGCTGGCTATAATTAGCCCTAATTAGTCCTGATTAACAATATTTTAGTAAATCAATTAACCCTAATTTGCTCTAACGAGCCTAATTAGTTTTAATTAACCCTAAGAACCTGATGAAATTCAAATTAGCTGTAATTACCCCAAATTAGCCCAAATGAACCCAATTATGCGCATATTGATTGTAGTTAGCCTAATTAGTCATAATTTGCACTAACATAACCCAATTACGCCTAATTAGCGCTAGTTAGGACTAATCAACACTACTCGGCACCATCAAAACCCTAATTAGGACTAAATAACCCTAATTAGTCATAATCAACCCTAATTAGCTATAATTATCCGAAACTAGCCCTCATTAACATTAATTAGCCCTAACATAACCCAATTAAGCCTAATTAGCCCTAATTTGGACTAATCAGCACTACTCGGCACAATTAAACCCTAATTAGGACTACATAACTCTAATTAGTCCTAATCAACCCTAGTCAGCTATAATTATCCGAAACTATCCCTCATTAACATTAATTAGCCCTAACATAACCCAATTAAGCCCAATTAGCCCTAATTAGGACTAATCATCACAATTAAACCCTAATTAGGACTAAATAACCCTAATTAGTCCTAATCAACCCTAATCAGCTATAATTAATAATCGTAATTAACCCTAATAACCCAGTTAGCCCTAATTAGCCCTTGTACATCCCATAATTACTCCATGTTGCCCAGAGATGGTTCAATTACTCGTTGTTTACAAACCCTGCCTTCTTTATATTAATTGTTGTTTTGAGAAGTCCATTGGCAACGAGATGGTTCAACTCATTGCCAACGAGTTCTATTTAATGTGGAATTGGTAACATATGCAACGATCATTCTGTAGTTTTGATATTTCGGAAAGATTCTTGCATATCTTATCAATTTCTGAACACATGCATGCATAGAAACCCTTAGTTCCCGTTCAAAGGTACTCATTACAAAGTAATGCCTTGTAATGAGCCTTTGGATGTCCAGTTTGGACAGTTTGGAAAAGCTAATTGTTTATAAAACAGTATTTTGACTCATGCTTTATGTTCTATGTCGTGGATATATGGTACACGTTCTCGTGTGTTTCTCCGGGTGCATACAGATCTGGTGTTCTAACATCCATCAAACCTTCCTGAGCAAGGTTAGATGAATGTTAGAACACCTAATCGATGTGGTGTACTTGATGAAATGCGGGGAGGTGCTGCCGAATTTTCCACAGACATCGGACTAAGCATGAGTTATTCACTGTTTTATAAACATGTGCTTTTCTGAATGGGATAGGACCACTACCTGTTCAAGAGTGGAGGGGAAATATGTAGACATGTTGTAACATTCATGCATTGATATTTACATCGGCAATGCCTAATCACTGGTCATTATTGAAGGTGGTATACAGTACGATAATTCAGTCGTCATGTCAGTCGATCGAAGTTGGATGAAAAGGAAGAATGCTGAAGATTTTGAGTGTCGCGTTGACGAATTTCTCGACTTCGCTTATGCGCATCCTGCACATGTTGACCTTGATAAGATAAGGTGTCCATGCGGTAGATGTGAGTTGTTGCACTGGAGAAAAAGAATTGAAGTAAAATGGCATCTTCGTCGGTACGGTTTTATGGGTGGATACACAAGGTGGACGCAGCACGGGGAAACGATAGTATTGTCGTCCAACCTGGCTAGTCAAACTGAAGTTAGGGAGGAGGCACGATATGATTTTTGAGATATGATTATGGATGCTGGGCATGCTAATGTTGACTGGGGTAACGACAGTCCACAACCGCCGATCGAGGGGGCTCATCAGTTTTATGAGTTGTTGAGAGCTGCGGAAGAGCCGCTGTGGGATGGAGCTCCGAAACACACACGGCTGGACTTGAATCTCATCGGAAATCACAATTTGTACAGTGGTTCAAAATCCGTGTAAGATTATTTAACAAAATTATATTATGTGTTATATACAGTTCTGTGGCCAATTAGTATACTAATTTATCCTTAATTTTTACCGTCATCTACAATAGGTTCAGTCAATGGATAGACCAGTGGCCTCATGCTTGAAATTACTAGCCGAAGGCCCTAACAAACAAACATCCTGTTACGGAGGCTATATCATCAACGGGTTTAGGTTTAACGTAAAAGATGATGACCGAACAAAACAAACCCAAAACAGTGGAGTCTTGGTCAACAGCGACTGTTATGCCGAGAATTGCATGGATTTTTACGGAGAGCTAGATGAGATTGTTGAGCTAACATATCTGGGTTCCCAAAACCGCCTGGTAATGTTCAAGTGTACGTGGTTCGATGTCACATGCAGTAGAGGAATCCGTGTTAGCTCTCAAGGGATTGTAGATGTCAATGTCAAGTCACTTGCATCAGACGAGCCCTTTGTGTTTGCTAGTCAAGCTGTACAAGTCTTTTACGCGGAGGACATCGCCAATCCCAAATCTCATTGGTATACAACTATCAAGTCCAAGAAATTGCCCGTGACATATGACAGTGAGCTAGACTCCTTTCAAGCCGACCAACCACGTGTCTTGTTTCCTGTTGAGGTCAACAACGAGGAGGACGATCTTCCTCTTCCAACAACACTTCTTGTGGGAGAAGAAGTCGTAGATGATGACGCGGAAGATGTTGAAAGTGTTGGAGATGATGTGACCGAGTCTACTGATGAAGAGGATGAATTAGAAGATGAAGAGGACGACGAGTCCCACGAAGAAGAGGGCGACGAGGAAAGTGATGAAGATGATTCGCAAATTGAAAATGATTGACTTGTAATGTTGTAACATCACGGGAAAAATGTAGTAACATTTTAGAACTTGGTGTTTATTGATGTGTTTTTGCACATCCGTTCATATATATATATATATATATATATATATAGGGAGCTGATCCATTGATAGCGCTAGCAAATGGAGTTAAGTTGCTAGCGCGATCTGACCGTCCATCCTGAAAGATGGACGGTCCAGATCGCGCCTTTTTCCAAAACTGGTACCCGTCCGCCATACTGTCTCGCGGACGGGAGTTTTACCTTTTTGCCCTCCTCCCATGTCCGCGAGACAGTCTCGCGGACGCCTTTCTGTTCCTGACATGTGTCAGGAAAAGGCGTCCGCCATACTGTATGGCGGACGATCTCTAGGCTGACACATGTCAGGGCCTGTCCTCTCGGTCGCCTATAAAGTCTCGGGCGTGAGCCCCGAGAACTGTCCCCTGGGTCGCGTAGAAAGTCTCCCTAATTCTCGGTTCTTTCAGCAAAATTTTTGCGGGCTTTCAGATTCACTTGCTTCCATTTTCAGCACCCTTCAAGCTTTTCTTGGAGTAACACACTTGGTTCAAGCATCACTCAAGCAAGGTAAAGTTTGTGATCTTGCTACCGTTTATCTTAGTAATTTTAATTTGTTATGTTCAGTAAATATATAATTAGCAAAATAGGAGACACTTTTGAGATTATGTATATGGTATCCTAAATCGGTCTAATCGTCAAGATAATTTTGAGATAATAAGCGTATTCTATTTCTACATAGGTCTTTTTCACAATGTCTGATTTCGTGTCGAGCTCCAGCACCCCCGTAGATGCTAGTGATCCGTATCTAGGACGAACCTTTCAAACGTTGGAAGAAGCTGGAGAATGTTTTCGAGCTTATTCATTGAGGGTTGGTTTTGGCATTAGAATAAAAACTACAAGAACAAGCAGCGTATCGAAAAGGATATGCTCTCGCTTATACGAGTGTCATAGGGGCAGAAACCCAGTGCAAAATGAGACACGCGTAGGCAACGATGACAGTGATGATGACGAAATAGGGTATGCGCGGAGAAGACGGGATTGCTTTGCGCGCACGAATTGCCAGGTCAAGATGTTCGTAAGCTATAAAGCCAAACAAGATCATTGGCTTATTACCAGCCTGGAACTGGCACACAATCACCCGTTAGTAACCCCTTCTAAGGTGAGTCAGATGCATCAACACAAGAAGATGGGTAAGGTCGCGAGGAGCCTAATTCACACAATGAGCGATGCGCGGCTAGGACCTACCGACATGATTAATGTTCTTGCTGAACAGGCTGGGGGAATTCAAAATTTAAACTTTAACACGACAGACGTTCGTAACGCGGTCCGAACCCATAGACGAGCCGCGTATGACCTCAATGATGCGCAAGCGACAATGAGCCTATTGAAACGGATGCAGATGGAGGACCCGCAGTTTACCTTCGACTATAAACTTGACGACGAGCATCGAGTTAGCACAATTTTTTGGGTCGACGGTCGTTCGAGGCTAGCTTATAAGCATTTTGGGGATGTCGTGACTTTCGACACCACATACCGTACCAACAAGTACTCGATGCCGTTCGCTCCTTTCACGGGCGTCAATCATCATTATCACTCCATCCTGTTCGGGTTCGCCTTGTTAAGGG
This sequence comes from Escallonia herrerae, assembly GCA_033070095.1. Lineage (NCBI taxonomy): Eukaryota > Viridiplantae > Streptophyta > Magnoliopsida > Escalloniales > Escalloniaceae > Escallonia > Escallonia herrerae. The sequence goes on from JAVXUP010001508.1 coordinate 110,971, forward strand.
ACGAGAGCGAGAGTTCTTTTGAATGGTTGTTTAGGGTGTGGCTGGAAGCAATGAACTTCAAAGCACCGACTGTTATCATCACCGATCAAGATTTGGCAATGAAGAAGGCTATTGCTACCGTCTTCCCAGATACTCGACACAACTTGTGCACTTGGCACATAAGCAACAAATACCCTGAACGTCTGCATCACATGTACGCAAAGTATCCAGACTTTAAACAGGATTTTGACAAATGCGTCCTCAAGTCATTAACGATTGAGGAATTCGAGGAGAGGTGGGAAAAGCTTGTTCGGGATTACTCATTGCAAGACAACGAGTGGCTCCAGCACTTGTACGGGCTCAAAGAGCAATGGATTGGTGTTTACACGAGAAGTCATTTTTCTGCGGGCATGAAAACGACGGGCAGGAGTGAATCTATGAATGCCACGTTCGATAGTTATGTGGGTACAGCTACCAATTTGAAGAGTTTCGTCACATCAGCACAAAAAGCGGTTGCGTCGTTGTTCGTGAAAGAAAGGGCTGCAGACTTTGCAACCACGTACAAGCAAAGGAGAAGGTTGCTTGAGACCCCGCTGGAGCTGAACGGTGCCAAAGTCTATACGAAGGAGATCTTCCTGCTATACCAAGTAGAGCTGCAAAAATCGGGCCGATACAGTATATATAAGGTGGCAGAAAAGTCGTCGCGTGAGTACAAGGTTTATTCGCTCGTGAATGACCTCGTCCCTGAGAAGCTGCGCAGAATTTATACGGTGACCCACGACACATTGACGGACTCGGTGACATGTGTTTGCAAGAAGTTTGAGTTCCATGGCATCCTGTGTAGACACATTCTGCGGTTTTTCACACAGAAGAATATCAGGACAATCCCCGATAAATACGTCCTGCCACGGTGGACGAAAGGTGCAAACAGGTTGCACGGTACCATTTCCTTTCCGGAGCACCCGTATACTGACTTTGAAGAATCAGAGACGTTGCGGTATAATCATCTGGTGACGATGTTCACCCGTTTGTCCGTAAAGGGTGCTGCTACAATGGTCGGATATAAACATCTCCTCGAGGTAGCTCAGCAGCAAGAGCCCATCGTCGACCAATTGGAAGCAGCTTCAGTCAGCAATGCGGTTGACACCGAGCCTACGACGGGATCAGAAGATGACGAGCCGGGGGAGGGAGCCGACAATGATATCCGGCCTTCGGATCCAATTATATCGCAAACGAAAGGCCGCAAGAGATCTACGCGGATGAAAAGCTCTATTGAGACGGCAACTCAACCAAAAAAGCTAAGAAGGTGTGCATTGTGCAACAAAATGACAGACCACGACAAGCGGAACCATTACAAGGCACTGGGGATAAGTCCAGTGCCTTTGCAAGACGGGGAAGAAGATGATGCCGAGGATGAGGACGAACAAGCTGCAGTGGAACTTTAGTGTACTGAATATTTTGTAATAATCTTTTATGAGCCATCAAAAGTGTCGGACATTTTGTAATAATATTTTAGTAATGACTCGTTTGTAATAACCTTTACAATCATTTTTTTATACGTGATTTCTTACACTGTCCGCTACACTGCGCAGCACAACATTAGAAACCTAAGGTATTAAAGAATACCCCCCCTACAACACTTAGTTTTTTTTTTGTTTTTGTTCACTTCTCTGCGTCCGCTATACTATGTAGCGGACGGCCCCGCAGAATACCCCCCCTACAACACTTAGTTTTTTTTTGGTTTTGGTTCACTTCTCTGCGTCCGCTATACTATGTAGCGGACGGCCCCGCAGAATACCCCCCCTACAACACTTAGTTTTTTTTTTGGTTTTGGTTCACTTCTCTGCGTCCGCTATACTATGTAGCGGACGGCCCCGCAGACCCCAACACTTAGTTTTTTTTTGGTTTTGGTTCACTTCTCTGCGTCCGCTATACTATGTAGCGGACGGCCCCGCAGACCCCCCTACAACACTTAGTTTTTTTTTTGTTTTGGTTCACTTCTCTGCGTCCGCTATACTATGTAGCGGACGGCCCCGCAGACCCCAACACTTAGTTTTTTTTTTGGTTTTGGTTCACTTCTCTGCGTCCGCTATACTATGTAGCGGACGGCCCCGCAGACCCCCCTACAACACTTAGTTTTTTTTGGTTTTGGATCACTTCTCTGCGTCCGCTATACTATGTAGCGGACGGCCCCGCAGACCCCAACACTTAGTTTTTTTTTGGTTTTGGTTCACTTCTCTGCGTCCGCTATACTATGTAGCGGACGGCCCCGCAGACCCCCTACAACACTTAGTTTTTTTTTTTTTTGGTTCACTTCTCTGCGTCCGCTATACTATGTAGCGGACGGCCCCGCAGAATACCCCCCTACAACACTTAGTTTTTGGTTTTGGTTCACTTCTCTGCGTCCGCTATACTATGTAGCGGACGGCCCCGCAGAATACCCCCCTACAACACTTAGTTTTTTTTTGGTTTTTTTTTTGTTGTGGTTCACTTTTCTGCGTCCGCTATACTATGTAGCGGACGGCCCCGCAGATACACATATTATCGATCACTTTGTTATTTGAACTGTATTAATGTCTGTGTTTCGTACATTTTCGCTAGCCTTATATTTGAACTGTATTAATGTCTGTGTTTTGTAGGATCTCGACGAGGCCGTGGTCCGACACGCGGGGTACGCATCGACCCCCAGCGTAAACAGAGAGTTACGCTCACGCAGGAGGGCCTGTAAGTACTAAAAATATCACCTCATGCCTTATTTTAAAATTTTGGGGTGTTAATTTATATTTGAACTGTATTAATTAATTTAATTACTTCTTTGGCAGGATCCTGGAGAATATGGCGAGGACGAAGATCGGCGTTCTTGTGAAGGGCCGATTCTTCGAGCCACGCCTGTACTGGAAGGACTGGGATGCCGCTGCGAGGGAGGCCCTATGGGAGGAGTGGCTGGTACGGTGAAGTATTTTTTTCAGCGTTAGTAAATGTTAAATTACAGTTTGTTTTATGTTGTTAATTTGTGTTATTGAATGCCTTACAGGAGGGGTTCACGTTTGACACGCCTCAGCAGCAGGTACTGGGGCAGCAGGCTTTCTTTGCCTACATCGGCAAGAATTACCGCCGATGGCTCCACGATGCACGGGACCGGGCGAAGAAGGCGCTGCCCGCGGGTGCCCCGATGACGGACATGGCGAGATATCCCCCACATTGGATATCTCACCGTGTATGGGGGGAGATGATAGATCGGTGGGCTGCGGATCCAGGTTGGGACGCCAAGAGTAAGAGCGGGACTGAGAACAGACAGAACAAAGATCCGACGCACACGGGGGGTCGGTGCCACACGACATCGTCCGACACAAGAACGCGGTCGAGCACCCGGATCTGGAGGACGATGAGGTCGTAGCTCTGACGTATAATCAGACGCACGTGCGGAAGAAGGACAAGGACGAGACGCACCGGGCGGGCGACTATATTTCAGATATTGCCCGGCGGATCGATGTGAGTCAATTTATTTAAGTTAATGTTTTTTCTTTCTATCCTCAATGTCTGTTTCGTTAATTAATGCCCTAACATATCGTTAAACCACTATTTTTGCAGGCCTCGTATGAACAGCTAAGGGGGTCCGAGCAGCAGTCCGGACAGCCATCAGCGTCCACTAGTACGGCTGCGAGTACTGGGGGGTTGAAGCGATGGCTGGATACGCCGGAGGTCGTGAATCGGCCGAAAGGCCGCATACGCGGCCTGCCTAGCACGACTGCTCGTGCCGTGATAGGAGCGTCCTCACCCCCTGCTGCCCCTCCACAGACACCGGCTCCTCGGCCTCAGTTGGACGACGAGGAGATCCAGCGCATTGCTACAGTGGTGTGCCGGATGATCAGGGAGCAGGGCACTGTTGGACAGGCCGCCCCGGCCCCGGATCAGCAGGATCCAGATCCGGGACTCGGGAACCCCTGATGAGCCCCTTCCCGTGCCCGTTCCTAGCTTCCCCCCCCCCCGTGCCCGGCTTGTACTCTTCTCCCCTCTCCTAACCGGCTATATCCGGTTCCCGGCTTGTACATATATGAATTTTTTTTATTATAAATTTTTTTTATAATTGATTATATATATTTCTTTCTGTATTGATTATTGCGCGTTGTTGTTGAGATTTGAAAATTGTATTACAGGTCTGGGTAATTGAAAAATAAAAAAAAATTCAAAAAAAAATTGACTTTTGGCGACGGATTAATTCCGTCGCTAAAGTATTCCTACAATCAGTTATTTAGCGACGGAATATTCCGTCGCTAAATAAGTTTTTTAGCGACGGAATATTCCGTCTCGAAAATATAAATCCGTCGCTAAAAAATATAATTCGCGACGGAATATCCGTCGCTAATTAAAAATAAATCCGTCGGTAAAAATGACATATTTAGCGACGGATTTAAAAATTCCGTCGCTAAACTATTAGTGACGGGCTTTTATACGAGGGATATTTAGCGACGGTAAATCCGTCGCTAATTATTTTAGCGACGGATTTTTGGCTTTTAGCGACGGATTACCCCGTCTCTAAAACCCTGTTTTCTTGTAGTGGTATTGCGTATTATTTGTTCATGTGATTTCACTTGTAAATCCCATTCCGTGTCTGTTTGTATGTATGTACATACATAAATACAGCATGTGAACTTATGTGAGCATACGGTAGCGTTGTATGTATTATCTGATCACATGCTAGCGTTGAATGTGCTAGCGTTGTATGTTTGAGAATGTTTACACTTCCAACCTTGCCGTTTTTTCATAATTTCAGTTGCAAAAAATGGATTTCAACCCTGGACCAGAAGATCCGTCCGTATTATACGACCAAGCAAACCATATCAGTACGCTCATATGGGATGGTGGAGTAAGATACTTATTTTATCAACTTTCTTATTCTTGCGAACGTTGTATACCATTTGTTTTGCTTAAATTGTATTTATTAATTCGTAGGAAAGAGCACTTCTCAACACAGTAGAAGTATCCGATAATTTCAAAGCCTGAAAATTGAACAAAACCCAGAAAAGATTACTGCGTGGGATTGGGTTTGGGATTTTCACGCATGGGCAGATCTTTCAACACCTTGACCGGCACTTAATAGGTGCCCTTGTTGAAAGGTGGAGAAGTGAAACGAATACGTTTCACTTCCCTCTCGGAGAGATGACAATTACCCTAGAAGATGTAGGGTTCATCTTAGGGTTACCGGTGACGGGGCGGCCGGTAATAGCTCCTCCGTCGGAAGCAACGAATAAGAGAACCGCTAGGGACTTCTTTACTTCGATACCCCAGGATCAATTTAGCACTGGTGGTATCAAGTTGAAGTGGTTGGTAGATACCTACAAGGTTCTGCCGGATAACTACACGGATCAGATGCTTGTGTTGTACACACAAGCTTTCCTCTTGTGGGTGATGGGGGCAATTCTGTTCCCAACAACGTCGAAGAATACCATCAGCGTCAAATATTTACCGTTGTTGGGTAACCTGTTGGAGGTTGGGGATTATGCCTGGGGTGCAGCAACTCTTGCGTACCTGTACCGAGCATTGCACAAGGCAACGAGGCCCGACTCCAAAGCTATATGTGCATGTCTCTCGCTATTGCAGGTATATCATACAAATCTTGATTACGTGCTCGATTTTTTTTTTGTTGAATTGACAATAAATTTTGATGATACTTTATTTAATTTGTCTTTGCTCTCAGGTGTGGTCTTATGAACACCTTGCTACCGGCGCACCCAGGCGTAGGGATGGAACCGATAATGTGGCCTCGGTTGTGCGCCTGGGAGTACAGCCGGAAGGACAGCCACTACCCGAGGAGAGACGATCCCCATCACAACATTACGTACTATCGGGGGGAGCTCGACTCGCTATCTCCGGCCAGATGCGATGGGCACCGTACAAACGTTTGGCGCGACGGGTGGGAGAGTCGTTCGTCTTCACGCTCTCCGGGTTATAACGCACACCCCTGATCCACTTCGAGGTCGTAGAGTGGCAGCTGCCAGATCGCGCTATGCACCATTTTGACTGCCTGCAGGGGTTGTCAGCCTGTCTGCCAGATATGAGGCTTAACAGGAACCCACCGGGTGTCGGACAAGAAATTGAGGTTTGGAATTCCTGGCAGGACACGCTGGCAGCCATTGTGTCAGAGCCTGACCCCGTGATCAGCATCGAACAGTACAATGAGTGGTACTACCGCATCACCCAGAGGAGAGTAGCTCCAGTAAGGTTTGAACGGGGGGAGAAGTACCACCCTAGGGGTCATATCGATGAGCACATGGCATACAATCTGGTAAGTTGCCCAACCAGTGCTTTTAATTGAACTTGATGATTCAAAGTGTGTATGAAGTTACTTATTTATTATCTCTTTGGATGTAGGTTAATGCCTCGTTCGCCTTCTTCCAGAAGTTGAGCGAGCGGAAGGATCTGGTGGATGCAATGGGCGAGAAGCTTTGCCAACAGGCTGAAGCGTTGGCGTATGGCTGTAGGAATGTTTTTACGCCAAGCATCAGGACAGCCTTCGGGACTCAGCCCGGGAATGGGTTATCCGAGGTGGC